>CAXAMN010027195.1:441556-475391 GCA_963970005.1 Durusdinium trenchii | reverse complement strand
TTGTTACTACTAGTAAGGCACCTGTTACTACTAGCGTGGCACTTGTTACTAGTAGTAACAAGAAGCTACATGAATTGCTGCATGAGGGACCTCGCTTCGAGACGCCGGACACGCTGCGACGGGAGACCAGACCACGCTGCGACGGACACGCGACGCTGAGTCCAAGCGCAACCGCAACTTTGACCTCACGCAGTGCGTCATGGCAGACGTCACCAACGCGGTTGGTGGACCCAGCTCTGAGCTGAACGTTTTGTTTTTTGGGGTCGGTCCAAGACAGGACCGGTGAATGTGACTGTGATGCGTGTGGTCAAACGCATTGAAGATGTCATAGATGTTGCATTGAGTCATTACAATGATGAGGAAGATCAAATTTGGATCAAGTTGGAAGGTGAGTGCTGACAAGCTTGACAGTTGTCCTCAACACCTTGCGGAGGGATCCTCCCAATCTTGGGTTGTGGGAGAAGAGGGTGATTCTCCTTTTTCTGAACCTCTTGCTGTCATAGCGAAGACCCCCAAACTGCGGGCCGTTGGACTCAAAGCAAACAAGCACTCTCCTCACAAGCATGACACCTTCCAAAACCATCCGACCATGTCAACCATCCGAATCAGGACTGAATTGAACCTGCCAAGTACCAACCCCCTATCGCACCCTAAAACCCATCACCCTCCCCCCCGAGATCCCGGCCGATCCGATCCCGGCCGATCGGATCCCGGCTGATGTCGTCTGCCAGGCCGCCTATATCGTCCGGGTGATTTTGCAGATCCGCTCGGCGGCCAGCGCCTGCCCCGAGCCGAGGCGCGGAGAGAACGGACGTGAAAAAGCCAATGGCATGGTGACTGGTTCCGCTAGATCAAACGAGGCCAGTACTCATAATCATTGCTATACTTACAGTCTACAGATGTCTAATATAAGAATTGTATTGGTTGCAATTGACTGTTATTTGAGATTGTGTGACATTTCCGTTCGCTTTTCGTCATCGGTCCAACACTTGAAACGCCTATGCTTTGGTTAATGACCCTAAGGATCATTGAACCCTCCTATGGAGCTGCAGAACGCAGGGGTTTGGACCCTCAAAACCTTCACCTTTGAGGGTCCTTGATTCTTAGGGGAGTGAAATTCACATCATTGCAGAATTTCGAAGAGGGAAAAACCACCGCGAACGCACAACAAGATTTGGTCAGGGCCTGCGCCATCAACATCTTGAACATTATCAGCTCCTTCGCATGGATCTCCCAGTTCACGTGGCTTGGTGCATGAAGATGTGAAAGGTCAAGGCCAACTGTGCTTAACCGTCTTGCTTGGTGCTGTGACATTAATTTTACCGAGGAGCTTGATTGAGATCACGTTGCAAATCTAGAACATTCTAGAACGTACATTCTCATGTTTTTGAATCTGATTTGAGCATCCCATCCATGCAGAATCCGCATGAACCAAGGGCCTTGGCGGTCTCCGACTGCTGGACGAAAGGACGCTGGGTATAGATACAAATGGATGCACTCATATCAACACATGTTGATCGCAAATGACCAGAATGTGGTTTGCAGAAGGACCATTGTCATTGCAGGCACTACGATTCTGATTTCTTTTCTTTTGTGACCATTGATAGATCCACATACCTTGTGCAAAAGTCATTGGAAACTATTTATGTGGATCCCTAGGGTGTATATCATCCTCCCTCTCAGGATGCCCAGGTCACCACCCAGTTTTGCTTGGATCAGTGTGGGCCATGCGGGTCGTTGGAAGCGTTCTTAGTACGGCCCCCACCGATCCGCCCAAGCCCCCGACCGGGCCTCGGCCCCAGGAAGCCAGAAGGCACTCTGTGCGGCCGACATCTCGGCACCTCGGCAGAAGTCAGACGAGCAGAGGGATCATCTGCAGATCGTCTCTCAGACGTTCACCGATTGGTCCGGTATTGTCCCGAAAGGTCGTTCCCCATGTCGATTGATTGACACACCATGCACCATGTCGAGATTCCATCTTTGAGATGAAGATTTAGCCCAAAAGAAGATCACTCCTTCACTCAATCATTATATGTGATACACCAACGTGTCACACAGCTAAAGCAGCAGCATCCACACACTCACAACCACTTGCAGTCGTTCGCCACCGAAGTTCGGAGATTTCTACGACCGGATCGGTCCTCGTTCTCCGACCGGAGAGGGCCATCCCAAGAGCCCCAACCACGCGCCACGCCGAAACCGGGGTCGACCGGAAAAGCCCCGGAAAGGACATGGTGGCAGCGGTCACGAACGGCCCAGCCGCTGGTATTGCCACCACTTCCGCGTCTGGGCGGCAGCTTTTGATGAAGAAAACAGGATAAAACGCCTGACTTCCACGGGTTTTTCTAGCCATATATAGCTTTTTCAGTACACTGAATAGTGCACCACAAGATCCATAAAGGGCCAGGTATGGCCAGATTGATTGACAGCTCCTTCTTCATTCATTACCCTTGATCTCTTTGAAAAGTTCCTTAAGGCCTGCAGATTGGGGAGACATTTGGGAACCCACAACATCTTGGGAAAAGTACGTTGGCACAAAAGAGAGATGTTCTCCAGTTGGCCACCCCCTCATACTATCATGGTGTAGAAAGATCAGCGCAGCACACCGACGTGTTGGCGACCCGGTGCACGACCCGGTCTTGGGGATTGGAGTGGTGTTAGAGACACGTGGTTCTCATAGGAACATGTACACTCCCTGGAACGTCCTCATGCAACGTGGATGGCCCTTGAAAGGAAGATCATGTTAAGACCAAACAGGGTGTGCCAGCCACTTCCCTGGTAGTTGAAGGGAGAGTACACATATGTACACTGTACACATAATATGCATGTATAATGGGACCATCATAGATCCTCATCTGTAGACAGAAGACATCATTCGCAAATCCCTCTCGGTCTTATGAACAGAGCGCCACTGGGTGGAGCCGAGAAGCGTTCCAGGATTGCGCAGACCTGCCAGACCCCTTGGAGGAGGAGAAGCATCTCCCCATGGACTAAACTGGAGGAGATTCGGAGTGGAGAACTGTCGAGATGGGTGGAGGGGTTTGCAATGCTTCCTCAGTGTGATGCTGTGATGTGGACCAACAGAGGTATCCGTGACCTGAACTAGGACGCGTCACCTGGGGCACCCAACTAGGATAGTCGAACTAGGGTTCTGACCCACCTCTGCTGGGAGTGATACTTAATTGGGGTTCATTTGGGTTCCATTTTGACTCGGGCTTTCAGGCCTTGATGTCGAGCTAAGCGCTTCGGTCCGCTGAGGGGTCGCTGCCAGGAAGCAGAAGCGCCAGGCGCTTCGGTGGCCGAATTCAGAGTCGCACTACGAATGGTTGGGCCGACAAATCGTGAGACGTACAGCCTTGACTAATGGAAGCTTGGACTGCAAGTCCTGCAAGATTTTGCAAACACAAAGATTTTGCAGAAAACTATACTGTATATTATAGTATATAAATACATTTAGATGTAAGATTTTCCCACGAGTTTCCAAGATACGTTTTGCCCAACACACAAACAAGGTGCACTTAACTCACAATATTGTGTGCCCTTTGCTGCATGGTGTTTCTTGGGAATTGTGGAGCGGACCGTAACTGCCTGCAGTTTGAACCTGGCCCTTCAAAAAAGTGACTTTCAGGGATCCACCAGGGGTCCACCAGGGGTTTGGAGATCCTTCAGCTTCCCCCGCCTTCAGATGCCATGTGTTCGAACACAGGCCTCGGTCCGATGCCTGGGCATGAGCTTTGGGTTTAGTGGGATGAGCAGATCGAATCGGGAGGGGGCCGTGACACGACGGCTGCCGTGATGGAGAGTCCCAGGCTCCCCGGTGCAACCCACGGAGGAAATCACCTATCCTCCGTGGCAGGTCCAGCCCAAGGGCCGAAAAAGGGAGGTCTCAGTAAGGAGGGAAACGGTGTCACGAAGAGGGACACGCATGGGGAAACGCTTTTCAATGAGAATGCCTCGAATACATTTGTTGCCTCTGAGGATGTCGCAAAAGGGCGCTGCAGTGACACATAATCCACGCACTCCTTTCAAGGCAGCTTTCTGGGCAGACGGCGAACAAATGGGACCTGGCAGGGGAACAATGCTAAGAGGCAAAGAGCTAGCAGATGCTAGCAGCGTACTGAGATATTGTATGATTGTATGATTGTTCGTTGACTGGATCTTACCGGGGCACAACATATGTCAAGAAGTTGTTGACGCCGAAAAACAACGCCAGACGCCCCACACCTGGAAATCGTCCACTTCTTCGGGAAGCAAATGGGACCGGCACGGCTTCGGTGCACAAGTGCAGTCGCAGAGTGTCCACCTTACTGTACATACATCATAGAGTCGTTTCAGAATAGATGGCACAATCCCCAAGTTCGGTCGTTTAGATGGACACCCCATCTAAAGGGCATCTTGGGGTCTGTGCCATCTACTCTGAAAGCATCTGAAAGCACCGCACTCAGAGTTGCAGCTGGCGGACTCACGTCGCAGGTGTGGTTTGGGTGTTCAGCCGACTCGTTTCGCGCCGAAGAATTGGTTCCAACGTCTTCAATGTGTTGCCTTTTCTACAAAGCCAGCCAGAAGCGTTTACCAGGAGTCACAAAGGGTGGTGTTTAGCCCAAGTGAGTGGATCATGGACACCCCTAACCTCCATTAAACACCCCTTTGTGACTCCTGGTACAGTAAATGTCTTTCTTTCTTTTTTCTGGTTGTATATGGTTCTTCCCTTTCTTTAAAATGGTTTTCTTTGCGCGGTGTTTGAGGTTTTTTTTGGTGATCTCCTGTGGAACTCTGCGAGGCGAGTCCTGCTGCCCAGAAATGAGGAAAAAGTCCTGGGATGTGCTGGTGTGGCCACAGAAAGTGTGTCCATTGAAATGGATATGAAGAGCCAACGTCGCGCATTTGTGTTTTGGTGCATGTGCCAGAATGAAACCATGTGACGCATGGAGAAGATGGCCCGGTGTGAGAAGATGGCACCCGGATGCCCCCCTGCAAGAAACCCCTGCTGATTCACTGGCCAATGTGAACAACTGTGTTTTTTGCAAATTATGTGTACAACTCTTTGCATTTGGCTACAGTTGGACTAGTTGCTTTGGCAACAGTTGGACAACGACTCTTGCAGAGAATTTGGTCGAATCTTCGTATCCCTTTCTTTGGGCATCGAACGAGCCAGCGGAGATGGATTCCTTGGAACCCTGGCCGCTGTCTAGCTTCTTCCACATGCTGTTTAGGCGGCCAACACCGTGGATAGCAATGGAGTTGCACCACTGGACTTATTTCTTTGAGGATCCCAGGCTCGTCTGCAACACGCCTGAGATTGTCACAGTGTGACACCTTTATGTACTGATTGATAGATTCATGATATGTAATATGTAGTATATTACAATATGATATAGTATATATAGTATATATAATATATATATATATAATACAACATAATATTATAAGATAATAGAACCATAATATAATGATACAATCTAACATAATACAATTGATACAAGAGAATAAACAATATAAATACTAAAACTATATAAACAATACTATATGTATAATTTTCAAACTATATAAATACTACTATATATTAGAATTACTTGCATGCCCGGAGATTGGCCTGTCCGGTGTCGGGCCAATTGATGGGACTCTGGGTGCCCATCGAACACGCCAGACCGACACCTGGGATGCCTGGGGTGCTGCCAACTGTGAAACCACGTCGTACGCCGTATGTTGATGAAAAACCTCTACTCGGGATGATGTCACCTACTTAATAAGTAAAGCAATATGTTTCCTTCAATTTCGTTGAAACCACCAACCAGCACTTGTGGGTTGGATCAATCTTACACTCGGTGAGGTCTCAGCAGTTCACTTCTAAAACAGGAGATTCCTGCCGTGCCATGCCATGCTCCACCGAAAACCGGCGGGTTTCTTGGTTGATAAAAAGCAGGCTTGGACGAGTTGAGTCTGAGGATCTGATCAAGTAGCAAAGGCAAATGTCCATGCTTAGCCAGAAAAGGCTTTTGCCAACTTGCATCATTCAGAGCAGTCCACCAAGCAGCGAAGATCCCGTTCGCTTCTAGACCACGCTTGGAACGAGACAGAGGGTGTTTTCAGGCCTATACCATACCAACCACAACTTGGGAATGATAGCTTGTTGAAAGCAATCGGAATGTAGCTCGGCTTGAACGTTTTGCTTACATATACTCTTTGCTTCTCAAAGCAAATCATGTCCCGCTATCCTTTCATGTCTTCTTGCGAGACGTTCATTGCATGGAACACTTGCACCTTACATCGCTTTGCCACTTTCATGTTGTTTTCCAAACCTTGCTGTGGGGAGCTGCTTTGCAAATGGACCCCAGCGGGGCAGGTCCCCGGCTCAATGCACGTGGGGAGGGCTTCCTCCTGATCTTTTGAGCTCCTAAAATGGAGCGCTGCAGGACTTTAACGTTTTGGCGGCAACCACTGACGCCCACGATGACGGGGCGGAGCTCGGATTTTCTGAGAAAAAGGCGGAGGGGCGTTTGGGCTGAGGGCCCTTTTGCAAGGGACGTTCACACTGATAGGTGAACGACACTCTCCGCGCCAAAGATCGCCAAACATTCCCTATTGGTGTCGGGATGTGTCGGGTGCGTTTTGCCTGTGTAGCGGGTCCCGCTAGGCAAGATGGTTCTGGAAGCTCCTCAATGCTCCTTGCACATCCTCAAAGCATCCTCAAATTGGTCAAGTTGCGGCCCAATCCAGTCTTCATGTCCACATGACTTCGCCAACACCTGGTGGCGATGGGCACTGGAAGAACGACCTGTTCGCTGTGAAGAAACAATCCTCTCGGCTGGCCGTCCATCGCAGTGTTTTTTCGGCTCAACGACCTCAAGAAGGATCCGAACTCTTGTTGCTCAAGGTTCCCCCCCAAACTCATGGCGATGCAGGAGGATGCCATGGAGCTCTTGGTCGAAGTACCAGAGGCTGCCGAAATGCGGTCGAGATGCACTGCCCCTCCCTTCACGGCGATCGAACACCCCAACGCATCCCAACGCCAAGGGCTGGAAAACAGCACGGATGTCCTTTGAAAGATTGAAACAACAAGAATGACATCTGCAAGTCATTGAAGCGGATGGCACCACCTGTTTGTAGAGACTAGGGTTTTCCAGGGGCCTATTTGATAAATTTTTGTTCGACTGTCCACTTCCACGGTCATTTCAGGCAGTGTATTTTCTTTTCACCATTGGGTGTTTGGGCAGGTGATTATAGATTCGGAATGGTTCGGAGCTTTGCTGATTAGATTGCCGCCCGTGATTCAAATCAACACCATTGGCGGTCGCCAAATTCAAAATGGTGTGCAAGACTTACAATGTTCTCTCTATCCGTGTCAAAGGTGGAACTTCTCCCATCCTCATCGTGTTTGGGGTGTTTGGATGAACATATCCATGGAATATCCATGGATGACCGACTGGTTCCTGTAACTCCTTTGTTCTAAACACCACCAGCACCACCCGCCGTTCGGCATCGTTCGGCGCACCGCGGGGAGGTTCCGAAGAGCGCGGGGCGCGCGGCGTGGCGCTGGGCGCGGTGGGCTACCGAGCCGTCAGACCTGAGAGCCTTCCAATGGAAGAAGGGGAAGGGGGGGCGAGGGTGGCCAGGGTGGAACAGGTGTGGTGGATGAAGGATAACGAACTGATACCGCATCATAGGGTGGGAATCCGCCTTGTCGGCAGAAGAGTAAACGCCTGAGTCACTGAGGGCGGTCAGAGGGGGTTCGGGCCTGTTCTGGGCATGATACCCCTGACACGAAGCTGGGTGATACCACCAGACGGCGGGATGTCGTTGGTTTGAACAGCTGGCGACGGCCGGTGACGAAAGGAAAGCGAGCATCATGCAGACCATCACCGACTGGGAGGAGATTCCGGGCATTGATAAGGTCATCGAACAGGCCAAGAGAAGCTCGAATGGAGATGGGTCGTCGAAGCTCGAACGATGGGTAAGACGTGGTCAGTCACGTCCTGAACGTGGCAGCCGTCTCACTTACATGGTTTTTGTGTGGGGAACCCGTTTTGCAAGATTAGGAATTAGGAACATGTTATAATACAAAGAACATCGAAGAACCTGTGGTTCCTGTCTCCTTGCAAGCCATACTTCTAAATGCAAATTGCCATGATACTCTGAAGATGGTCATGAGTCAGGGATTCATTCGTTCTTGGGCAGAGCGGCAGAACCAAATGTTTAAAAGCCAATTCAAGGACTCAAAGCATCTCCAAACTGAAGAAAAGAACATAGTCTTCACTACGACCACTTCAAACAGTCCAGATGCTTTGCAGCAAGAAACCAACAGACGTCCTTTTTCAACCCGCCCCGTGACAGCTCGGATGCTACCGAGGCTTGGAGTCGAAGGTGCAGCTGCGCAGCCTGAACGACCTCTTCTACGAGTCCCAGCCGGAGGAGCTGCCATGGATCCGCACCGAGTGCGTCATCGACGTGGTGCAGGGCGCGGCCTATTTGGGCCAGGCTGGAGCGAGCGCCTGAGCGGCGCGAGCATGCGCTGAGCGGTTGGCGCGGTTGGAGCGGATGCCGCCGAGCGTGCCATGCGCGGAGCGAATCCGCTTGGTGGACTTGGACGCCCTTAAGGGGGGGGCATAAACTTACGCCTTAAACTTACGCCCAACAGCGGGCCAGCAGAGTGTCCAGCAGCATATTCATCGTCCTAGACCGGTGTCGGCGGATCTTTTTGGGGTGGGTTGGGAGCTTCTCCAGATTGGAGGATGGCTATGAGGCTAGAGTCACAGGGCAAAGCTTACTCATAGAAGATTTGTTGACCTACAGAAATTCTTGACGGACATTCCAAGTCATTGATTCATCACGATGCAGTTAGAATCCTGAACGGGCATTCAATACATTGAATGCATCTTCCTCAGTTCGAGCTCTAGTTCAGTCCTGCACGGGATTGAAGAGTTTGTTCATGATCCTACAGAACTATGAGATCAAGTTTTGCAGCTTGGTCTCAGAATGTGTCATACCCATACACTCTATCTATGCCATATATGCCTACATTGACCCCCCAAACCACCCCAATGTAGGGCATATATGGCATACATGGAGTGTCTGGGATATCTAGGAACCGATACTTGTATGAACAGGTGCACCTGATTCCCGGCTTCTGGGGTCTTTCTCGCCCCCCTTCTGGTCCTGCGTGTCGTGTCGCCGTGTGGCCCTTTTCACCGTCGTTCATCATGTCACACCGTTCCTGGCACGGCCAGGCGGTGGTCTTCCTCTACAAGGCCATCGACTATGACGGCTTGAAGTGCCCCAACAATTCGCCCGTCGGATGTGCTGCCAGCCACTTGGTGAGCGCTTGAGAGAGCGGAGGAGGCCAAAGGGATGAAGCTCCGCTTTTTGGAGGATGTGCTAATTTAAGAACAACAGTTCCAGAATGGTTTTAGGCAGGAGTCGGTCTGGTTCACCGACTCTTGAGGATTGAACCAACTCGATCAGGATCCGCACCCGAAACAAAGGGTTTTGGCTCGGGGCCCCTGCCACCCTTGTGAACGGCAGGGGTTCGACCCCTTCGTCAAAAAGGAGGGTCCGGACTCGGATCCTTACGGAAGTGAATGAGTTAATTGGAATTCCTCTTGCGTCACCACCTGACCTTACCTTTTTGGTGAATAACTATTTACCTGCAGTATTCTTTCCGACTGAACTGCCTCAAGGTGTGGCGGGCTTCATCACCTCCATCAGTTGGATCGCCTCGTACCTCTCCTTCGCGGCCAACGCCTGTGGCGCTGCGGTCAACTCGGGCGCCCTGTGCGCGGGAGACTGGACGGCCCTGATGGCGAACTTTGGGGAGATGGCGACCGTGGCTTGTTCTGTGACAGGGAAACGGTAGTTCTGAGACGTAGATGGTTGACAATGACAAGCAGAGAGAACAACATGTACATCCAAGGTGGGTGCCGCTGTGAAGGAGGACTGCGACTTCAACAAGGACTGCGACATACTGCGTTCTCAGCCTTCCTTGCCTTCCGCTCCTTGCCATCCCCAGAAGCACGCTCGTTGTACTGGGACGACCCAGGACTGGATTGCCCTGCTGCACGTGACCGACGCCAACCCCCTGCCGCCCAACTGGCAAGCCTTCGTCCCCGCCGGTGCCGCGCCCACCGTGGAGACCATCGCCAAGGTCGATGCGCTCCGCACGGTCCGGAAGCCCCAGAGGCATACGGACCCCGTCGCGTGGCGAAGAAACAACGGTCCGAACGTGGTGGGCAATCCGAAGGCCGGCCCGCATCTGCCCTCGGTGTTGTCCAAAAATGTGCTTCTTGCATGTTTGGACACAACCGTACTAGATGCTTTATGATGCTTTTATTGGACCATGCTCATCCTTCCTCGACATATTTCGAGAGATCCTCTACAGGTCCACGAGAGAGTTCGTTCGTCATCCTACCTCCCCCTTCGACTTGGCCCCCTCGCCTCGTCCGGCTTCTCCGGCTCAGCCCGCGGGGTCTTCCCCCGTGACACCGCGTCGCCCACCGTGGGTCGAACTGCCCAGTCCAAGCGCAACCGCAACTTCGACCTCACCCAGTGCGTCATGGCCGACGTGACCAACGCGGTCCGAGGGACCCAGCGACGAGAACGAAGACGGAAACCAGACGACGGAGACCGGAAAGGTCTGTGTTTTCCGGCTCGCATCGCCTTGGGATCCAAGCCTGTGAGAAAGATCTGTTGTTTGACATGAAAGGATTCAACTTATGACTGTCGATTGATGTAAGAATATAGCAGTCCATATTAAATATACATAACATACTTTTACATTCTTTCTGCATGTTATATGATTCCATGTGATGGACAATTGTTTGGTTTTCCAAGTGAAGTCTTTTCTTTCCCAGCCCATGACTACGGCGCAGAAACATGTATGAGCACCATGAGGCCGCCTACATTGTCCGTGTGATCCTGCAGATCCGCTCGGCGGCCAGCGCTTGCCCAGAGCCGAGGCTCACAATCAATGTATCACTTCAAACAATTTCCATGGAATTTGTAGTAGGTGTGGGTTAACTAACACCTGGACCTGGATGGTTGATCGTTCATTCTGTTCATGGCCATTGTCATGCAACAAGTCCGCAAATCGTTTCATGCTCGCCATTTGTTTAATGAACCTAAAATCATGAAGTGATCAAGTTGTGTCATGTTCTCTCCATCCTGAGTCTTGGATATGTTTGGTTTGTAAGTCTTTAGAATTTGCTCCACAAAACTAGGAAAGGTGGATTGCACAGATGTGGGCTTCCCCAAGACTCTTCGAGTTGACAGACAAGTCAAGACTCTCCATTCCTCTTCGGTATGAATTTGATCATGATGTTTCAGTCATTGAGTCATCTATGGCACATGGACCTTTGTTGCTAATCTCCAGATTCAAAGCTTAATGGTCGATGGCCTTTCTTTTTCTGCTGGTCAGCTGGTGGTCGAGTTCCAACCATCTCACTGTTATAAAGCTGCACATGCAACAAAAAGATTCCTATATAATATAGGAATCTTTTTGTTGCATGTGCAGCTTTATACGATTTTACAAGCTAAAGTTAGCGGAAATCGAAAGGGAAACAACACCCACATATACTCTCCATTTCTCCTACTGTAATTATAGTCTCCTATACGATTTCACCCAAATCAGGTTGGCGAGAAATCGTCATGATGGTGACTCATAATCGTCACTTCCAGCAGATCCTTGAATGGTGGTCGTACCACCTGCCACTGCCATTGCTGCCACTGAAAGGCCTGGGGCTCCGATCCACTGCTTCCACATCTATCACAATGTTGATTCGAATGCTTAAGAACTAAAACGTGGTGCCAAGAAGAGTGCTGATGCTTCTCTTTGCTTCTCTTTGCTTCGCCATCTAACAGGGCCTGCGCCATCAACATCTTGAACATTATCAGCTCCTTTGCTTGGATCTCCCAGTTCACGCCACTTGGATGGAAGCTGATGCACACAGACTTTGCAGAGCTATATTGATCCAGACGGTTCCCCTCTTTTTGGGTTGACAGTTATTGACAGTTCTCGCTCTCTTGGGAGCACAAAAGGAACGCTCCGCAGCCCGCCTGCCGGTGATTTTCATCGGGCGCGGAGTCGGCCCCGGAGTCCGCCCCGAGGGCTTTGGCCGTGTCGGATTGCTGGACGAAGGGCAGTCAGAAGGCCCTGTGCGCTGCCGACATCTCTGCTGCTTGGCGGCGATGGAGGCGGCGATGGAGGTGCGAAACCGTGGATTTGAAGCTTCCAAGGTGTAATTTGGGCAATGTTTTAGGACACAAACATCGAACAACCAAGCAAGTAGCCATGAATTCAGAGATTTCCGGGCTGCATTTGTTGCATCTATATATGCTGGGCTGATGATGTGCTGCGTAGCATTATCAGGAGGTTGGCTGAAAGGCAGGTGTAACCATGATTCCGTCAACTGTTCAAACCGTTATACCGTTCACCGATTTTGTAACCATGATTTTGTTATACCGTTATACCTTGTCCAGATCGGGAATTGGTTCGTGGCAAGGTCAAAACCATTTGTTCGAACCAAAGCTGCTCTTCAGTCGAAGAAGAAGAAGCTGTGACACCTCCCCGTCACAGGCTTGTCCAATCCAACGTGGTGTTTTCTGCACACAAAAGAAACAACACCCGCACGACCAGACTGCCGTATGTATACTGCCATGCTGTTCTTTCAACTCTCTGAATTCTAATATGCCACAAAGCATCCGCTTGAGACATGAACAAATATGAAAAAGCAGCATGAACCATGCCCAGACGCTCCATGTATGCCACATATCCCTACATTGGGGTGGTTTGGCCGGTCAATGTAGGCATATGTGGCATACATGAAGTGTATGGGATGATGAAAACAAAGGCTTATTGGTTGAAACGCATCCCGTGTTGCCATGTTTCACGGCTGCCGTGACCAAAGGACATGGTGGCAGCCGTGACCAACGGTCCCGCGGCTGGCATTGCTACCACCTCGGCCGCTTGGCGGCAGCCGTGGTCGCTGAACGGATGGTGTTCTTGGATGGTGTCCCGATACAAAGGCAAGGTACCAGGACCATCCTGTCTGGGTGTCCGATGGACTACCCCACACGACCTACAGTGTCTACAGGTTTGCATTGGACACCCCGACAGGATGGTCCTGGTAGGTGAGCAGGGGTCAGACTGCCCTGATGACAAGGGTACATTGAACGGTACCTGGGACCTAGGCAACAGGCGACAACATGTTTCTCATTGATAGAGCCAGCAAAAAGTCAGTGAGTAGTTGGTTGTTTTATGTGTTAAGGTGTTACAAGTTGTACTGTACAAGTAGAAACGCTATATATGTATATATTGGCAATCTTTTCTTGATCAACAACCTAAGGGGCCATCAAAGGAAATGAGACGTCAAAGGTGACACAACGTGGCCAGCGCAACTTCTCTTACAGCGTGCAGCAGCTCCGGATTTTGCAACACCATGTAAAGCCTATTCGACTGGTTATGATTTGCACGTGGCAGATGCTTTTGCAGAAGCACAAGTCATGTCGAGGAAAACGATCATCTTTGTTGCACAAAGGAAGATGATGGAAAAGGAAGAGACATGCGCACTAGTACTATAGTACTACGCAATCACCAAGCCTTTTCCCTGTTCTCCCCCCCCACGTGCTCACCAAGCCTGGACCTCGAGTCCATCCCCTTTGTTCGGGGCATCGACCTGTCGGGAAGCCATCACGCAACGTCCTGAGGATTGCGCTGACCTCCCAGATCCGCTGGAGGAGGAGAAGCACCTGCCCATGGACTAAAGCACTGCCCACTCGCCGGCAGGCCCGGTGTTTGACCGCTCCGGTGGCTTTGCTTTGTTTGATCATAGGCTGGGTCACAGCTAAGAGGGTACAGCCCGGTGATGAGGTCACAGCCCGGTTGAACAGAACATCTAACATATACATCAAAGATCAAAGGATTTGTCGGTTAGTTGTTTGATGATGTTTGATGTGTGAGTTTGCCGAGTGCACGTCTGAGATGAGCAAGAAAGACCCTGAACCTTTGGTGAGATTCCCTTGAGTGGGGTTGAAGATCAAGAATGAGCACCCTTTTGAACTCCATGTCCATGCTAGACTTTTTCACTGTAAGTCTCCAACCGCACCCATTGGGTATCTCATGGTATCTTGAAGAATCGAGCGGATCTCATGCACAAGACATCACAAAACCTCCTTGAGACGTCTCCTTCATCGTTCTGAGACGCCGAAGCACGGCAGTCGCCTCTCGCGTCGTCAAAGCACGGCGCAGCACGCCGAAGAAGACGGTTCACGTGGCGCCCACCCGAAGGGTTCACCAAATCGGAGGAAGGGGTCGCTCGGGGTGCAACGTCACTACGTCACATCCGACCCGACATGTCACTGGATGAACATCTTACCAGACTCCATGGGACTGCCATAGGACTGCCGATATACATTGACCCCTCTGGCACCATCCCTGGCCTAGAGTGTCAGAGATCCAGATCTCAGAGAGTCATTTTGTTTTGGTACACGTGGGCCTTTTGGAACATCGGGTTTTTGCGGCACGTGTCTTCCTGCAGGCGGAGACTCAGTGCAACGTCCACTGAGTTGGAGACAAAAAGCAGATGGCTTTGGTCGGCACATCGGCATCTCGCTGGTACACTCCACAAGAAGTCCACGTGATGTGGTGCGTGGAGTGCACGACGTCGTGCACTCAGTATCTGAAGAAGTTTATTGCATGAAGTCTATGTCTGAAAGACCTGTTTTGCTCTTTCCGTGTGGCTGGTGCACGAAAGATGTGAGTTGGTGTGCGGTTTCCCAGAGTGGACTGCGGTGCGATTTTATCCAATGTGATTTTTGCGGAGAGTGCTTTTGCGACGTTGTTTGGTTTGCTGTGTTGTGATGGAGATCTGGATTGCTTTCCGAAACTACGGCCGATCAGCTGTACATCCATTTCGACAAGATTGGATCAAACAACCATTCTGAAGCACTTTCTGTTGGTACTGATACTGTAGCCTGAATTGATATTCCCACAATGATAATTGACAATTCCACTGCGGATGACGGTCAATGAACTTTCACCTGGGACGAAGAAACCAGGGAAAACAATCTCAATAAGATTCTCGAATTATACATGGCTTTTTGTACGCTACTTGTGAATCACACTAAAGGATACAAAAGGCAATCAGAATCACCTCAGGTGTAGTAGTAACCATAGACTCCATGGGACTGCCATATATGCCGATCAGGCCAGGGGTGGTGCCAGAGGGGTCAATGTATATCGGCATCTATGGCAGTCCCATGGAGTCTATGGGCTACTCCCAAGTGCTACGCACTCGTCTCGATTTGTTCACTCCGTTGTGGCGACGAGTTTTGGGATCGGTCGAGACGGTCGAGACGGGAGGTTTTGCGACGGGAACCCACGCGCGACGGTCGAACGTGTTTGAGAGTGGAGCCGAAGTCGTTTGGTAAACACCGCTAAACACCGTTTCTCTGTCTTCGTGCATATATTGTTTATGTTGTTTCAACCATTCCCTGCTATTGCAGAAGTGGCTACCCCCTGGGACTAGGAAAAAGCCTTTGCAGCCCTCAATGTTGCAGAAGTGGGGCTATGGATTGTTTTTTTTAATGTTGCAAACCGAGGGCCATGTAGGTGTCTGTGATGTAGTTTGTGTTGTTGTTTATGTGGATCTCTGAGGGATTATAAACACACATGTGAGGTGAGGATTATTTTTGTTGGTAGTGAATGGTTGGGAAACTCAATCTTCCCACTTGCTACTTCCAAAACACACACATCTAACTTAACTTCATTCCAACTCCAGCATTCTATGCTGTGCGTTTGTTTGTGAAGTAACCATTTGCAAGTTCTTTTCTGCAGCGTGAACCGCTTTGTCAATGTTTGAAGTGAGAATAGACCTCACAAGTCATAGATTTGCAGCAGCAAAGTCCGTCGCTGCCATTCTCATCACTCTCAGAATCCGTTTTCTTGATCTTTTTGGACGCTGATTGCACCGGCTGCCCCTCCATGGTAGCCTGGCCATGCATGGCCTTGGGCTTGCGAGCCTTATTTGCTTTGTCTTTTGCTTTTTCTCAGGCGACTTCTCTGCCTTCCTTTCCATTGTCTGAGGTGTCTTTTTTCTTGCCACTCGTTGTCTGCTACAATTTATTGTTAGTCCTGGTTTTTATCCGTACATACAAAATTAGGGAGCAGCTGCGTGGATGATATTGGGCCAAGAGTAAGAATAAGTGCTTTTGCTGCTGTAACGGCCGCCGTGGCTGCTCCTGTTGCTTACTGTTTGCGTTGCTGTGCGGGGGCCGCTCCTGCTCTACCGAACTTTCAAGTACCTGCAACCTTGGTACCTGTGCATGGGAGCAATATAGGTTCAAGGAATTGGAGACATGGATTTTTCCTATAAAATTATGGGAGAATTATGCACATGGGCATCTGCTCAAACTTAAAATATCCTAACAACTATGGTAGTTAAGACCATATCATTCCTTTCCTACTCCTGTACTACTGATTTACATTCCCGATTCCCTATATTATTCCTATAAGGATATTTATTTTATTACTTCCATACCATTCTCATACCACTCTTATAGAATAATAATATATATTTGTTTTTTTTGAATTTCCTATATTGGAGGAATAAATTTAATAAATATTTTGAATTTTTTATTGCAATTTTCTTTTGATGAAAATTTGGTTTCGTGCGAATTTACATAAAGTGATTTTTGCTATGCATAATTTATTTGGTGATATTGCGAAATATGGATTATTATATATTTATTTACATTGAATTAATAGATTAAACGAAAAGGTTAATACGAAAGGTATTTTTAATATTTTATATATATATATATTTATATTTGGAATATATTCGGAATTTATCTCCGTTGAAATTTCGTCTATAGATAGGGATAGCTCGAGGCCCTTACAAAGGGGTTATTTTATATTAAAATACTTTTTAGCAGATGCCGAAACTTGCACCCTCCCATTTTGTAGAGTTAAAATCGGCATCTAAATTATGATCAAAAAAATTAAAGAATATTTATATGAAACATGGGGACGTCAGGGTACCCTTTTTGTATAGGGCCAAAATTAAGGAAAAATAGGGGGTTAGGGTACCCTTTTTGTACACGTTTGAGTGTTCGTTTCTTGGAATTAAATTCTTTAGTCGCCTGAGTCAGATATAAATACATACTCCGAGGTGAAAATTGATGGTTTGTATTTTTTTGTTGCTTCGTCTTCGAATTCCAGGGGGCAACCCATTGTTGCGCCATCTACAAGTCCAAAAACCCTGAAAAACTACAACATTTTTGTTGCCAAAAATCTTGCCCTTTTTTCTGCGCATGGAGGCCTTATGTCAGAACCACAGATGGCGCAATGCCAATCAATGCATACAGTAGGTTTTAATTCTGCAAATCTCACTGTCCAGATTCCTGAGCAGTCCTTGTGTTTGTTTGCCGCGTTCATTTTTTAGGATGGGAAAAAGAGCTTTGGGATGCGCCATCTATAGAATCTACAAAAAACGCTTGGTTTGGTCAAGGTGCAGCCTTAGTTTTCGTGATGTTTAATGTTCAATATGGGGTGTTGAGCCATCTATGGCTATGCCGGTTACCCCCTGAGTTGCGCCAACAACTTTTTCAGCGGCGTACCCGGTGTACATAAAACAAATCCACTCTGCATCCAATGGACTCGTCCCAGTACACGTGGTGCCAACTCTTCCTTCCGCTGACCAAAGAGCATTGAGAAACTCAGCCACGATTCATAAAATGAGGATGGACCAAAGATTTGTTTACACAATGACTGTCACCAATATTTGTCTTTACAAAGTAGGCATGAATAGAGAATCATATTGGCATGTCCCACAAAGTCGGCATGAACAAAGAATCATATTGGCATTTGAATGCATTTCACACTATTTCACAGGACAGCAAAGGTCAAATTTAGAATGGATAATATGAATTAGTCTCCAAATACCTGAGGTTCACATTTTGTAGAGATAGTTCAGGGTCATCCCCATTTTATATTGTAAGCAAGATTTTTAGATGTAAGCATTGTTTAATATACTTTCCGTTAGCACCGCAAGTTCATTAAACAAAAACAAAAAATCATATAGTTTCTGACATCGTCTATTAGAGTCCGATGTTCAACATATGCCATTGCACAGTACAATCGCCGCTTAAGTTTGGATTAAAAAAAGAACAGTCAGATGCGTGCGCACACAATTTCTCTACAGAATGGTTCCGGAATGGTCAACAAATGGAGTCTTAAATCATGTCCTCGACCAGGTATTTGATACCATTTTGTAGAGAACTCACTTTGCTAAATGGCTGTTTTATGCACTTTTCAGCACAAGATAGTGATCTTCAGGCATAACCTTTTTGTATAAGCCCACTCTGGCCCATGTCATTTTGTACAAACCCAATGCCCTTGGGTTAGGGCTTTTTGTAGACTGCAACCCTGGAGCCCTTACAAAATTGCGGTTGTCAATCCCTCCCCCTTTATTTCAAAGGGGATCGGAATTCTTATATATTTATTTTATTTCGATGAATTAGGATATTAAATATAATATATATTATCGATAAATTTATTAATTTAATCGATTAATTTATTTGAAATATAGATTTATTTTATTATATTTTTTACGATTAAGAACTAATTGAATTTATTTGTTTTTAAAATTAATTGGATGTATAATATATTAGGGAATCTAAATGTGCATTTTTTTTATGCAAATACGTTCGCACAAAAAATCTGTGTATCCGATTTTTTTTGTTAAATGGATAAATTTTCTGGAATTCTTCCGAATATTAGGTTTTATTAATATAGTTAGTTGAATTTTTGTCGGTAAAATGTTAATAGAATTTGGATTTTATATGGGTATGCTTTTGGACGATATTATTTTTCTGTCTGTACGGTTAAATATGCTAATTCATTTATTAAAATGTCTATACGATAAATTCTGTCTAAATACGGCCTTCGCACAAAAAAAAAGTGTTCATATGCCTTTCCAGATATAATATATTTAAGTAATTAAATCATTTGAGGAGGATTTCGATGCTATAGGATTGGATGTATTTGATATAATTTTTGAATTTTATTCGATATATGGAATATATATTTTAAGATATTTAAAGAATGATTTATATTATTGCTTTTTATCTTAAATATATATTGCAATGATATCGCTATATTTTTTAATGAATCTGTGGTTATGGAAAAAGCCTCAAGAGCGACCGACGAAAAAACAGCCGCTCACGTTGTTCCTTGAGTCAAACGCAGGTCGTATTGACCGGTTCACCTTTCTCAGGTGTTCATGACCTTCATGAAAAGGTATGCTTTGGGTCGTGCATTTTTCCATTCACACTCCCCCTATGCTGGATCATTGAAACCAGCATACCTATGGGGATCCACCGTAGGTTTTTTCTTCCACGGTTTCATCCAAAAACTCAAAGCTTCCAGCCGATCGCGAGTCCTCGCCATCAGAATTCAGGCCTGGCGACCCTCCCAGCGGCGTTTTCACGCCCATCCAAACCGGCATGTCATCGGCTTGTGGCGGACTTAACCGCTCACTCTCCAGCGAGACCTTCCATGCCTCCTCATTCGGATCTTCCACCCTTGATGGAGTAGGAGGTCCAAGCTCCCCCCTCCTTAGGCATCCAAGGCGCCTCGCCTCATAGCCACTCGCAGGGACACCCTCCAAGGTCTCATTGACTCGTGCAGGGATTGCCGTGCCATCGTAGGCACGAGACATCTGAAATGAAGTGCCAGTTAAGGCCTCCACAGCTTTCCGACCCCTCTCCACAGCATGTGAAGAAGTTCCCTCATCACCTCCATACCCTTCACGGGGTTGAGATTCTCCACCACCAGGCCGCAGCGGCATTTGAGCATGCGAAGACAACGATCTCTCGCCCTCGACAGTGCCAGCCTCCGGGCCGAACTTCTCGAAGAAGAACGTGTAGCCACACCATTCATAGCAATCTCTGACATCCGAATTTCTGTTCTCCACCCAGTCATCGATGATGCATCGTCGACGCCAGGCTTCTCTTGTGCTCCCCCGGCTGAAAACCACGGTGATCCGGGTTGGCGAGAGACGTCCGATCGAAACAGGCGCCCCCCTGTGGAGCGGATGGAACTGCCGCACCCTGGGCCTCTTGAGGTCCCTCGCCCACCAATCACCACTGGCGGTGCCACATCCAAGGCATTCCCACCGGTCCAGGCCAGTCGGCGGCGACATGAAGCGAGCAAGCTCCCAAGGCTCATCCGTTCCCAGGCCCACA
Source organism: Durusdinium trenchii (assembly GCA_963970005.1). Lineage (NCBI taxonomy): Eukaryota > Dinophyceae > Suessiales > Symbiodiniaceae > Durusdinium > Durusdinium trenchii. The sequence goes on along the minus strand of CAXAMN010027195.1, from coordinate 455,159 downwards.
TGCCTGGGTGGAGGTTTCGTCGGCGGCGCCTTCATGGCGCACATGCGCATTCGGCCATGGCTGCAAGACGAAACAAAACCCTTGGTGACCCTCGGGGTGCCGGTCCGGCAACAGTCGAACGAAGTCGGGCGATCGACGGGCGGAGAGGTTCTATAGGTTGTGTTCCTCCCGCATTCGATAGGGCCGGGTTCATCTTCCCTCGACCATCTTGATGTTGGGCCGGGTTCATTTTCCCTCGACCATCTTGATGTTTCTTTTGAATGGGATGCGTTAGACCTCTTTGTTGACTGGCCATCTGCCGTCTTCGAGCACTTCTTTTGCACAAATGCCGTCATTGCTGCCAAGCCACACACCGATGCCGCTCGGACCGCAGTGCCCAGGCCTGGAGCCACCACTAACAGTCCCAACGCCACCGCCGCACCCAGCGCCAACTTCTTCAAGCGAGAAAACGCAGGGTCCTCCGCAGACGCCTCCGGCTCCACCGAAACAAGCCCCACCGTAGAAGCAAATGATTCCCAGCTCCGAGGCACAGTGATCGCCTTGGTCAACAGGTCAGCGCATAGATCAGCGCCAGGGATGTGCTCTGCATGCCACAACTTCATCTGCAACCGTTCCCTCAAAACATGGCTGCGGAGCCGAAGATGCCTCGTCCGCCAGGGCCCGCTTGGGGCATGCAGCAGCTGCAAACCTGACAAATTGTCGCCTCGCAAGACATAGCAGCCTTCATGGGCCAGCGCATTCTGCTCGAGGACGTTGACAATCGCTCCAACGCTTTCTCCCAGGGTCAGGCCATCAACGTACCCCAAAAGTTCACATTCAGTTGTACTCAGCGTTGCAAAGGGCTGAGTCTTTGATTCCCAAGCCACCAAAGCACCACCCCACAGGCACATGATGCCCTGATGACCTTTTCGTCCAGTTGGTGCAAACGACGAGTCTGCCAACACCTCCAGCCTGGACATCGAGCTCTGCCGGCCATAGGAGTCCATCTCCTGGGAACAGGGCTTATAGGCGAGCGCATAGTCAAGGTGTTCATGAGGTACCCCACCACATGATGAGCCAACTTGAGCACTCTTTTCGGGCATTTTGTCACTCTGGAGCCCAGGTAGGCGACCGCAAAGCTCAAATCAGGCCTGGTGCGTGTTGATAACCAAAGGAGCTCACCAATGATAGTTTGACATTTTTTCACATCCTCCTGAAGCAGAATCTCGTCCTCCAGGTCCACATCGTCCAGCTTCGGAAGAGGAACTTGGCGAGGCTGAAGGTCAGGATACCGACTAACAATTTCCCGCGTGTAGTCAGGCTGCCCCACCAACAATTCATCACCCTTCCACCTCATCTCTATGCCACAAAATTTCAACCACTGGTGCTGAGTCACCCACTTTGGCTCGGCGCACTTCCACATGGTTGAGAGCTTCTTCAGGAAACGTTCTGCCGTGGGACGAGGCGCAGTGTCAGAAGGAGAGGTGTCCAGGCCGTAGACCGCCTTCTCGATCACCCAGCGAATGTCAGGTTCGATGAGTCCAGCTTCCACCAGTATAGAGGGCGGTTTGGTCACCATCAGCCTGGACGATTTGCGAGGTGCAAGCAAAAATGCCGTAGAGACATCAGTGACCCCGATGGACCACTTCTCCTGAGCCGCTTTTCGCAACGTGCACCTCAATGACATTCCATCGATGCCACTGGCATATAGGTCAAAACTGCTTCCCATGGTCTTCTGTTGAGGCGGTAGGTCATCTTGACGATCCTCAAGGACCATAGGTTGTTCTCGACGTTTTGAGGTGTCCTCCACCAAGTTGCCACAAAGAACAATACGGGCTTTCTTGCGAGCATCCGGGGCCTTCACCGTCGGGACAACCTTCGATGGGACCACCAGCATCTCTTCGTAGCCCGGTTCATTCACCAATTCCTTCACCTTCACAGGCCGAACCGCTGTCGTTGACGTTTCCAGCGATGTTACCTCATTCTTGAGAGGCGGGATCCATAGTGGAAGATCTTTTCGAACCTGGGCTAGTGGCACCGTGTAGGTTTGCAGGACCGAGTGGACTGACTGCTGCTCCGGCGATTGTGAGGCATCAACAGCCATTGCCGCTATCTGGACCTTCTCATCATCGCCTCGCATGCCAGTCAATTTGTCCTCCATCTCCAAGACCATCTTCTCCACATAGTCGAGGATGTAGCCCTGCATTGTCCCTTCATCTTCACCTACCACCACATCCTTTGCGAGATCCGACCATAGACGCTTCCAGCTCCAGTGTTCTTCTTCTCCATGTTCGCGGAGTTTCAGTGCCTCGTTCAGCTCACACTCCACACGCCCCAGCATCACTTCACTGCCTGGAGTTTCGAATGGTGTTTCACAGAAGCGACACTGTTCCACCTCCTTCAATTTGCCGATCACATACTCCCGCCGGTCACCACACTTCACCGGGAGCACCTGAAGACCGCATTCGCCACACACCCATGGTTCACGGTGTGCACCATCATTTCCTTTTCGAATTTCACCACCATCACTGCTTTTCAGGAGGAGAGACTCCCCCCCAGACCAAACAAAGTGACGGGCTGGACCAACTTCTTTGTGCTCTCCCCCCAAACCATCATGTTCAGCTTGAAGAGCTTGAAGGTGTAGATCATCACTCAACCTTGGTGCCGGAATCTGCGGCAAGCACGGATCAGGCGGCTGTTTCCCCATCACCCGGTGTGAAGGGCGCGACGGATCGGAAGCTTCCTGAAGTTCCAGAACAGCTCGATCAGCCATCGGGTCAGTGAGGACAACCACACGTGCGTGTTGAACTTGTTGACCTTCCCTCAGCACATAGCCCTCCGTCATGAAAGGTGATGGTCCGAGGATGGTCATCGTGCGAAAGGGCGGAATCAACGGCCCAAAACCAGCTCTGTGCCACCTTTTGGTTTTCACAGTGACACGGGCTCCAATTGGCATCAGCGGTGTGCAAGGGACTCCAAGCTTGGTGCATTGATGCCGCAGTCGTTCCTCGCCAACATAGCGAGCGATGCCAGGCCATAGCTCTTCACCAAGGCCACTTTCTCTGACCAACATCCGAAGCCGTCTTTTAACCTGCTGCACCTCCGTTTCAATTCTCCCATTTGAAGGGCCCTCATCGCCCCCCGTCATAGTCTGGTAAAGACCAAAGCGCCGGCAGAAGGATTGGAACACCTTGGAGAAGAAAGCGCACTCTCTGTCGGTGTGGACACGGATGATCCTCAAGCCCATCGCCTTGAAGCGGCAGTACATCCTTGTGGCCACCTTTGTGACATCATGTTGACCTCTCGACTCCAGGGGCTCCACCAGTGTAATATTTTGAACTCCCACAGGCGCAGCCAGATCATCAATGTGCTTTCTCCAGCCTTCATTGAGAGCGACTGCATCCTCCTCCGCAACCCGGTCCTCATCTTCGACTTCATCAAGCTGAGGCAGAACCTGTTCGCCAACTTCTTGATCGGCGGGATTTCCATCGCCTCCTTGATTGGCTGGATCTTGTTCACCATCTTCTCGATCGTCAGGGCAGTCTTCATCATTTTCTGGCGGATGATCTCCATCTCCCCCCAAACCACGAGGCAGCTTTGGAATGGCCACCGTTGCCACCATGATGTATTTCGCCTTTGTGCTCAAGCCCACATCATCTCCCAGTGGCATTGGTCCCAGAATGTCATAGGACAAGCAGTGAGCTGATCGATCTCCTGATGTCCTCCGGTGCGGTGCATCTACGCCCATCAGCTCCATGCATCGCCGACAATCCCTCCTGTAGGGTTGGTGTTGATTTCGAACATGGGTTTTCCAACTTTCCATGCTCATTCGTTTCACTCCAGGTTCGCCGTGGTGCACAATCTCCTCCGCATTCCACCTGCGCCTGTAGTCCAGGAGGAAGTTCTTTAAGCATTCCTTCACCGCTGCCACCAAGCCCGGTGCCCAGGACGACCACTCCCTCGATTGAGCCAGTCTCCCAGTGAGCGATGTTGCTTCAACTTCTCCTCTACCTTCTCCGGACACGCCATCTAACTCCTTCATTTGTGGGAGGTTGGCGACCATCAAACATGTTGGTTTTCTCTTAACATGGCCCATAGGCCCTTGATCCATGGTCAGCAAGGATGCGCCCATCAGCTCTCTGGCCTTCTTCACTTCCTCAAAGTTCCAGAAACTCGGCATGTCCTCCTTGGTGGCCTCAGTTGGCATGTAATCCATGGGGTCTCTTGGCGACTCCATCAGGAATCCAGGTGCTGGTCGTCCTCCACGATGCTCATCAGCGAGGAGCCATAGACCAATCTGTTTCATCATCAACGCACAATCGCTGAGGGCAAGCTCCTGCTCCGGCGAAGAAAGTCCCTCCAGCATGAATCGGCGGTCATCTCGACCTCTCAAAGGGCGTGGACCGGGAGCTCGGTGCCTCAATCGCGACACCGTGCGACACGGCGGCCCTCCCAACACAGCAACCACCAAGCCTCGTCGAGCTAGATGACATAGGTAACCCCAAGTTCCAATGCCATGGAGGTCGAACTGTGCGCCCATCGTCACGTCCACATTCAAAATCTCGAAGCCACCCCAGTCCGTCTTAGACCAACTCTTATAGTCCTTCCCGGCAAAGAGATTGATAATCACACCACGAGACGCCAGGTGTCGTCGCCGCTGACGTCGATTCCAGGGGCAAGTGCAAGCATCAAAGCTGTCCTGGCCCTTCATGAACTCCCACACCTCCGCAGGGACCTCAGAAAATCTTGATGACCACCATGATCTTACCTCATCATCAGTGAAGATCTCCCCCGATCTGCCTTCTCCATGGTGCTGAGCAATTCCAGCGCCTTGGCCTCAGGTAGAACCGGACATCCCCCACGAAACGCGCAGTCAATCCTGCCATGATCAGGGTGATTGATCTTCACTCCAGCCGCCGTCCACTGAAGCCGATACCCCAAACCCACCAGTCGATGGAGTGGGACAATGACCTCCACGTGGTCCTTGGACAGCAAGGTCTTGTGGTCATCCACCCTGAACAACGTCGTTGACCCTGAGGCCAACTCCACCCTCACCGGGTACATCCTTTCCAGCTCCTGCTCATGTGCTCGACGAAGACCATTGGTCGCCCCTCCATCCAGCAATCCAACAGGTGCCAAACTATCAGTGCCAACCGGCTTCAATTCCTTCACACGAAGCACCTTCATGCTCCGAAGTGTCTTGAGCAAAGACGTTGCCTCCGATAGCAACTCTGCCGTAGTTTCTCGACCCAGTGGCTTCTCAGGTGTTTCCGCCATTCTCGAAGTGGTTGTGGTAGGAGGCGACGATGACCCCGGAGACGGCTCTTCACTTGTGGGCTGCTCCTTGGCGATCTTCTCGACGGTCTCCCCCTTCTCTCCTTCCTTCGTGGCCTTCACCTTTGAGACCTTCTTTGGATCAGTCTTTCCAGTCTTGGGTTGGTGAGGACATTCACGCTTCATGTGGTTCCCACCGCAACCAAAGCACCGGTTCTTCATATCCGAGGTGTCGTGGGCATAGGTGCAAGATGTTCCCCTCCTGCAGCCTTCCTCCGACTTCCAAAACTTGCAAGCAAGCCTTCCCGCTGCTCGCTCTTCATTCTCAGCTGCTCCAAACGACGATGCCATAGCCTTCAGTGACGTCGAGGCCGCTTGATTGGACGAGGCCGCCGGCTGAGCCAGTGGTGCTCCACCCTTCTGAGCTGCAGTGAGGGACATTTCTTCGATCTCCGCCTGCACATACTCAGCTAGCTCAGTGACTCCTTCCAGTGAAGCTGCAAAGTCAACTCGGAGTTCTTGACGAACATTTAAAATCCTGAATGACACCTGAGTGCCGCCTGCCTTTTGGGTGCTGTCGATCATGCGCTGCAGGGCGTGCATGAGGACCAGAGGGTCCGGAAGGTTGAGGTGAAGTTCTTGAGTACGAGATAGCCAACGTCGCCACAACCGGACCTGCATCAACAATTCTCCCACCGATGTGGAGAACTTCGACTCCACTAAATTCTTGAGGAGTTGCGTTTTTTCAGCGCCGCCTCCTGGCTGGTACGCCACATGGAGCCGGTACAGGATATGCACCACGGACAGCTGCCTGCCAGACACCAAGTCCCGACGAAGCTGATCAGGTAGTGCTCCAAGAGCATGGCAATTCCACGCTGTTCAATCCGTTGAAATGCTGGATCCACTTCAACTTGAGGTTTCGATCTCAGCGGACTCAGTCGCAACCACCGCGAGTAGTGCTCCTGCGCCACCATCAGAGACTCTTCCCACCAGGCCTTCGCTGAGTTGGAGATGTCAGCCATCAGCGGGAATGCCATCGTCAGCCAGTCGCCGAAGAGAATCGAAGCTCCTTCTCCATTAGGTGCTGGAAGTGAGGGAAGCTCCAAATTTCGCAGAGCCTCGGTCGTCGATGCCACGGGAATTCCAGCCCCAATTCTGGTCACCTTTCCTGCTCCACTACCAAACCCTGAAGACAATGTCCCGGTCGTGGTCTCATGTAATCCAGGGGGTCGATCAGGTAGTGACTCACCAACACCATCACCAGAGTTCCCACTTTGACCATCAGTGGAACCACGAAGTTTCGCCCGCTCGCCCACACTATTCGCCGATTCAAACGTCGACGAACCTCCACCACTTGTCAGCTTCTTGACCTCCTTCTCAAAGTTCAAGTGGGCTTCACGAAGGATGCGCTCCCGGATGGCTTCCAGCTCCTGAGACGTCGGGCTTCTTTTCACCTCTTCACTAGGGGGTCGAGGACGTTCAGAACGGGATGCCACATCAGGTGCACGTCCACGGTCACTCCAAAAAGGATTGGTCTGCTGCCGCCCATGTTGATGGGGTGTGGACATGTCGTAGGGCTCAAGTACTCAAGGTTGTGGACCACCTTCACCATTCATGCTGCTCCTGTCCGCTTTCGGCGGAATTGGAAACTGAGGCGATGACGCTGCCTCCCGCTGCCAAGCCCCTTGCCCTCCAGGTTGTCCCGGATCATCAGCGCGAGGGTGTCCTGGATCGCGGCCATGAAATAGAGGTCCAAGAAGTCCTTCAGGAGGCGGAGGTCCCACCGGCATCGGTCCTTGGGAAGTTGGTCCAAAGGCCCTTTGCAACAACTCAAGGGATTGCTTCACCGTCTCCTGCCAGCCAGCTCCTCGGTCATGCCGTTCAGACGCTGGACCTTGTTGTCTTCCTTCAGCTCCGCTTGCCGCCGTCGAAGATCTTCTCGCCTCGCCAGCCGCTGGAGCCCCTCCAACTCTCTTCACAGCAGGTGGCATTGAGGTTGCCCTTGCCTCCTCGAGGAGGGTGTCTAGCCTCTCGTCAGCTGCTCCCACACGTAGTTGCCCTCCTTGATCTCCTGGATCCCTCAGCCTGCCTCCTTCACGGGAGGAGCGCCGACGCCGCGCCATCAAGCCGCTCATGGGGACCAGCGACCTCAAATGAGGGTGGACTTCACAAGCTCTTTGGGCTCATAACCTGTGGTTATGGAAAAAGCCTCAAGAGCGACCGACGAAAAAACAGCCGCTCACGTTGTTCCTTGAGCCAAACGCAGGTCGTATTGACCGGTTCACCTTTCTCAGGTGTTCATGACCTTCATGAAAAGGTATGCTTTGGGTCGTGCGTTTTTCCATTCACAGAATCATTTATTTCTATTATTTATTATAGGCACATGCATTGATTTGCATTATTAATTGAATTGTATAATTCCTGCCATATTTTTGGCTTTGGACATTAAACGTGGAAATATAGTGGGTTCGTCTACTGTGAACCTCGAAATAGATGTTGCCGAACAATTGTAATATTTTTGTGCTGTGTTGTTTGAATTCGAACACGCATTGTCCCGTGATTTCGTCTTGGATCTTGAAGCCTACGATCATATTACACGATATGTCGATGGACGATATGTCATTTGCCGATCTCCTCGATATCTGCCAATTTCATTTCAAGAGACCCAGGACCGAAGCACTGCCATCCACTGCTTCCACCAAGGGAAGGGGCAAATCGAAATACCGGTCCAATTCCTTACAATTTGCGCCCCATTTAAGAGGAGCCACTTCCTTAAACCAAGATCAAAGAAATTATGATTAAGTTATCTCAATTGGCCATATAGGTAGCTTTAATCTACAGATTTTCAGCACTATGAACAAGGATCACATTCCGAAGGACGCCCAGACAACAATCCCTTGGCGGCTCGACATCTCAATCCGATCGGAAGCCGCATAACGGTTGGAACACCTTTAGTGGAAATTGAGTTGGCCAATTGATACTCATGAATTTCAGGGCAATAGGCCTACAAAGATTACCGCTTGCTGGCGATTGCCCACCGTGCACGGCGCTAGTTTAGAAATTGCTATACACGAAGCTGCGCAATCCATAGAACCATTGCTAGATTAATGGGGTGCTCTTGGGGCAATTGTGGGCTTTCTTGGCCATAGATTATTTTCATATGAATCTTTGGGGGCATTGGGATAAGTCCCTTCTGGCATTGCTTGAGACCTCACCGGTCATGGTGGGTCTTTGTGAGAATGCATCTTTTCGAATTTTCTTACAGGGATAGTTCCATGAATATGCCATGGATACGTAGTAGGATGTTGCGGGGTTTGCTGGGTGGCTGCGGGCGCAAATGTTGGTAGACCGCGCATGGGGTCAGCTACATTGGGGATGCCAGAATAGACTGGTTCAAAGCATTGAAGACCGTGGGGCTATTTTAGCTCTTATCCTTCTGCGCCTGCCGGCCGAAGAGCGATGCGACCTTCAGATACTAATTAATTTGTGGCATGGAGAAATACCACTTATTTATGCCTGCGCCCATGGAACATCCACGTATTCTTCTACAATTGGAGCGACTCCCAAATCTTCATCAGAAATATGATGTTGTTGGGGAAATTGCACGCACTGAGGTCTACTTGCCGATATTCACCAATAGTTCCGACACTTAAGTGGAATGGAAATCATATCGAATTATTTCGATCCTATACCATTTTGGCCAAGATCCCACTGCAGGCCACTATCAATGCATGTTTTGGAGCTCCGGTAGCTCATGGATGACAGATGACGGAAGAGGAGCTGCTTTGTGTTCAATCATGGATCCAATTCGACGTGTTGCATGCTTGTTCTGGCTGGTGCCTTAAGACCTGCAGCCTGAGCCTGTGGTGGCGCCGACCAATTGAATAGTTGCGCAATCCGTCAGACCTTTCGGATCTAGTGGCTACGGCCTTCTCCTGAAGCAAGCCTTTGACTCACGAACCTGAATTTTTGGCAAAGGCGTTTCTGCATAGCACCTTCATCATGCTTAGTACTTTTGTGACCGTGGCATCTGAAGCTCTCGATCATTCCATAACTTTAGTTGCACAGTCCAATACGGGCCTGTATATCCCAGGCCTGAAGTGAATGAGGGACACCTACCATTTCAATTTTTTAATTCAATATATTCCGTTAAATATGATGGAAATTTTGCTTTTGGAATTTTCTTTATATATTTTTCTTCTAAACAAGTATAGAACGTTTACATCCTGATGAGGCTTGGAATTGGACGTAAAAATTATTATCGCAATGTCTTTTCCAAAGGCTCCAGGCTTTTTTCTGGGACTTCGCCTGCTCGCATTCGCATACAACTCTTTGAACCTACTATGTCACGGCGGGCACTTTCAACTTACCGGAATCTATTTTTCGGAAAATTGTTGGTGGCCGAAAATCGAGTGGTGAATTCAATCCAATTACCTGTTTACTTTTGGTGGATTGAAAAATTGGAAATATATTAGTCCAGAAAAGAGTTACCGGAAGGCAATGGATTGAACATCAAATGATTATGAACATATTTTTATCGATGAGGTTGTTGCATTGCTTGGGCATTCCATGCATCCTTGTGATATGGGCAGATACATGGCATGACAAAGGCGAGCAAAAATACGTACATATTCAGATACAGCTTTTTGAGTCCACTGTGTCGCTTGGACCAAGTGCTTGGAGCAAGTGAACCACTCATATGATCCATAGGGCTTGAACCAATGCTTTGATCCATAGAATTTGGATCATTTTCGCTGCAGCTCGGAACGATCCATTCCAGGGTTTCTGGCCACGCCTATAAATATATTAAAAAAAATAAACAATATTTCTTAATTTATGCAATTTCCCTAATTAGAATATGCATTTAGTATTTTATATTCGCAATTCGTTATTTAAGGAAATATTAAAGGAATATGTTTGGATGATGTTTTCTGCGCAATCACGTTAGCATTGCCTTTTGGAGGGTGGTATTTTTGGGGTGTTGAATGGGGCTGTGATATTCGGATTTGCGTTTCAGGGTAATATGTCGAAGCAGTATTTTCGAGACAAATCTTAGTTCAAATGGTGATTTTTGTGGACGGAATGTGGTGAGGACGTGTCGAAATCATTCCAAATATATAGCGTTGTGGTTATCTGGTTGAAATTAATATGAAATAATGATGTCATTTTTCGCGGCAAGTACGATAATTACTTTGTGCGGGTCTTGAGGTGTGGAAATGCAATTTTCGTGGCAGGCGCAGGGCGAGATAGGCGGGGGTCACATTTCGTGGCAAGCGCAATATTTTGTGTGTATTGGAAATGTGGACGTGTAATATTTCGTAGCAGGTGCAGGGAATAGTGAAATTGCGAGTTGTGGAGGAGGTGAATGTCGTTGTGACATGGGGATTGGTGTGTATGTGGTGTTGTTTGGAGGGTCTAGAATCGCGATATTGCTTGATAGGGCTACTTGATGTGAGTGTTCCGATGGAGCTTCCTACTTGTCTTTTATTAGAGGAAATTTCGTGCGAAATGTTCGCTTTGGAGACTTTGACATGTGACTTTTGGAGGAAATCTCGTGCGAAACGCTTGTTTAGGAGACTTTGACGCGTGACTTTTAAAGGAAGGTTCGTGCGCAAACAGTTTTGCTGACTTAAAATATTGGTTTTTGACGAAATCTCATACGAAATATTCTTTTTGAAGATTTGACAAGTGAATTTCGAAGAAATCTTTTACGATACATTCGTTTTGTTGAGGAGTAAATCTTGTACGAAACGCTTTTTGGAGACGTAACGATTGACGTTTGGAGATTTTACGAATAATGGTCCACAAGAATGCCCTACCGAATCCTACAAGAATAACCGACAAGAGTCCTACAAGGGTGCGACGCAAGAGGATCCCACAAAATATTCCTATAAAGTATTTCCTCAGATATCAAACAAAAATTATCTAAGAGGGTCCCCCAATGACCCATTGTAACAAAAGTGTTCCGCAAGAATATCGACAAACATATCCCGCAAAAAGCTCGAAAAGAATGCCTTACAGCAATGTTCCACAGAAGAATCCCATAAGAATTTTGGCCAAGAATATCTCACAAAATTATTACTATAAAATTATTGGACAATAATTTCTTACATGGATGTCATAAAACATATACCATAAAAGTGTCCCCCAAGAGTGATCCATAAAAGCACTTAATATAAAATATCCTACAAGAATTTCTTGCAAAGGTATTTCACAAGAGTGTTCTTTGACTATAAGAATGTCCCGCAAGATTGTCCCATAAGAGTGTCGGACAAGAATATCTTACAAGAGTGAATCACAAGAATGCCCCACAAGAGAGTCCGACAAAAATATCCTAGAAATATATCCCCCAAGAGTGATATATAAGAGTGTCGCCCACAGGTGTCCCACAAGAGTGTCTTACAAGAATGTCCCACAAGAATATCCCACAAGAGTGTTCTACAAGAATATCCCGCAAGGATGTTTTATAAGAATATCCCATAAGAAGAATGTCTAATAAGAATGTTCAATAAGAATGTCCCACAAGAATATCTCACAAGAGTGTTCTACAAGAATATCCCTAAGGATGTCCTATAGGAATATCCACAAGAAGACAAGAAGAATGTCCAATAAAAATGTACTTTTAGAATATTCCGCAAGAATATCATATAAGAATATTCCACCAAAGAATCTTGTTAGAATGTTCCGCAAAAATGCACCACAAGAATATCCGACAAGAATAGCATTCTAAGAGTGATATACAAAAATGAAATGTGCCACAAAAGTATCTTTCAAGAGTACTTCGCAAAAATATCCCACAAAAACATTCCATAAGCGTGCTCTAGAAGGATATCCCACAAAATTGCCCTAGAAGAGTGTATCGCAAAGATGTCCCACAAGACAATTCTATAAAAAGTTTTCCGCAAGAATATCCCACAAGAGTGTCCGACAAGATTGTCCTACAAGAATGTCCCACCAAAATATCCCACAAAAATGTCCTACAAGAGTGTTCCGCAAGAGTGCCCCATAAAAGCATCATATAAGAATATCCCACGAAACAATACTACGAGAATGTTCCGTAAATGTCCCCCACAAGAGCATCGGACATTGCCTTTCAAGAGAATTTCGAAAGAATGTCCTATAAGAATATCCCACAAATATCTCCATCAAAAGAATGTCCTATATTAATAACCCACAAGAATGGGTCAATATTTTTCTATAAAAGTGTCTTATAAAAATATCCAACAAGAAGGTCCTACAAGAATGATCCGCAAAAATGTTCCACAAGAGTGACCGACAAGAATGTCCTACGAGAATGTCCCATAAGAATGTTCCGCAAGAATATCTTTCAATATGCCAAAAATAATGCCCGAAAATAATACATAAAAGAATCCAATAATAATAAAAATATCACATAAAATATCCTACAAGGATATCCCATTAAATTATCCTACAGCCCACAAGAATGTCCTACAAGAATGATCTATAAAAAGGATGATCAATAAAATATTTCTTTAAACATATTTCACAAGAATCTCCCACAATAATATTCGATAAAATTGTCCTACAAGAATGCCCCACAACAATATTCCACAAAAATATCCGTCAAAAAACACATATATCATAAATATGCCCTATAATAAATATTTCGCCAAAGGGATCTCCAAAAATAATCCGCAAAAATATATGTCATACCAAAATATTTCACAAGAATGTCCTACAAAAGAATTCTGCAAAAGTATCCCAAAAGAATCACAAAGATATCTGTTCTCCAAAAATATTTCACCAATAATATATCACACAAATATCATACAAGAATATTTATGCAAAAATATCTCTCAAGAATAAACGCTATGCATAAAAATATTTTATACATATATTCCAATTAACATTTCGTAAAAATATCCCACAAAACAATCCTATATATAAATATTTTCGTAAAAAAATCTTTAATTGTATCCTATGAAATCCATAATGAACTTAAGGCCGAGGATAGGTGACGAAAGCTAGCGAAAATGCATCCATATCAATAGAAACGAAACATATAACGCCATCCAATGCTAAAGGGCACATCAACCGGAGAAAAATACATCATTTTTTTCATAGGCATGGGGCTATTAGATAAAATAATTCTCAATCTCTCGTTTATGCGGCAAAACAATAAAATATATAAGATATACGAACAACAATGATACAATCAACCATAATTTATAATCTATTGTAACGTATCCCAAAACGTCCATAAATAAAAGATAGTGTAATATAATATAAATGTATCCATCCCAAAAAAAAAGATAAACACACATAAATACCATCAAAAAAAAATAGTGTAATATCCCACAAGACAATTCTATAAAAATATTCCGCAAGA
>CAXAMN010027195.1:384507-408947 GCA_963970005.1 Durusdinium trenchii | reverse complement strand
CGAAAGTCTCGCCCCCTAGCTATAAGCTGGAACCTTCATTTCTTTTTTCTAGCTATTTTCTAGCTTCCAGATGGAACTTACCCCATTATGCATGGCCATAATTCGGGACCACTAAGTGTTCAGTAATTAAAACGCTGCAGTTGCGCGTCAACCTTTCTGTTCAAACATCTACAAATCGCACGGACATTTCGCCATGCAGTTCCACCATTCCTTTCTCCGTGGTTTCTCTCACTGGAACCTATATCTAATTGTGTTTCGCTGTGCATTAAGGTTCCATCTACATCATCCACATCATGAATTCCATACAGTAATTTAGGGAAAACATCAACAATAACAAACATAAAAACATAGAATACGACTCATTTCACTTGGGTTTCTTTCACTGCTAGCTGCTAGCTTGTCACACACAGGTGATATGGGTGGGGTATGTTGGGCATGTGGAATTTTTTAACCGTAATCAACGCCCACGGTATCCACCACACGCCGAGCCACAGCAACATCTGCAAGTGGCCCAAGGAGTCTGGTAAAGAGCCCGAGGCATTTGCTCTCAGATCCAGCCGCCTTGCGCTGCGTGCGCGTGCGCTTACTGCGTCGACGCTTCCGTGAAAGGCTTACTGCGCCGGAGGCGCGAGTTCTTTCGCGACCGACGACTGGCCAGCTGCAGAGCATCGATTCATTTGATTTCAGAAGTGCGAACGTTGATAAATATGTACCATATTATACCCATAGACTCCATGGGACTGCCATATATGCCTACATTGACCCCCAAAGCACCCCAATGTAGGCATACATGGCATACATGGAGTCTATGGGATAGAGAAACCTATTTGTTGCAAGGACTAAGCACCACTAGGCTTGTGCTGACTCTCCGGCACACCGAGAATAGTTCTTGCACAAACTCAATCACACCACTGGATTTGTGCTTACGATTTCTTGCGACATCTAAAAAGCTTGTGATGGTCAAAGTCATGTTCACAGGCCTTGCGCTATGAGGATCTGCTAATTGTAAATGTATGTATGTATGTATGCATGTATGTATGTATGCTGTATGTATGTATGTATGTATGTATGTATGTATGTATTTTTTCTCCTGAAGGTGTAGTGGCGGTTTGGCCGTGGTGGCCTCGGTTCCGGCTCAGTGGCCTCAGGGTGTGCTCGCGCACTCAGAAGTAGTCCACCGTGACTTCTGGGTCGTGAGCCATGTCAACCTCTTCTTCTGCCTCTTCCGTCGAGGTGGCGCTTGGTTCTTGAGTTGCAGGCTGCATCTCAGCCGAAAATCTGAGCTTCTTGGGCATGGGAGGTGACAGTGCGTCTGAGCCCGTAGGGGCCGCTGCTTCAGAGTCAGCTGTTGGCTGGGTGTCATGGCCGGTGATGGGGCTAGTGGTTGCCCTTGCCGTGCTGAGGGATCGCTCTGGTGGGGTTGTCCTGCCCTGAGGATTGGTCTGGCTGAAGAAGTGAGCCAGTGTTGGGGAGGTCGGTTTATGACCTTTGCATTCCCTTTGGAGCCCTTTTGTGAGGATCAGTCGATCCTGAGCATCCAAGTGGGTGTGGAGTCCGCAGCCTTTGCATTGGATGCTCTTGCCGATCTGCCACAAAGTGTGGGTGTTGTGGGCTGCATGTTCTTGGCCAAAGGGTGCATCAATGCATGTGCTGTGCAAGAACTGATTGAACAGCTCCTCGTTGGCCCGTTTATGGATGGCCTGATTGCATTTGGTGCACTTAAGATATCCTGTGGTTTCCTGAAGGTGATGAACATCCGGGGTGGTCGGGTGTTCCTGCTGTAGCTGGAGCAAGGCTGCAATGCGGCTTGCTCGGGTGGGTTTCTTTCCAACGGCCCTGTCTGGTGGTAGATCGGGCTCAGGTGCTGGTGCTGTGAGCTGGTCGCAGTCCTCTTGAAGCCGTTCCTCAATCATAGCTGCTGTCAAGCCCTGGTGCACTCTGGTCTGGCAGGTGTGGCATTGATATCCGCTCCTGTGGGCCTTCCACTGGTGCTTACCGGGTTGCCATGGTTGCTGGCATTGAGCGATGAGGGTCTTTTTCCTTTGCTTGGTCTTGTGCGCTGTGGCTCTGCCTGGCTTGGTGTGGAGATAGTGCTCTTTGTCTTCGTAGATTTTGGCCAGACGAGCTCCCGCATGCTGGTAGATCTCAAGGTGATCCTGATCTAGGATGCGCTGCCAAGCTTCTTTGTCCGGGTTGTGGATGCTGGTGGCCCTCTCCCATGCGGCCAGAGCGGCATCTCTCTGCCGTTGGCGGAGATGGGGTTCGCTTCCCGGTGCGTCTGGGGTTTTGTGATTTTTGGGGACGTACAGGGGTGTGATCAGAGTAAAGTACTCTGAAGGGTGCCCCTGAACGAGGTCATGAAAGCCTTTTCTCTTGGCCGGGTTGTTCCAAGCTTCCCAGACGGAGCTGACCTGGACGATCACTCTGGTGGGTGTCTGGATGTACTGAGCCAGAGTGATGAGCCCCTGGAAGATGGCCCTGGCCTTCGTTTGTGGGCCCTTGGCCATGCCCGTGATGGTGCCTTTCCGCTGCAGAGCTCCGAGGGAGTAACCATGGATACAAAGCGCGTAGATCCAGGCCTGTGCTCGTTTGTCACCTGAAGTGGGAGTGGCATCAACGGTGACTGAGAGCCCTTGCCACGGTTGGAGCGGAAGTGGTTCAAGTGATTGCCAACAGCCGTGCCCTTCCAAGTCAAGTGGCTGAGTGAGGTGGTCCTGTGGCTCCTTCGGGATCCACCCATAGGCCCAAAGTGGCTCCTCCAGCGGATCTTGGAGTCGTTCGGTCCATGGGATTGGAAGTGGTGTGTGCTTCTGGTTGTGGTGCCACTTGCATAGCCAAATGATGTGCTTCGGAGTTGCTGGGACCTGACATATGGGGCACGGTTTGGTGTTGGTACCATCCTTGAACCGGATGGCTGCTTGGTTCCAGGTGCGGATGTGTGTGGCCTGGGCCTTGGTGAGGCTTTTGGTGGCTTTGGATGCCGTGGTCCAGTCTAGGCCACTGACAAGGGATTGGCAGTTCCTCCTGCTGGCAAACCGATGCTGTCGCTGCTGTCTGGCTTCAGCATGTAGCAGTTCCTCAACTTGCCACCATGGTTGTCTAAGATCAATCTGGGCTGCTGTCATGAAAGCTGTCTCATTGCGATGCCATTCGTAGAGACTGTTGGTTTGCCAGCCCCATTCTCGGAGATAGGCCAAAGTGGCTGCCATGGGGCCCTTGACGTGGTACCAAGGGTATTGCTGTCTGCGGAGCAAGGATTGCAGCTCCATCCAAGCTCGTTCAATATGTGGCAGGTGGTCGGTGGGCCAACGGTTGATGAGAGCATGTAATGCCTGGACATGTTGGATGACCACTTGGTCTGCCGGGTCCATGTATTTGGTCTGGTGCTGGTCGTAGACAACATCTGTGATCCCTCCAGAGTGGAGGCCTAGATGTGTGGCCAATGCTTGTCGGAGGGCTTGTCGGTAACGTGGAGCCAAGCCTTGCCCTTCGACTCCCCAGAGTGCCACGGGTTGGATGCCTCCTCTGTGAAGCCGGAGTCTGGTGCGGAGGCTGGGAAGGCGCAAGGTGCGCAGTTTGATGCGGCGTTGCTTGTTCTTCTTGAAGCGGTTCTGAAGGGTGGTGATGCGCCTCCGTCTGCCAGCCTGGTGGTCGATGCCTAAATCCCTCATGACCGACTGGATTGGTGGGTCGTCGGGCCCAAGGAGTTTGGCCAAGGCTCGGTGAGTAGCCTTGTCGGTGACGATGAATGCGGTTTTGTGGTTGTTGACCTTGAGGCCTGCGGTGGACAGTGCTTGTCGCAGTTCCTGCCATGCATGCACAATTCGAGTGGCCAGTATGTCCGGGTTGTGGTGCTTTCCATCAAAACCGATGTCATCGACCCAGCCATTGAGGTGTAAATCCGGATGCTGGGCCTGGAAAGGGCTGAGGATGGGCTGCAGAAAGGCCTTGGCTAGCAGTGGAGCTTGGGGGCAGCCAGCAGCGACGCCGTGGGTGACATGAAACCAATGGCTCAGTTCAGCATCAGCAAGCACTGCCTTGGGGCCAGTGTAGACCTGCATGGCAAATTCTAGAGCCAGTGGTGGATACTCCAGTGCTTGTGCCACTGTCTGCAGCTTCTGGAGGTCGATGGTGTCATAGAAGGTGCTCATGTCCAGCAGCACAGTGATGCCGTGCAGGGCAAGTGTTTTGTTGCTCTCTTGCCTGAGAAGTCTTTCGAGAGCGACGTGGAGTGCTGTTGCCCCTGGTCGTGCTCTATCGTAGTCCATCGATGGAGGCAAATTGAGTTGCCAGGTGTCGAGCATGCCCTTGCGGAGGCGGCACCATGTCCTGTAGAGGACGCTTGTGAGGGTGATTGGGCGCTCTACCTTCTCGTTTTTTGCTAACATCACCATCAGGCTCATCTGGAGTTGTGTTGGCAAGGTGGCTGATTTCTCCATGTCCTGCAGGAGCTGGAGCAGACTGGGCAGGGCTTGGGGTGGTGTGTTCCGCAGGAGTTGTGTACTGATGGCATCTGGACCGCATGCTCGATCCGGCAATTGCTTGAGAACTCGAGCCAAATGCCCAAGTGTGAGTGGTGGGAGCTGTGCAGCCTGTGTGCAGGCTTGGTCGCGCAAGGAGTCACGGTTCAAGGGCGTGTTGTCGCTGGTGGGTTGCCAGTGTTGATGCCAATCATGTAGTCGATGTCTCATTCTGTCTGCCATGGGGACTGTGCGGTATGGGCGTTGCCAGGCTAGCTCACTGGCCTTGAGGTTTCTAAAGAGGCCTCTGAGGCCCTTAGCTTCTCCTTGTCGGATCCAGGCTGCATACTGTAGTTGTCCCTCTGTTCTGGATTGTTCGAGCGCTTGTGTGAGTTGGTGCTGGATCGTGTGTTGCATGAGCTCTAGCGTTCGTGGATCTTTATGCTGGTGCCAGTGTTGTGTCATGTCCAGGAACTGGGCCCAATGTATGTATGTATGTATGTATGTTGCATGCATGCATGTATGTAGGTAGGTAGGGAGGTGGGTAGGTATGTTCTACTGTTGGAGCTATTTAAGCCATCATTTGGGGCTGTCAATCTCTTTGCTGCAGGATGTTGCCGCATTCACATCTAGCGCTTTGGAGCAAACTAAAGATCTCCAAAGCAAGATGCAGAAATCTTGGTGCAAGCATGACATACCCCAGACATCCCCCAACCATCTATGGGACTGGGAAAAAGGAATGACTTGTTCTCTCGCAACGCCATACTCGTCACTTCTCGATACCGGCCGAGGCGCAACAAACTCTGCAAGTTGCCCAAGGACTCCGGCAGCGCGCGCAAAGTGCAGTTGATCAGACTCAGCTCCCTCGGTCGCGTGAGCCGCAAACACGAACGTTCCACCGCGACAGAACCGCTGAAACCCGCGACAGAACCGGCTGAAGGCGCGAAGCAGCCAGGGGTGGTGCCAGGGGGGTCAATTGATCGGCATATATGGCAGTCACATGGAGTCTATGGGGAATGAAGCAGACCGGGTGAAACAACGAACCCGGTGAAACAACGAGATTCTGCGGGACACGAGTCACGACGGTCACGACGGGTCGTCGATTGGAAGCACGACGGGTCGCCGACGGAAAGCACGACGAGTCGCGAGTGGGCTTGGAGGAGTAGGCAACTGGTTAGGTTGTTCATATCCCAAAACACGACCTCTGGGATTGCCATATATGCCTACCTGATCCTACATTGACAGCCCTGGCACCACCCCAACTGATGGGAAAATATGGCACAACTCTGGAGTGTCTGGGTATAGAGTATAGAGCCCTCTTATGTTCACAGGCTTCGTAGTATCCGTCTTCAACAGGACGAAATGTGCCCCGGGCTGGCACAGCTGCAGGACGTTGCATAGCTGCAGCATCTCATTCTCGAAGGACAATCGGACCGCTCCGTGCAACGTGGCCAAAGTGCAACTCATTCGGTCGGTGATCCGTGTTCATCCCAAGCTCACTCAGCCAAGAACCAGTCAAGATCTTTGCGAGTATGCCAACACGTTTGTCTGGCATGGCTTGGAGCAGTATCAAATGATATCACATGTATCAAACTCCTCGACGAGAATGTCAAGCAATACCACCAGTTTCCAAAAAGTTTGTCTGCACATGTCTCCATGTCTCCACCCTATCAGATTCTTGCCATCCCAGATTCCGATGCCAGCGAAGCTTTGGTCGTCAAATACAGCCGAGACGCCCCAAGTTCTTCAAGTTTCCCACCAACGCCGGCAAAGAACTCAAGGGGTTGTGGCTCAAGGTGAGTTTCCTCAATTCTGAAAAAAAAGGAAAACACCCTCAAAAAACATGGATGGCATCCCAAGAGAGGTTATAGGTGACCTGAACTAGGACCCGGAACACCTGGACTATCCCAACTGGGATAGATTGGGAGAGTCTAGTTCGGGTCCTTCAACCTCTGTTGGGACCCGTGCCACCCGTGCCTTTCCCCGGACCCGACCCCTGACCCTCAGGTCGGAAGGTCGGGTCCGGTCGCGGACCAAGTGGACGGTCATCCAAAGAAGGAAGCGATGGTTCGATGTATGTAGCAAAGTCTTGGAAATGATTAGATACAACAACATTGCGTCGAAAGGTACGTCTTCTTCTTTGACAACATCCAAAGCTTTTTTTTTATACTTTCTGTGTTTTGTACACAGAAGAGATGTCAAAGTTGTATATGAATAGATGGGGAAGCATGATGAAGCATGTATACATAACCTACGGTGAGATGGCCTTACCAGGTGATCTCTCGTCCCCCCGATGGATTTCACAGCCGAGGCACAGCAAATGACTCAAGTTGCCAAAAGACTCCGGCGAAGAGCTGAGCTGGTTGTTGCCCAAATCCAACCCCCTCAATTCCGCTGAGCTGGTCGGATCCCACGAGGCAAGTTCTCCCACCGGGGAAGGGGTGAGGCAGAACCGAAACCCCCAGATCGTGCCAAAGAAGAACTGATGGCCATGGAAATCCTGCAGGGAGCAGCCAGGGGGCTCCAGGGCCACCAGGAGTCCAGGGATAGGTCCCAGCATGTCCCTTTCACACCGACCATCCAATCCCGCAGCACCCAGCGCAGCTGGTTGGTTGCAGTCAATTGAGTTCGCCAAGGCGCAATAATCTCTGCAGTTCGCCAAAGGACTCTGGCAAAGTGCTCAAGGCGTTGCTTCTCAGATCCAATCGCCTTTGTGCACTCGAAGACACCAGCTATGACTATAGGGGAGAGTAAACAGTTGGTATTAACCACACTCCTCAAAAAGACATGGCCTTCTCCTGTTCCACTTCGCAACCCGAAGTGCGCACGCAAACTTTGTTGATTCAATGGCAGGCGTGATTCTATTGATCGGAATAATTGATCGGAATATAGTATATATATTACAATATATATATAATTGTATATATATATATATATTAGTAGCTACTAGTGGCTAGAAGCAATTAGATTGGAGGCCATCGCTACTAGGGTGGAGGCCATCACCACTATTGACCAGAAGCTACTAGTAGCAAGGTGGAGGTAGCTTCAATGTGACATGATATGACACGTCATACTAGTACCAAGAAGCTACTCCAGTAGGTGGAGGCCATTGCTATTGGGTTGGAGGCCATCGCTACTAGCAACAAAAAGCTACTAGTAACAAGCGGAAATAAATCAATAGCTTCCAAATGGTTGCAAGAATATGAACCCCCATGTCACGCACGTCCACAACTGTCTAAAAGGTTGGCAAGGCCTGGACGTGCCAGAGGGCGTGTGAAGGGTGGCTATGGCCCCAGGGGCTTTGGCACGCAGTCACACAGCCTGTGCCTCGAAGGTATGAGAAAAATGATCAATGTTGTGATTTGTAGGGCCGTGCTGCTTGGAGAATGCGGTTTTTGGAATGTCCTGGTCCAGCTTCCTTTTGGGGGTTGGGGGTAAAATACATTGGACAAAGAAGAACAAAAGATTACGTACGAGTACGTACTTTTGGTGGAACTACACTCTACATGGCAATGTCCCCTGTTCGCATCCAGCTAACGTTGCCAAACAGGGTGCAGCCAAGCTGCTTCAAGCCCTTTAGCTTGCCAAAAGACTCCGGCCATGAATGGATGTTGTTGTGGCTTGCATAAAGTCCCCTCAAAAACGCGCCAAGCGCCATCTACGATCCGCTTTCGTTTACACGTGCATTTGGCTACATCAAATCCACAGTAGCATGTGGCTCTTCAAAGGATTGCACATGAAACAAACATGACACATCATCAAACAAGGTTGTAGTAACTGTAGTATAGCTGATTCTTTGCGTTCAAATATGTGATCAACCCCACTCCTCAAGCGGCTGCCCCGTGAATGTTCGCAGGCTTGGTGGTAGATTCTTTTGCTAATATCCGTTCAAAGTCTTTGATAGTCTTTGTGTGTTCCTCAC
Organism: Durusdinium trenchii; assembly: GCA_963970005.1. Classification (NCBI taxonomy): domain Eukaryota; class Dinophyceae; order Suessiales; family Symbiodiniaceae; genus Durusdinium; species Durusdinium trenchii. The sequence goes on along the minus strand of CAXAMN010027195.1, from coordinate 400,565 downwards.
AGTGGGTCCTCACTGGTCGCGGCAATCCACAGGTCCGGCAGTTGGGATGGCACTGGGCAGGTTAGACATCTTCACTCTGTCAAGGAAGCGCTCTACCCTTCGTTCTTTTTTGGCCCGTTCCCACGGGCTCGTGGAACGTCCACGTTCCTTTCGTTTCGTTCAACCCGAAGCACCACGGGATTGTCGACCCGTCGACTCTGTCGGTCGGTGCCTGGTGGCAGGGACCGATCCCACCGAGGCGCCACAGCGTGTGCAAGTTGCCCAGAAACTCGGGCAGCGAACTCAAGGCATTGTTGCTCAAACCGAGCTTCCTCAAGGCGCTGGCGCGAAAGACGCGAGCTCGCATGGTGAAAACAGAGGTCGACAGTGGCAGGTCGTGGGAACGTCCTGGTGCCAGGTTTTTGGCCATCCGGTGTTGTACATAAAGCATCGAAACCAGTGATGCTATGGGGTTGAAGCTGACAACTACGCTCTTCAACATGTTCATGAGTTAGGATCATGGTGTTGCTCCTTGCCCACTGCTCAGTCAATGAAAGTTGTTGAACTTGCACATTAGGTGAAGCTGAGCAATCCTTTCAGTGTCATAGCACCAGGGTTAAACCATTAAACCACACACAAATGAATCTAACATGAGTGCTGTGATTCTTCCTCGCCTCACCTCACGTCCTTTAGAATCAACGGCAGTACGTACTGCACGGCCACAACGGCCAGTTACACGATAATTTGGAAATACTGATCTCATCTCATCTCATCTCGTATCTCTTGGCATGTACTTGATGTCTCGCCAACTGCGATGACAAATCAAACGCAGTTCTTTTCTGATGCGTTTTGCACCTTTTGCTGCTTGTTGAACGAAGACATGTGACATAATCCTTTGTGGACCTTTACTGAAAGCTACATGCGATCTGGGCTCCCCTCGAAACGCGCAACAAAAAACACAAGTTGCAATTTTAAAGCGGCGCTCTCTTTTCAAGCCAAGGCACCTCAATCGCTGCAAGTTGCCCAGAGATTCGGGTACAGAGCTTAGTTGGTTGCTGCTCACATAAAGCCGCCTTTGTGCCATGGAACCCATCGGACAACCGCAAACGCGCACACTGGGGTGGTCGACCGTGGACGGCTACACACATGCTTTTTGCCGATGCAGTGATATTGAAGAGAACATTATTTGTGCTTAGCTCTGCCGCCCGTGTTTGGCTATGCCATGCCCCATCGGAGAAGTGTTGGGAGCATTTCTTATTATTGGTATTTCACACACTTATGGATATGCATACGGAACTGACAGCGGTGCCACACGCCGGCCTAGGGTACCATTTCCTAAAGTACGAGTAAGAACCACGGAGCCTCGGGGTCTCCAAGAGGAAATAGGGCCAAAGTCTCAAGATCGAAGGCGACGATCAAGTCGACATGACGACGTGCGCTCTTGACTGCCAAATGTAGCTACCTGTGAGGTTCTGGCATCCCAGAACTATATCACTGTGCGACAGATGCGTCTTCGTTGGCTGGAGACATCTGAAGCACACTCCAGCCCCCTGCTAAGCAAAAAACAATTCAAACGAATCCCTGTGACTACAAGGGGCACACACACACACACGCCTCCCCAAGGGGAGGCAAAATTAAGGCTAGGACGAATGTGCAAATGTGCGCGCAGCAAGGACAAAAGGAAGAAGACATGAAAAGGAAGACAGACGGGACTAAAGTGTGTGTGGTTGCGATGAAAGAGAAACCAAGTGCACAGGGACAACCGATGAAACCCACCTCATTGTCGAGACCTGGGCGACCTAACACCTGAGTTGGAAGTAGATGTGCGCGTACACACTAAGGCCCGGACCGTTGTACGCGCAAAAGAACGAAAGGAGTGAGATGAAAGGACATGAAGCAAGGGAAGACATGAAAAGAAAGAGGAAAAGAAGTGTGTGAAGGGGAAAGGGTGAAAGGGGAACCAAATGGAGGGGACGGGAACCGATGAAACCAGACCTCATTACAACGACCTAGGAAGACCTGCCTCGTTGAAGTGTGTACGATGTATGTGCACCTAAGTGTCCGACAGGTTCCATTGAACCTTGAACAATCTTCGGCCGCTGCGGCCACGTACGCCGTGCCAAAATGGCTGGCTGCTTTGACCGCTGCGGTCACGTGAAGGCATAAGGCAGCTTGGAATTCCGAAGATGAGACAAAAATCTGAGTACTCTCGGCCTAGGCCACCTTCGCCCGCTGTGGGCACTTACGTTTCCAAAGCAAGGGAAACAACGACAAACCCCCGTTCGACGGGTCCACGGGAGGCACTCTGCGGGCTCATCCCGGGTTGGCACGAGGCCAAACACACTTATGGATATGCATACGGAACTGACAGCGGTGCCACACGCCGGCCTAGGGTACCATTTCCTAAAGTACGAGTAAGAACCACAGAGCCTCGGGGTCTCCAAGAGGAAATAGGGCCGAAGTCTCAAGATCGAAGGCGACGATTAAGTCGACATGACGACGTGCGCTCTTGACTGCCAAATGTAGCTACCTGTGAGGTTCTGGGCTTAGCCTCATGCCATTCAGAAGACTCGGAAAATGGCAGGTACGTAGTTCTGGCGTCCCAGAACTATATCACTGTGCGACAGATGTGTCTTCGTTGACTGGAGACATCTGAAGCACACTCCAGCCCCCTGCTAAGCAAAAAAATCATTCAAACGAATCCCTGTGACTACAAGGGGCACACACACACACCGAACGGTATTTGTCATGTTCTTTGTTTACATTGTTGCGTCCAGTTCGATTCATAGTCACTATAGAAGTTCTGTTCGATCTCGCCGTATGCTCATCGGTTTCACAAGGTTGTCGTCCAATTCACACGATTGTCACAGGCGCAACGGTGCCATTGAAGAGTGGTCGGGTTAGGTTGTTGTCTTTTGCACATACATATCATCGGTGTTACAAGAGCATCATCGATTTCACAACAATACCAGCACCCTCCAAGGGGTCACCTGGCTGGAAGCCCACACACTACTGAGAGATCTCCAGACAGGACACCCCTTGGAAGGTCCAGGTAATTATATTGTCACCAGCTTGACAAAACTCTGAGACATACCGCCAGTGAGTTTGCACCAAACCCAGTGGCCCTGCAGGGTTCAACCCTCATTTATAAGGTGAACAGTGAACATGGCGATGTCGCGTTGTTTGCTCCTATTTGCCACTCTTGGGGTTGCTCTGTTTAAAGCTACTTGGACAATTCATTCATGGCATCCAAGACGTTCGCCCCCCTTCGTTGCCCCTGTCACTCCAGTGCTGCCTCAGGGCGATGATTTCGCGGTTCGGTTCGGATCCGCTGGCGGCTCCGGTGAAGGAGCGGACCGCCCGCTCTCGGCGAGCGCTCCTTCTCGGCTCCGCTTGCAGTGTCCGAAGTCAAGGCACTGCAAGCTTTGCAAGTTGCCCACAAACTCGGGCAACGAGTTGAAGTGGTTGTAGCTCAAGAAGAGCTCCCTCAATTCCACTCACACATTCTCTCTGAGGTGCGGAACAACAAGAGTGCGCTTCCAACATGGTGCACAAATTATAAACCTAGGACTTGCAACTAAAAAGCACATAAATAGGAAAAAGAGGGGCATCGTCCGATCAATCCGCAAAACCACAAAACCAGCTGGAAACACAAAGCTGAAACAGCCATTTCGCGGCCTTGAAACCATGCACATGGAAACTCCATAGGCATTTCCAAGCTGGCCCTACTAGATAGAAGTCGCACAAACTATAGATAGAAGTCGCACCAACTATAGATGACTCTTTCGGAAACCTCACTTTTCGCCCCTGTCTTCGCTTCAAAACACGGGAGGGAGGTAGCGCGGTCTGGAGACCCACCCAGGTCCAGGTCTCGAAGAGCCGTACAAGTCCAGTCTGACCCAGGTCCAAACCTGGTCCTTTATCTCCTTTAACCGTGCTTTTGTATGACCAACGTCAGTATTTCATGAGGTCATTGACTTGTAGGTAAATCATGGCAACTGTTCGAGTCCGGAGTGTTGCCTCTCAAGCGGCACCCTTCAACAATCGCATTTTTTTCGTGGATACTTGCAATGGAGTTCGATGAGTTACACAAGTCATCTGGTTCAGGACAACAAATGGCTTAAATTGCTGTGGCTCATGACACTGGGGACCCTCGTGGATCGCAGGTTCCGTGAACAGGAATAGACTGGGCGAAGCGGGTGCCAGCGTCCCCACAAAAGGTGGTACCAAGCCTCTCAACTGTGAGCTGACACGACATCTCCACTTCGTGGCATCCTGAAGATTCAATGCTTGGCCGAGTGGCTGCAATTTCTGAAAGTTGCCCAGCGACTCAGGCAGTGAGTGCAGTGAGTTGTTGCTCAAATCCAGAAACCTCGCATCAACTCACAGGTCACTCGTCACCTGCGTCGCCTGCGTGGCCCCCGAAAAATTCCTTTTGGCACACTTGGCTGTGGATCAAAACCTAAGGCCTTGGTTGACCTGCCGACAGAAGGTCTTTCTCTACATCGTGGACTGGTCGGGCGGACATGGTGGGTAGAGAAACACCATCCCAGACCCATCCGACGCCGATCGTTTAAGCCGAAACCGAGGGGCTGCAGATTGTGTAGGTTGCCCAAGGACTCCGGCAATGAGCTGAGGTTGTTGTTTTGAAACCACAAACGCCTCAGGAAAAGAGAAAGGTCATCCCAACGGGAAATTGAATATAGTAACATTTACTTTACAGAAGGCAGCTCTCAGTGGCGCGTTCTTGAATATATTTCAATCAACCAGTGTCCCCTCACAACTTGTGTGAGGTTTGTATCCTAATCGTTGTCAGCAACTTTGCTTTCCAGACCAACCAGCAAAACTAGAACATTGACATGTCCAAGGAACTCAGGAAATCCCAAAGACACTTTAAACACAATATCAAACACATCACCCCAATCTTTATCCGCAACGTTGCTTTCCAAACAAACTTGCGAATATTTGAGGACATCCAACAAATATAAATATATATATACATCTAAAACACAAATACACATGCAATCGTGACAGGACTTTTGTTTTTTTCAGTTTTGTGTATATTTTTGTAATTCTTCGGTATGCTGGGGCTTGTTGGGAGACCAAGTTTGTAGAGGCCTTTGGCAATGCACGTGCAAGTGCTGATGTGAATTGTTTATCCAAAGAATCAGTATGGCCAGGCCCTCCCGTCCTGAGTCCGAGAGACTGTGGCAGTGCACTGAGTCTGAGCGTGCGTCCCACCTTTTCCAAAACCCTCCATCATAGCATGTGTTGTTGCGTTATTTTTTCAACTTCCTTACCTTTGAGAAGATTCTGACCGCAAATAATGCACTCCACCTAACCCAGAACCTTCTCCGTTATACAAAGCTGTTATCCTTTACATCTTGTTACCATGTTCAGTTCATCTTTGCTAAAACTTTGACCGTATAAACACATATTATATATATTGTATGACCACGGAATCCCTCATTGTGGAGGATCACCATCTTCGTTTATAAGAGGGCGTTTCTTTGTAAGGGCAATAGATTTGGAAGTTCTTGTCCAAGAAATCAATGCTCTGCAAAGGTTTCATCTACAATCAACAACATAATTATCAACAACGTATCAAAGAAAAGATAGCAGCTTTTGTCTCTGGTCTAGAGTCTAGGTCCTTCTATTGTATGGCCGCCCTTTCTTTTTTGCCTCTCAGTACCTAATCACAGAAAGAATCATGCAAGAAACAGTTTTGTCTAAGAGAGAATCCTTCTAAGAATAGGAGCCGCTTGAATAACACAACAATGGATGTGAGGAAGGAATCAAGAAGCAGAGACACATAGAAGGAAATCAAAAAGACTAAATAAAATAAATAAATGCAAACCGCTAGTAAGGAAAGGTAGCAACAATTAGAAAAAGAACAACTATGTTTGAAATAAGTCTTGAACAAAATCTGGAGGATCAATTTAGGATGGAAAAACTGAACAAAGAACAAGGAATCAACAAATACTCCAGGAGACTAATCAAGATGCAAAAAAAATGAAAACTGCAACTTGCATCGAAAAATGTACCGCTCACAGCGCTCCCCTCTCTTACATTAATATCGCATTAGGTACATGATTCTTCTCTTCTCTCAAAGGATTCGCAGCGACGTCCTCCAGGTTTGCTCTGGAGCACCTGACTTTAGATGTGGGAACTCATGGAAACACGATGAAACATCCGCGACGTCATGAAAGACACATCGAAGCCAACTCAACTCAACTCCCACACCACCCACCTAGTAGCGTTCTTCTTACTAAGTAGCGATGGCCTCCAACTACTACCGTCCTTCTTACTCCCTCCGAGGCACGTCAAATATCTCATCTCTCCAATGGCCTCCGGCAACGTCTCCCGCAGCTGGACCTCCCCGCCCTCGTTGTCAGCGCGGATTTCGGTGACGTGGCCATCCTGGCAAGTGATGCGATCATCCTCGCAGAAGTCCTCAGGTCGCAGTGATTCCACCGCGTCCGCATGCGCCGCCGCGTCGCCTTCGCCGTCGCGTCTTCCATGGCTCTGACCACACGCGCCCCTTGCGCCGGTCCACGGTGCTGGGTGATTGGAGAACAAGAGTACGCCCCTAATGATCTTCGGAACCCAACGACACCAAGGCGTTGCTTCGGGGCACCCGGAGGCTTGGGCTTCCCGACACAGGTGGTGTCTGGGATGTGGGTCCACAACACTGCCCACAGAATCAGAACAACGCGACTTGAGAACTTTTGGAGGAAGCTGCATGGCCATCCGGAAAGATCTCTTGCAGCACCTTCTGCTCCTGGAGGTGGCAAATGATCAAACGCTGGGAGAGCTTGTGGCTTCTGGTATCCCTAAAGGTACCTGGTACCCCTGAAGAGTGATAATTATCACTCCATTTTGAAATCATCGATCTTTTGGAAAGTGGTGACAAAAAGCACTCCGGAGTGGAAAAAAATGAGTCCAACCCCGTAATTGCATTCAGATTGCGTTCGCAGTGCGTGCACTTTGCGTTCGATCAACGTTTGCTTTGCGTTCAAGATACGTTGCGAGCAACAAACACCATTCTGGAGCAACTATTCTCACTGCCGAGTGCTTTTTGTCACCCTACTTCCCAAAGATTGATCATTTCAATTTGAAGTGAAAATATTTAGACATTAGTTTAGTCCGAAGAGGGACTAAACAATATCCAACAAGTGTCGATTGAATGCAGGAACTCGACAAGGAATCCGCTCATTGCCCGCGCGGGTGATTCTATGAATGAAGAGGAGGCCCTCTCAATGGACATTTAGGGAGGGAAAGTGCAAACACAAAACGCGCTGGGTTGCATGTGGATGCATGTGGCAGGAGGCCTGGTCATTGTGGGGCATCATCTTTGTGCGGAAGTCGTACAAAAACCATCGAGGTGACTCAAATACATGGTCCCAGACCATTCTAGATAGGATGGCAATGGATGGCAGCATATTGGTTATGGCGTTTTCTCCCTGTTCTCAACACCCAAATCTGAAGTCCCCCAAACACCAAACACGCTGCCGGACTTCGGCCCGGCGCTCCGTGTCGGGCAAGCTCTCTGTGTTCGCCCGGAGCACCACGAAGAGCCGCCAGGCCCATGCCGCCATCGCTGTCCGCAGCGGAACGCGGTCCGCAGTGGCACAACCGGCCCTATCCGAGGGAGAGGACTTGTTGGAAGAAGTTTCTGGGCACAACCGGCAGAGGTCTGGGCATCCGTTTCTGGGCACTCTCTGAGAGTCTCGTTGAGATTCCAAACACTCATACAGATATACATCAATCATCATCCGTCATACATCAATCATCAACCTATTGATTTGTTGCACCAAAAGGTAGGACAAACAAAACATGACGGACTAGTGAGCTGTCTCTTCAAGAGGACGCCCACCCCTTGAAGAGTAACACACCACAACCATGGCCAAACCTTTGAATCCTTTTGAGATGGATCATTTGACGCCCATGAGCAATGGGCGTCACCGGCAGGAAGCTTGTGAGGGGCCAACCTTTTGTGAGGGTCAGATTGATGGACACTGTGACACTGTCCAACAAATTTCAATAACAGGAATCAATTCCAATCCCTGTGTCTAAGAATGTCCAAAATGTGTTTTTCCTCCAGATCTGAGAGGATGTTCTTGTTGATCTTGCAAAGCACTGATATCGTGCATCTAAGGCCTGCTTTGCACGTCCACTGGGTTTTGTACAAACACCCAACTGTACCTGGTGTGAAGCGCTTGTTGAAAATTGTTCAGTTCGACAAAATATGTGGAAAACACTACCCAATGACAAGTGACAATGGTGAGAACATTTGCACTTTCCGGCCCCAAACAACGAAAAGTGGATGAATAATCAGTTAGACCTCAGATAGGCCTTGGAGCATCTGCTATGGTTGTAGTATACAGTATACCACTTCCCGAACAATTGGTAAAACAAAACACGGAATTGAAGAAAACATGTCACGAACCTCTTCCCATTCTCCCTCAGGTAGATTTGACGCAGAAGAGAAACCCGAATTCGCCCAAATTCATGGGTTGCATTGACCGAGTCAAGTTGGAACCTTCCAACTATAGGAGCGGTGCATCCTTTTTGGAGGAAAAAAGCGATCTTCACGCCTTCGGCTTGACTATGAAAGTCACAGACTCTGGAAAGGCTTCCTCCCCAGTCGTGACAGACTCCGGGATTGTCACATCTCGCAAGGAGATACACGTCGAAAAGGCCCGTTCTCCGATGCTGGTCACAGAGTTGGGGATGGTCAATGTTGCCAAGGAGGTGCAGCCCATGAAGGCATCGTTTCCAATGTGAATCACGGAGTCTGGAATCGTCAAGTCGGTTAATGATTGACAAAGGCTGAAAGCACAATCCCCTATCAGAGTCACTGAGTTGGGAATGGCCACTTCTCGCAAGGAGGTGCAGGTCCTAAATGATTGTTCTTTGATGCAGGTCACAGAGTTGCCGATGGTCAATGTCGCCACAGAGGTGCAGGCCATGAAGGCCTCTTTTCCAATGTCGTTGACCGAGTCGGGAATTGTCAAAGCTTTCAATGATCCACAAAGCTTGAAGGCATAGAGTCTCCAATAGACCTCACCGAGTTGGGGATTGTCACCTCGGTTAATGAGCTACAGTTGAAGAAGGCAGACTCTCCAATGCTGGTCACCTTGGTTTGCTGATTCGAAGCTACAAAAACTTAAAATGTTGAAAGTATGTTCCACCAAAATGGAACCCATGAGGATTTGCCCACAGGGGCACACTCAAAATCCACCCACATCCGCCGACACAAACGCGAAACGTGAGCATGTTCGCGAAGCGGGGCTGGCGGCGTGTCCCGCTTCGAACCAATGGCCGTGTCCCATGGACAATGGAACACATCGGAAAACATCGGGAAAACGACCAAAACGACAAATCATCGGTAGAAAACCCATGTGTTGATATTAGTTGTTCTATCCAGGGCAGCACAAGATTGTTCCGAAAAAACCCAGGAGGTGGCCGGTGGTTCGACTCCGCCCTGCCCCCAAACATGTCCCTCCTAGTCCGCCAGTCGGCCGCATGCTCCTTGTAGGCCCCCCAGCTCATGCAAGCAAGCGTTGCCAGAGCTCATGCAAGCACAAGGGCACAAGGAACCTGGTTATGTCATTCCAGTATGTTGCAGTATTTACGCGCTCTTTGCAAGGTCAAAGGCCCAAAATAACGTAAATACCAGCCTTGACCCGAAATGCTCGTATTTACACACAGTTGCCAGCGTCCGAGGCCTGTACATGCCAGCGCTCATAAGTCCCTCGCATTTCTATCGCACTCCAACGTTGCTATTAACGGACTTTTGGCAATGTCAAAGGCTCAAACGTATACTTGGATTTGCTCGAGGAACCGGAAATACATGGAAGTACATGAAAAAAGATCCCCAGCAGGGGACTTCTATACCCATAGATAGGTAAATGACAAATCAAATCAAATCACCTGATGCGCAACACCTGGTAACCTCATGGTATATATACCTTGCGGTCACATCCTCGTGGTCGTCTTGATGTCAAGCTCCCGCGCCGCGCATGGGGAGGGATGAGATGGGCTGCTCTTGCAGATGCCAAGTCCCCGCAGATCTGGTGCGAACTAAGTGACTGAGCTGGGAAGTGTCAAGCCCCTTAAGGCGGTGCAGTCTTTGAATGCCCAAGTTTCGATGGATGTCACAGAGTCGGGAATCTCGACCTTCAGCAAGGCCCGGCAGTTTTCAAAGGCAAACCTTTCGACTTGATGTACTGTGCTGGGGATCTTCACAAAAGGCACCTGTACTGGCCTTTGACCATATGAAAAACGGTGCGAACATTCCACTGGTTCCATGCTGCGGAAGAGCACCTGCACCTGGGGAAGAGTGCGGAATGGCGGCGGAATGGCAAAGAGAGTGGGACGTGCTTCAACGAGTGAGAACCAATACAAACATCTCTGTTCAATCTGGCGGTGATGGCACTAACAGTAACTAGCAACAACCACTGGCCAATGGCTCGCCCCATGCTTTCAGGAACAAACGCCGTGAAAAGATCAGTCTCTCCCATCAGCTCGTGGACCTCTGCACCATCTTCGATGCCAGACTCGACCAGCGTTTTCTGATCATCGTCCAATTTCTGCACGTCGCAAACCACATCCACAATTGTCAATTGGCGTGTCATTTCATCCTCATACTGCTGCATGTCCTTCAGCTTCTGTTTGAAATCACAAATGCTAGTATCCTCAGCATTTTGCGTGGAAGACCGGATCAAACAATGAACTCAACAGAGAGAGGAACCCTCCTTCTTACGAGACAAACTTGGAGGATTGGCAAGTCGACATATTGGTGACGGTTTTGTGGCTAACTTTCCCACGTCGATTTTGGCTGTCAGACTGTTTGTAATCTTGGCTGTTTATGCTCGCTGTTTCTTCTCAGGAACATCGTGACCAACACCACTAATGGGATCCAGGGATGATGAAAGGAGCTGCCCTCCCTGAGGAAGTTATGCCTTCTTGTTCCTCAGGGTTGCACGCGGAACGCAGGCACAAAGGTAGAAATGTAAAATTTAATCAGATGTCATTGAATGTCATTGAGTCTAAATCAGGGAACCTTTCAACTTTCAACCTTTACATTGGCACAATCCTGTCAAGGAAAGCATGACAAATCCAACTCTCCCACTCCAAGCACGCCGCGCCACGGGCCACGTTGAAAAACAACATCATGAGCATTTGATCCCTTGGTATTTAACTAGTTTTTTATGTTGAACTTTGTTTGCGCTATCTTTTGCTGGTCAAAGCGGGCCGCAATTTTCATGCTCAAAGACGGGGTTTTGGGCTTAAGCGGGTCATGTTTACGCAATTTCGGTGCTCAAAGACGCAGGTCTGGGCCTTAAGCGGACCATGTTTACAAAGACTCGACATTGCGCTTAAGCGGGCCATGCTTATGCAATTTCGATGCTCAAAGACGCGGCTTTGTGCTTAAACGGGCCATGTTTACGCAAGTTCGATGCTCAAAGACGCGGGGCTTAAGCGGGTCACGCTTACGCAATTTCGATGCTCAAAGACGCGGGTTTGGTCCTTAAGCGGGCCATGTTTTCACCAAATCAAAGTTGAGGGTTGAGATGGGCACCCTTCCAGGGCACTCTGGCTAGTCATTTTTTGCATTCTTAAAATTGTTTTGATCATAGTGAATCATGTTTAAGCATAAAGTTGTCACAAACAAGGTTTAAACTGATTAGGAAATACTCACAAATAAGTGTAAAAATGACTCAACAGTGATTAGACATGATTTTGAACAAAATTCACCAACGGGTAAAAGTATGAGTGAACCAAAAGTGTTTTCACGGGTACATCCACGAGTGAAGCCACGAGTGAAGTTGCAGTGAACGTGCAGACAAAATGAAAGTTCAACAAAGCCTTTTACGATAAGTTGACGAGTCGAGCAACAAATCAACTTACAAAACACAATGAAATATGTACTAAGTACAAACGGTTCCTTCACGATAATCAACGAGGCCAGGAGCACTGTGCTCCTGGCCCCGTTGAAAGCTTCTGAAACTAGTAAGTTTTGGCTGAAGAGCTCTGTGCTGGCAGGGGTTGTGACAAGTTGAGGTTTTTGAAACTAGTCAAGTTTTGGCTGAAGGCATTGAGTATTCTTTTTGAAAGTAGTCAAGTTTTGGCTGTGCTGGCAGGGATCGTAAGAATATTGAATAGTAAATAGTATTTTTTGCTGAGCACTGTGCTGGCAGGGATTGTTGCTGTAAGATTTTTGAATCTAGTCGAGAGCGGGCCATGTTTGCGCAATTTCGATGCTAAAAGACGTGGGTTTGGGCTTAAGCGGGCCATGTTTATGCAATTTCGATGCTCAAAGACGCGGGTTTGGTTCTTAAGCGGGCCATGTTTACGCAATTTCGATGCTCAAAGACGCGGGTTTGGTCCTTAAGCGGGCCATGTTTACGCAATTTCGACGCTAAAAGACGCAGGTTAGGCTTAAGCGGGCCATGACTACGCAATTTGGTTCTTAAGCGGGCCATGTTTCCGCAATTTCGATACTAAAAACTGCGGGTTTGGGCTTAAGCGGGCCATGTTTACGCAATTTCGATGCTCAAAGATGCGGTTTAGCCCGAAAACGGAAAGCTTAAACGGGTCCGGATTAAGAAGGCAGAAGCGGGGGGGTCGGTGGAGCGCTTGAAGGCCAGCCCCGAATGAGGAAAGTTATTATGTGGACTTGGCTCCGGCCCTGCTGCGCAGACCCCCCGGGGGGTCAGGTGCTCTACGCGTGGCCTGCTTACTTTGAAGCTGCTGGTTTTGCTACTGAGTTCTGGCTGTTAAGACTATTACTACATACACTACAAGGATATTATAACTCACTAACAAGGTGTTATAACTTGTTATAACCTGTTATACTTGCTTCAAAGTTTATTGTTGGTTAAGTGAGTTATCTAATGTTTTTTAACTTTTACAGTAACATGTTTAATTGTTTGAAAATTTAAAGAAGTTAGTAAAAAGTAATGTAAGATACAGATATCAAAAAACCAGTTTTAGCAAATTTGTTTTATGCTTACTCGCTAAAGGCTTTCAAGTTTTCACTAAAAGAAATTTGTGTTTGTGTACCACACAAGATATAGCTTGCACAAGTTGTTTCAACATTGGAAGCTGATTTCATCTTAAGCAAATGTATGCTCACTACAATGAATATTTTTGTTTGCCAGTTGATGAAAGTTTCTGCCCATGAAGTCATATTCAGCAGGCGTATGCTCAATGAGCCCTTTTGGTTACCAGCTGATGCAAGGTTGTGCCCGTAAAGGCGCTTGTGGAGCCAGCATTCCAAAGGCTATAAGTTTGGCGTGTGTGGCTTTGCGGTTCAAATCACAATGTGTGGCAAGAACAAGCACACTCACACACCAGGTGTTGTGCAGAATCATGGCATGCCTTGCAGTTGCATCATGGGGCAATTCAAACAGGTCAAGGTGGAGGGACTACACTGTACCTTGAATGTATTTCATCATTGAGTATGTATTTGGTCAAAGCTCAAAATATACACATTAACATAAATAAAAAAATTAGATTCTCAAGTCAAGTGTATGTGTCTATGATCTATCAACTCAGGACCCTGAGAAAGATGTGCCTCGTGGTTGGATGAATAAAGCCTGCGCCCTTGTCCATGCATACAAGACTGGACACATCAAGTACCGCAAGAAGGCGCTGACAAGGTTGGCAGAGCGCCATAGCCTGAGGAAGCCCATGGAGATGCTCAGCAAACAGGTTGAGCAGCATGGTGAGAGGGCGTATGACAAGTGGATCTAGAATAGATCTGTCATGACTGTGCATCTCCGAGAGACTTTCAAGAATGAAAAAAGAATTGGAGATCAGTGAAGAAGCCTGTACAGGCTCAAAAAATGGCAGCCTCTACAGGCATACATTCTAGCCTGTGTAGGCTGGTTTTTGAATTCAAAGCATATGATTTTGAATTCAGGGATTCGAATTCAAAATCACAGAAAATGATTTTGAATTCAGGGATTTGAAATCAAAATCACAGACAATGCTTTTGAATTCAGGGATTTGAATTCAAAATCATTCAGGGACTTCAAAATCGCAGAATATGATTTTGAATTCAGGGATTTGAATTCAAAACCACAGAATTTGATGTTGAATTCAGTGATTTGAATTCAAAATCACAGACTATGATATTTTGAATTCAGGGATTCAGTAGTTTGGATCCAAGGTCATAACCGTTTACAGGCTCAAATACTTTTGTTGTCTTGGAAATTCATGATTGAACACCATAAAATCCACATGCACATTTACAATTCTATGTGCTCTTGCAGTGTGTGATACGCATGCAAAGTGTTGGTCTATACTAGTCCTGTAGAGTGCAGCCATGTCATCACAGCCTGCAAATGGTGAGCAGCTGCAAATGGAAGTGGCAAACCCGTATATCATTGGCGACACTACTTTGGATGGTGATGAAGATGCTCAAGCCATCGTTTTTGAATATGGTGCACCAGCCAGATGGGCATTACAATGTATACTTCACATTTGCACATAGCTTTTGCAAGCTTCTGTTCTGGTCGGTGGTTAGCTTTTGCAAGCTTCTGTTCTGGTTTGTGGTTTTGCCCCACTGCAGGCTACTGCCTGTATAGGCTCTTGAATGAAGGATATGCCTATGTTGCAGCACCACCTGCAAAATCAGCTGCTTGTAGCTGCAATTTTCTTTGATTTTTGTAAAAACATTTTACGCTGCAATTGGAGACTTTTTTCTAGCACTTTGGAAAACCAAACACAATGGACAATGCAGCACATTTTGTTGTCATTGCGAAATCATTGGAAGCTTCCTAGGTTGGAAAAAACAAATCACGGTGTATGATTTGAAAGTTTAAATACTAACATGTTTGGTTGAAACATTCCTGGGATGTACTTGTGCGTGTGTCTTTTTGTTGCCCAATAGTTAGTTTGAAAGTAAACAGTCTTTTTTTGCAAAACAAAAATGCAAAATTGTCTTTGTCACTTTTGAAAAAATGGCAATCGAATTTTTGAAAAACAACCTTTTGCTAAGTAGTTTATAAACACCTATAACTAGTTACTAATTATATACTTAGCTAATGTCCTTAACAGCCATAACTCCATAGTAAAACCAGCAGCTTCAAAGTAGGGCTGCGCTATTTGCATCGAAAAGGGCAAGAGTCTGGGCCTTGAGCGGGCTATGTTTACGCAATTTCGATGCTCAAAGACTCAAAGACGCGGGTTTGGTCCTTAAGCGGGCCATGTTTACGCAATTTCGACGCCAAAAGACGCGGGTTTGGTCCTTAAGCGGGCCATGTTTACGCAATTTCGATGCTAAAAGACGCGGGTTTGGTCCTTAAGCGGGCCATGTTTACGTAATTTCGATGCTAAAAGACGCGGGTTTGGGCTTAAGCGGGCCATGTTTACGCAATTTCGATGCTCAAAGACGCGGGTTTGGGCTTAAGCGGGCCACGTTTACGCAATTTCGATGCTCAAAGACGCGGGTTTGGGCTTAAGCGGGCCATGTTTACGCAATTAATTTCGATGCTCAAAGACTCAAAGACGCGGGTTTGGTCCTGAAGCGGGCCATGTTTATGCAATTTCGATGCTAAAAGACGCGGGCTTGGTCCTTAAGCGGGCCATGTCTACGCAAATTCGATGCTAAAAGACGCGGGTTTGGGCTTAAGCGGGCCATGGCTACGCAATTGGGTCCTTAAGCGGGCCATGTTTACGCAATTTCGATACTAAAAGACGCGGGTTTGGGCTTAAGCGGGCCATGTTTACGCAATTTCGAAGAAGGCAGAGGAGGGGGGGTCGGTGGAGCGCTTGGAGGCCAGCCTTGAAAAAGTAAAGTTATGGACTTGGTTCCGGCGCTCTATGCGTGGCCTGCTTTGGGTTGCGCTATTTGCATCGAATAAGGAAAGGCCATGTTTACGCTATTATATTTTCGTGTCCAAACGCTCTGCGGACGCGCTCGTGCATTCACCAATTTATGCTTTGTACGCACAAACTGTAAATATACTGGCTGTGTCCTTGAATCCATAAACGCTCAGCGCGCTGCGAGCGCGCTGCGCGGACGCGCTGCGGACGCGCTGCGGACGCGCTGCGGACGCGCTGCG
>CAXAMN010027195.1:350135-384497 GCA_963970005.1 Durusdinium trenchii | reverse complement strand
GCGGACGCGCTGCGGACGCGCTGCGGACGCGCTGCGGACGCGCTGCGGACGCGCTGCGGACACGCTCGTGCATTCGCCAATGCCATCAAATTGACATATGACTGCTCGTTTATACACACTACTGGCTGTGTGCTTCATAGTATAGCCTTGTTTAGCCCAGCGCGCTGCGAACGCGCTGCAGACGCGCTGCGAACGCCGGTGTACGCGCTGCGGACGCGCTCGTGCATTCAGCATTGCAATGCCATCAAACTATGACTGCTCTGCAAAAACGGACTATAAACAAATATTGGCTGTGTCCTTCAATACGTTACTATAGTATCTTGTTTAGCCCAGCGCGCTGCGAACGCGCTCGCGCATTTACCAATGCCATCAAACTATGACTGCTTTGCAAAAACGGACTGTAAAAATACTGGCTGTGTCCTTCAAAAAAAGATCTTGTTGAGACCAGCGCGCTGCGAACGCGCTGCAGGCGCGCTGCGGACGCGCTGGCCATCACCTATGATTTAGTTTCTCGAAAAGCAGCCCGTGAGGAGGTATGGCAAAATAATTGGCTATACAATTAATGGGCATCACGGCATCAACGAAACTTTTCTACCTTTAATAGGTTGTGTTACATGTATACAAAAGCGCGTTTTTCTACCTTTGTGCCCTTTACATGCCTATGTCATTGCGCGCAACCCTGTGACGAGTTACATGATTTGACTAGACTCGTGATGCAATGCCTCATGCCGGCAAATCGCCTGCAAAGGGGACAGCGTCTGAGCAAAACTCAAAGACTCAAAACTGTTGACTTCGGGCATCTGGCAGCACTTCAACTTCATCCACTGCCCCATTCAAGCGCTTCACTCGGATCCTCATGGCCATGGCTTGCCCTGCTCCAAGTGCTACAAGCGCGGCGAGCTTTAGCTGGCTTGCACAAGTACTGCTCACGTGGGGGCCATTTAAGTTTGTTGGAGAAACATGAAGAGTGACTGGAAAACCAACCCTCCAAACAAAACATCATCTTAATCAATGTTGATTGCTCAATTTTGTTTGGTTTGGTCTCCTATATTATGTATATTGTATAGTATGATAATGTATATTATATATAATTACTTATATCACATGTCCATATATCTGGATCAAACCTCAAACTCCAATACGCTTCAACTCGATTATCCACCTCGGGGCAGGTTTATATTGAATCGTCTCAGTCTCGGCTGCTAAAGTATGGTTTCTGCCCAGATCAGCCTCGATGGACATTTTGGTTTGTCCTTTTTGAGGAACAAAGCGGCCCATATATCATGATTGGTACTGGTTTGGAGTGTTTCTCTCCGCACCATCCCAGAATTGCAGTGGTCATGCTGCTGACACATATGCTGGGTTGTGCCACATCTTTGTCACCTCCAGAAGAAAAATGTCTAAAAAGAAAGGCATCGGTTTCCATCGTCCCGGAAGAAGCAACTTTCCAGCTCTGGGCGGTGTGCAGCTTAGCTTGCTGACTTTCAGCTGAGGCATTCTCCTTTATTCCAGGACATGTACGTAGTTGAGTCGGAATTTGGAAGAATGACATGACATACCCTAGGGATCCAAGTACCTCCTCAAAAGGTACTTGGACCCTCCTGGCACCCACCCCAAACACCTTCTCAAAGGGTACTTGGATCCTTAGGGTACAGGATCGGGAATGGTGACGGCCGGCTCAGCATCGAAACACGACGTGAATGTGCAGGGTGGGTGAACGACTTTGTGCATCGGTTGGACTTTGTGCAACCGGTCGATCACAGCAAGTCTTAAACTCTTAAACACATACCACTAGTCTTGAGCAACTTGCCACGCATCCCTTGGATTCCAAAACCTATTTACAGCTAATCATGCAGGATGCTTGTTCCGCGTGGCACCCTCATCCCTGGTTTTGGTGTCAATGTCTTCTTGTCAGTACCAGAGGATGGTGGACCTCGAGACTTGTTCAGAACCTCTCCTGCTCTGAGGGCGTCCTTTTCAACGATTTGAATCAGAAGCCTTCGCGAGCCTTCGCCTTTTGGGAAGGCCAGCGACAGAGGTCTTTGTTCCTGCGAAGGCATCCTCCCCAATGTGCCGGATAGAGTCTGGCAAAGTTGTTTCCAAGGACGTGCAATCACAGAAGGCAGATTTTCCTATGTGCGTCACAGAATTGGGCAGTGTCAATCTCTTGAGCGATTTGCAACTCTTGAAAGCACTGTCGCCAATGTGTGTCACAGAGGTGGGGATTGTCACTTCTGTCAGTGATGTGCAAAAGTGGAAAACATAGTCTCCAATGCCCTTCAAGGAGTTGGGAATGATCAATTTTGCTAGCGAGCTGCAGTTCTTGAAGGCACAATCGCCAATAAAAGTCACAGAGTTGGGGATGGCCAATTCTAGCAATGATCCACAGTTCTTGAAGGCATGGTCGCCAATGTGCGTGACACAATCAGGGATGGACAATTCTTTCAGCATGCTGCAGTAGCTGAAAGCGCCAACTCCAATTAAAGTGACGGAATCAGGGATTGTGAACTTCATCAGGGAGCTGCAGTTTTGGAGGAAACCATCTTCAATACGCATCATGGTCTTGGGGACCTTCACCTCCACCAATGAGGCACAATCGTAGCATGCGCTGGCTCCAAGACTAGTTACAGCATCTGGGATGATCAATTCCACCAAGCAACTGCAAGTGCTAAATGCCTCGACTCCAATGCAAGTCACTGAATCTGGGATGCGCAAAGCCATGAGAGAGGTACACTTCTTGAAGGCAAAGTCTCCAATGTGCTTCACAGATTTGGACAGCGTCACTTCTGTCAATGATCTGCAACTTTCGAAGGCGCTGCAGTCAATGTGAGTCACAGAGTTGGGAATTGTCAATCTCTTAAGCGACCTGCAGTTCTGAAAGCAAGCCCTTTCGATTCGAGTCATGGACTCTGGGATTGTAAACTCCCTCAGTGAGCGGCATTCATTGAAGGCACCACCTCCAATGAAAGTCGTAGAGTCGGGGATGGTCAAAGCTGTGAGTGAGCAACATCTTTTGAAGGCACTTTCTCCGATGTATGTGACAGAAGTGGGAATCATCACTTCAGGCAATGATCTGCAGTCCTTGAAGGCCTCGTCCCCAATGACAGTGACAGAGTTCGGAAGGGTCACTTCCACCAAGGAGCTGCAATATCTGAAGGCACCAGGGCCAATCGAAGTCACGGAATCAGGAATGTCCACTTTCATCAAGGCCCTGCAATTCCAAAACGCGTGCCGTTGGATCTCTGTCACCGATATGGGGATCTTCACCGCCAGCAATGAGGAGATGCGACCAGGCTTGACACGACAAACGTCTTGACCGTGGGAACATTCGACTGGATCAATGGCCCGGAAGAGCACCTGCACCTGGATCGGTTGAGCTGGAAACGAACGCACCGAACGCACCTGGATCAATGAATTGGACAAAGCTGGGAATAGGGTAGCTGGGGAATATTTGGGTTGTAAAACGCAAACATTGCACTAATTGAAAGACATGGATATCAAGTTTGTGACGCCTGTCCCCCAGCCCCCCAGCCTGTATGACTGTCCGAAGGGCAGTCATTCGTCCCGGATCTTTGTCAACTGCATCCAACGGCTAAAGCCGAAAAACGGAGAATCTCTTTCACCCTCTCTCCACCGGCAGAGCCAAGCTGTCTGTTTGAGTCCGTTTTCTTTGTGGTTTGGCGCATCCTCGCCTCGCTCCCATCAGAGATACCTGCCTCTTCCACTGTTTTCGACTCATCAGTCAACTTGTTGAGCCCCAAGATCAGCTCGACCGTGCTCACTCTCCGCGCAGGGAGCAAGTCTTTCAGCTGCCATTTGAACTCACGGATGGTGACCGCCTCAGGGCTGTCGAATCTAAGGAAAACCATGAAGACCAACACGTGGAAGCTCCTACTGCTGCAGGTCTCTGTCTGTGCGACCACTGCAGAGTGCTGTCGCTGTGACTGTCTGGGTGTTCTCTCAATCAGAAAACACACACACACTCATAGCGAGGTGGCGCTATGCGGTTCGTGTGATGTGTTGTTTCCTGCTCATGTGTCTGAAGTTGGTCCAATGAAGCAACTCATATACTGTAAGCCACTAGGCCACATATTGATGAGAAATATTTGAGTTTGATGATGTATCATGATATATCAAGGCCAGAATTTGGTCATTTGGTCATTTATGTACCATGAATTTGGTCATTTGGCACATGATACGGTAACATTTATTTGGATTTCAATTTCAGAACGGTTTGCTTCTCACGGAGTCCTGCACCATGCGGCTGAAGGAATATGCAGGTGTATTCGTTTGAACAAACTACGTATATATAATATACACACGTAATTAAATGGTTGGTTATACGATAGAGTATAACATATAGATGTATAAAATAGGGACCCCCCCCAAAGACCACTGGGAAGAGCAATCATTAAACTAAAACCCATTGGTTCGTGGTTCCACAAACCCAACTCCGGTCAAAATCCTTTGGAGGCCGGGAACCTGGAACCCATGGAGGCCAAGTTCATGGACTTTACCGACTATATCCCGACTATATCTACCAGGGCCATTGAGCTCCACCGACTCATGCAATAGTCAAGCAATACGGATCTTGCTTTCAAGGATCTGGCATGACTTCCACTTCATCCACCGTCCCGTTCAGCTGCTTCACTTGAATCTTCATCGGCATACCATGGCGTTCTCTGCCAGGCGAAAAGCACTGCACGATGTTCAAATCTTTAAAACATGTTATATACCTGACCCGGAAGGTTTGGCGCGAGCAAAATGCAGGGAAACACAAGGTTGGTGAAAGTCAGTGAGTGAACATGATGAGTGCAAGTGGTGTTAGTTGAGTTGGTGTGAGTGCTAGCAAAGTGAGTGAGTGTAAGTGAGTTGAGCTGGTGTGAGAAGTGAGAAGAGTGAGGCGGAAGGAGGCAAAGGATGGGATGCGTACAGTAAGGGCAGTAAAGGTAAGAACCTAACCACACACACACAAAGATGTGGGGAATAAACACAGTTGCTGTGCTTCCAGTCCAGGGCAACCTGCAAAACCCGGCCCTGGTATTTGGAGAACCTCAACAAAGCACTGAAGATCCGGACGTGGCTGTGTCACTGTGAGCCCCAAAGCAACATCGATCATGGGATCACCTTCCAGTCCCAAATGTAAAACTCCATGAACATTGAATCCCTGTCGTATGCAATCTCTGAACTGCAGCATTACGTCAACACGAGGCACCTCTCAACTCACTAGCGTCATCAGGGACCACCTGAACTCGACAAATCGAGTCACTCAACGCCTTGGGCCTCAAACACCCCACACAGAATGCAGGATAATTACAGGTCGATCCAACCACGGAAAAAACTCTTTTTGAGGTTGACGGAGTGGTAAAAAGACACACTGTATAGTCACACATGTAGTCCATACCATATTCATCGATCCAGTCATCTGGCCCAATTCTTCGGCCCATGGCCAAACCAATGAACCAAGCCCGACCAGATCTGGAAGATCGTCGCATGAAAAGCAGACTCTCTCCGCTTTTGAGGGCGATGGAGAGGTTGGTGGGGTTGGTGGGACACACCACCGCCTCTCCCAGCAACGGTCCTC
Source organism: Durusdinium trenchii (assembly GCA_963970005.1). Classification (NCBI taxonomy): domain Eukaryota; class Dinophyceae; order Suessiales; family Symbiodiniaceae; genus Durusdinium; species Durusdinium trenchii. The sequence goes on along the minus strand of CAXAMN010027195.1, from coordinate 378,913 downwards.
ACCTTAGGCTTCCAGAACCGTATGACCATGAAGTTCGATTGGCACCATGTGACACATTTGGACCGGATCTGCGGCGCCTTTTTTCTGGCGGAGCCCGATCTGTCGGTCGCGGTCCGGACATGTCCGTACCTCGATTCACCATCGACATCGCCCCGACATGTGGCGGGCGTTTGAAGTGCCGCACCATCAATAGGTGGCCGACCATATGGTTGCCTGTTGTACCACCATGCCAAAGGACGGTGTGACGAACTAAGCTTCAGAAAGGCTCACCTCCCGAGGTGGCTGGCGTGCCGGCTTGAAGGGGAAAGCTTGAGCTGCACTGGCTCAATAGCTGCTTGGGCACCCGACCACCTGCGCCGAATCCAATGAGCTGAGGCTAGGAAAGGCATTCACACCAACATGAGCAATAGACTCTGGGAGCATCAAATCTCTCAATCAGTTGCAACCCTCTTCCATGCACGATTCACCAACGTTCAGGTCACTGACTTGGGGATCGTCAAGCGTTGGAGTGAGGTGCAATAGGTGAAAGCTCCATGTCCAATCTCAGTCACCGAGTCTGGAAGTTCTAAGTCTTGCAATGAACTGCAGTCACTGAAGGCACCATGTTCAACGCAAGTCACGGAGTCTGGGATACTTACTTCTGTCAATGAAGTGCACCCGCTAAAGGCATAGTGTCCTATGTACGTGACAGAATTGGGGATGGCTAAGTCCTTCAGCGCACTACAGTTCTCAAATGCACTGTCTGAAATGTAAGTGATTGAGTCTGGAATAAGTAGCTTTTTCCCAAGGAAGTGCAGCCGTCTTCAACGCTTGATCTGGAATGAAGCGTCATGAACCTCTGGAAATGCACGGCCAACAAATCCTCTTTTCGACCGGAATCACGTAGGCTGCAGCAATCGACCCAATCAATGGCAAAAAGGACTTGCACCTGCAAGTTTGCAACCTGGACTAAAATAACCTGGACTTAGGGAACTTTAGAACTTTAGTGTGCAAACTGGATAGGCTTCAACATCTGGAATCCATTACATGTGTGGAACATGTTCAGCTGATCTTGAGCTAAAATACACATTCTCCAAAACTAACTCTATGGTCCATAATGGTTTTGGAGTTTCGGCCCATCCCCGCCTCCATACCAGGAGAGATGCCTACATCTGTGACTGTTTTCTCATCCTCCAGCCTCAGCAATTCATTGGCCAAAGAACTAGAGCGGTATAGTTTTAATTGGTTTTATGGACTGAATGATAGGATGCACCGTGAGACACTCCCTGGAACGAACATGGAAGTGGAACATGGCCTCTGGAAAAACAATGTTCCTCTACCAACAGGTGTTTCCATGTTAGTTCTAGGGAGGGTAGTACTTCTGTCTACAATATCATACATGGAGGATGGCGCACTGAAGTAGTCAAGCAAGTGATAAGTCAAACATGAACTACTCATCAACAATGCACAACTGTCCCCAACTGACAGTCTCAAATGTTCGATGCAAAAAACAACCGTGCATGCCCCGAACAAAATAGTAAACCGTCGAGCTTCAGCGGTTCCGACGAACACATCGCATGGAAGTGGAGAGGGCAACCGCTACGACTCGGAAAAAACAAAATATTCTCGACGAACAGGATATGTTCCGCTTCCATGTGATGTGTTTCGTCGCAGGGTACTCACATGTGCTTAGGGTACCCCTATGAAGTTTGCGGCCCAATTGCTTTTTCCAAGGTCGGGAAAAAACAATCAGAAGTCTGTGGCCCAATTGTTTTTTCCAGCCTAATGAAAAGCAATCGGAAGTCTGCGGCCCAATTGCTTTTCCGGGAAAAACAGAATTGGAACTCTGGTCCAATTGCTTTGTGCAGGGCCCTGAAAAAGCAATTGGGTTGCAAACGTCCGATTGCTTGTTCCAGGCCCTGCAAAAAGCAATCGGAAGTCTGTAGCTTGCTGGATCGCACCAAAATCTCAGGAGTGAACATAACTCCTACAATCAACAAAATCCACATACCGTCATCAATTCACCCATGTCGGAGAGAAAAGCAATGCATTGCACATGGGCAGGAAGTTCAATCATCAAAAGCGTTGGGAGGCAAAAGCATTTGACGACATTCAAGGGAAGTGATAAATCTCTTTTATGACCGACATTTCAATCAGCTCTCAACCCCCCTGCAGACTTTGCTGGAAAGGCAAGTCAAAGCAAGGATCTACCCTCCTTCCACAGGAAAAAATTCAGCGCGGTAGCGGCGCTATAGCAGTCTCTCTCATATGATCTGTGGGATGAGCTAGGACCTTTAGGAGGCCCCTCCATACAGAAGTCTGCGCGCTTGGGAGGGAGAAGTAGCTGCTCTTCAGACCAAAGTCTCTAGTCAGCGATGGCCTCCAACCTAATTGCCGTCCGGCCATCAGCATGCATTGGTTATATTGCACCCTGCCGACCGTGACAGGCCCTCAATCATGTACTTTTCCGCCTCCCTTCCACTTCAAGGTCGCAGCAGCCGTGGTCGGGAATGCACTTCAGCGACGCTTCTGCAGCGGCGCAAGCGGTAATCAGGTTCGCATACGCATCGGCAGCGACGAGCACTGAGCAGCTGTTCGTGGCATCCTCATCGCAGCCGCAGCCTTGCAAGGCAACGCCAAGCATGGCAAAAATGAAGAAGAGTCCCTTCACTACGGCGACATTCAGAGAACTGCCTGGTTGGAGTTATCAGGGAGCACAAAAGAGGGAAGGCAAACTACAAGTGCTGCATTCGAGCCAAATACCGCCAATATGAAATTGCATCTGTTGGAAATATTTGGAAGTTGATACAATCCTATATATTTGAATCGTCAATGAATCAACAAATAGAAAGGACGTAAAGAAGCATGCCAACGCAAGTGAAAACTCTCATAATTAGTGCGTTCAAACCCCAAAGCTACACAACTAGGTCAACCTAGCAGGGATTAGAGCTCCAGGTTTTGACCCCTGACTACTTCAATTCCCTGGGAAAAAACAGGTGGACTGAACTGTCCATACATGGGGGTTGTTCAATAGTCCTTCTTTCACAAGCCTTTCGCAGGACCTTTGCGAAGTTTTCGCAAGCTAATTTTGCGCGTGGGGTTTTCCCACTGTCGGCGAAAAGTGTTTTTCGTTGGAACTAAAGACCCCCAAGGAACCAAGCTGTTGTTGAGGAACTCCGGCTCATCCCTTCTCTTTTCTTTTCTCTCTTCTTGCCCCTCTTCTGGCCCAATTGCTTGAACAATCGGAAGGATTGGGAAAAAATCGAAACTTAGTGGCCCAATTGCTGTTTCCAGGCTCGGGAAAAACAATCAGACGTCTGTGGCCCAATTGCTTTTCCAGGAGCGGGAAAAAACAATCGGAAGCCTTCGGGCGAGTTTCTTTTTTGAGGCCCGGGAAAAAACATTTGACCTCTGCAGACCACTTGCTGCTTCCAGGGATAGGCTCAGGAACTGTTGTCTAATGGATAAACCATAATAAGGCCTACAAGCAAAAGGTCCTGGGCTCGAGCCCCCTTTCCTCTTGCTTTTGCCCGGGGTGGGAAAAAGCAATCGGAAGTTTGTGGGCAAATTGCATCTGCAGCTGGTGGGCGAGTTTTTCCTGAGCTGCTGCCACAGAGGTGGTGATCCCAAGAAGCAGGGGGCCTGAGCTGCTTGCGTGCTTCCAGCAAGCATAAGTAGAGTGGTGGGGTTTTGCCACGTCGTCTTTCGCGTCCGCAATGCAGACCTTTCGCCATTCTTGTGAAATTCCCCACCACAAAGGTATATTCCAGGACCGGAAAAAAAGCAATCGGACGTCTGTGGCCCAAATTGCACTTTTCCAAGGTTGAAAAAAACAATCGGAAGTCTGTGGCCCCAATTGCTCTTCCAGGCCCGGAAAAAGCTATCCGAAGTCTGTGGCCTAATTGCTTTTTCTAGCCTCCAGACAAAAAGCAATCGGAAGTCTGTGGCCCAATGGCCTTTCCAAGGTCGGGAAGAAGCAATCGGAAGTCTGTGGTCAGAAATTCCTCCCAAGCCAGGAAAAATTGTTTTTTCCAGGGTCGACTAAAAAGCACACTGCAAGTCTGTGGACTAGTTGCTTTTTGAGGCCCGGGACAAAGCAATCGGAAGCGGGACAAAGCAATCGGAAGCGTGTGGCCAAATAAGTTGCTTTTTCCAGCCCAGGAAAAAGCAATGGAAGTCTGCCGCCCATGTGCTTTTTTCCAGGTTCGGGAAAAAGAGCAATCAGAAGTCTGTGGCCGGAAAATTGCTTTTTCCCGAGCTGGGAAAAAGCAATTGCAAGTCTGCGTGGCCCAATTGCTTTTCCAGGGTCGACTAAAAAGCATGCCTAATTGCTTTTTGAGGCATGGGAAAAAAGCAATCGGAAGCGTGTGGCCAAATCACTTTTTCCAGCCCCGGGAAAAAGCAATCGGAAGTCCGTCACCCACAAGTGGCTTTTTCCAGGCTCGGATCTCTGTGGGTCAATTGTTTGCCTAGGTTCGGGCAATTTGCCTTCTCTAGGCCCGGGAAGAAGCAAAAAGAGGACCTGGAAGCGTGGCCCATCCTGCTCCCTATGTGGCGCAGTTGCGTATTCTGGCCCAGTTGCCACTTGGGGAAAAGGCATCGGAAGCCTGTGGTCCAGTTGCAATCGCAAGTCTGTGGGCCCATTCCTTTTGCCGGGCCTGGAAAAAAGCAATATCGAAACTCTGTGGCCCAGCTGCTTTTTTCCACCGCTGAGCAAAAGCAGAAATGGTGGTGACACGGGGCCCATCTTCCCTGGATGTTCTCGGTCGTCGGCAGCCCCAGTTCCTTTTTCCAGGCCCGGGAAAAAGCAATCGGAAGTCTATGGCCCAAGTGCCTTGTGCGGGGTCGGGAAAAAGCAATCGGAAGTCTGTGGCCAATGGCTCTTTCCAGCCTTTTCCAGCCTCGAGAAACAATTAAGAAAAAAAAGTCTTGCTTGGCCTCTGTGCCATGGGTTTCTGTGGGGTCGAAACCTGGGCCCCTTTTTGGACCTGAAGATCCACCAATTGAGGGTACAGATTTGACTATAGATCATTTTCACCTGGGAGCTGAGGCTCCTGCAAGCCTGGAACGTTGTAATTATATGATAGTAGACACAACGAACCACATATAGACATAGCCGCACTGGAAGCACTAGAACTATGATAGAACACATAGAACCACAACAATATGTTGAACCACATGGAACCACTAGAACAAGCACTGAGATGGATGCATTCGAGCATCTGGCATTACTTCCACCTCCTCAACTGTCCCATTCAGCTGCTTCACTTGAATCTTCATGGCAAGGCTGCAAAGCTCGGGCCTGGCATCTAGAAATCCAACCCGTGAAACGGGAAACTTTTGCCTCTGAAGTTTGAGCCCAGCGAAATCAAACGGGTCAAGTGACAGCAAGCGGCGGCGACAGGATGCTGGCAAAACGCTTGCTTCTTGGAGGCAACCCTTAGAAGAATCTCATAAATATATATATATATGCCTGATCATCCTGATCCACTAGATCTTGCGAATCGAGGGAAGTAAGAAATAGTTCCGATTCTCTAGGGCTTGCTGTGGAAGTGTCAGGGGCGCAATGTCTTTTCAAACTAAAACTCCCAAAAACGCCTGGGCGAACTCCCAGGACTGCCCGACGTACGTACGCGCGTGCGAACTCCGCGGTCCACGTCCATTTTCTCCTCAGCCCCTCGGCCGCGAAGAAGGTCGGGCGACCGCCAGAGATCAAAGGCCTGGCCCGGCGGAGGAGCGTGGCGAAGGTCGGAGCCAAGGTGAGGGGCCTATACCTTGAACATCCTTTAACACCAAGACTCCTCTGACACCAAGTTGAGTACCTAGTGGCTGCTAGTGTGTGGAAATGAGAATAAGCTCCTCCTGAGGATAGATGCAGGGACGTTTATATAGATGAAAGACACAGTACTTGATTCGCATAAGCCCCCGTGCAACACAATGTCGAACACATCATTCTTTCGGACTGCAAAGGACAAGAGCATTCTACAAAAGGCTGCCAGGTCTGCCTCTGAGATTTAAATTGGACCTGCGTATCCCGATGGCATAGAGTCAGGTGAGCCAGCATTCACTATTCTTCAACTTCTTCAACATTATTTGTACTTGCATTGAGAGCACTGCCATCCGGCATTGTAGGCGCGTGAACATTTGATGCACTGCAAGTGGTGGCCAAAGTCCAGCTTCCCCTCCTTATGAACATGAGACATGAGCAACTTCACAGCACTTTCCATGATTTGTTGCACGAGTTTCTGCTCCCCGTAGCAAGGGCTCCAATCCTCTGTCTTTGCAGCAAGGAGCTCGCGAATGCACTGGTCCAAGTACTCGTGTAGGTCAAAGGCATAAGCCTGAAGCACTCGTTGGATTGAAGCTGGCTGCGTCTGGATAAACTCAAGGCATTCAGACTTCAATGGATCAATGCAGTACTCATCACTCCACACCAAGAGGAAGTCCACATTCTCCACTGAAATCCTTTGCAGGCGAGCAGTTGGGGGGATCAAGAAGGACATCAACACCTTGAACTCCTCAGGATCCTTATCTGGCAACTCGATCTGCTTGGTTTCACTTTCCTTCATTGTCTGCGTCAGCATGCTATGGAAGACCGGGGAAGCCAGCATCAAGACCGCGGAGTTGACCTTGACTTCAACACGGCCTTCGTCAAACATGACCGAAACATCCTCCATGGCTGCGGTTGGATGCTCCGACTTGCTCACTCCTACCACCAAAGATTGGGGGGGCGATGTTTCTTTGAAGTCCTTTCACTTAGTTTTGGCGTTCAGTGGCCATTCGTGCATGTAGAATACACATACTCTTCGCCCTCTCTACGCTCTCTCTTTCGTCTTCGCCCTCTCTGCCCTAAGCTCTCTTCCGCCTGCTTTGGTCTTCGTAAACCCACACACACCAACATAAGGAGGGTCTTTCGATGCTGGGTTCCAAAAATATCTTGTTGGGTGTTGGATCTCACGTGCTCCAAAACAGCCGCTTTTAGCTCACCCAAAACCACCAACCTTGGTTGGATGCTTGAGCTGACCCGTGCCTTCAACGCATCTGCTTCGTTTAGATGAATAATATCACGAAGGGGGCTTTTTCAGAAGCCACCAACCTACAGGAAGAGGATGTCTCTTGCCTCAATCTTCCATGAGGGTTACAAGAACTTCTTGCTTTACCAGCGAGGTGCTTTGCTGGGAAGCTACAAAGATCCACAAAGAAACCGTTCTTGGATCACTCGGATCGTATGAACACACTCCATGTTTGCCCAATCTTTACCTACCATGACCTACCATGACAGAAAGAAACACATACTGGAATGAACGGCCGCTCCTGTTCCATGAGCCAAATCTTGCCCTTTTCCTGGAATGAAAGGAGACCAACTTTCTTGATCCCTAGGAGTTCTTACACAAAACAAGGAAAGGCTGCCACCTATCCTATCCTGTTGGGAGTTCTTCCTATACCTATTCCTATCCTATACCTATCTTTGTTCCATCCTAGCACGTCGCATCCCCCGCTGCACGTCGACCGCGTCGCCGGATCCGACGCCCACCTGAGGATCGATCGGTGCCCCGTCACGACGAACCTGCAGAGGAGCTTCCGGACCGACCCGGAAGCGACCGACCGCCCATTCCGGCCGGAGTCCAATGAGATAGGCAAGGAAAGGACATAGACCACGGGGTTTTGAACGACGCCGAGTGTTGAGTCTTCTACTAAGACCATGAAAGTCGTGTATTGTATATTCCTTGTATAGGTTCTTTGTTTGTTCTTCTACCAAACCATGTCATCTTCAACATCTAACGCCCGAGACCTGACAAGAGAAGTGAAGCTCCTAGTCTAGTATCCTAGTCTGCCAAAGGGCCCTTAGTCTGCAATTGCAGATGCTTGTGATGGGCAAAGAGAGTCTGCGAGCCTTCATGAAGTGAGAAGGGTTCATTCCTGCAAGCCTTCATTGCGTCGGGGATTCTTCCTGCTGCTACCTTTGTAGATCTGATTCTGCTGTGCTGCTACCTTTGTGATTCTTCTTGCGTCAGTGATTCAGTACATCCGCTTCTGTCATCTGCGGCCACACACTTGAATAGCTTTGTGAATCATGAGATACAAGAACTCAGTAGAAGGTGGCATTTCCAAGAACTCTTCCTGGCAACTTTGAGGAATGCTGGCAAACAACAGTGCGAGTATACTGGTGATCACCTCGGCAGTATGCATGCTCGTACCGGAAGGGTTCGTATAGGCTCAATAGACGTCGTTCCGGATGAACAGCCTTTTCATTGAGGCCACTCCTGCCAACTCCTGGGCCATCCCAGGCCTCTCAAACAATGAAGTGTTCGATGTCCTTGCGAAGGGATGGCCAACCAGAAAGACCTCAAACATACAAGAAGGGCGAGAAGAACTACAAGCCATCTGACTGAGGGTAAATCAAAGCAAGATCGCCTGGGGCTTTGTATAGCAATGTGGTTGTTTGCTTAACTGTGCGTCACATGAGTAGGGTCAAATTGGGTTGCTTGTCCCTTGATGATGTTCATTCACACTGCAATAAGAGAGTAACATGCAATGGAGAACCTAACTCTTTAATTAACCAAGTCGCTTTGATCCATTTAAATTCAAGACACTTTAAGGGTTGCACCTGCTAAAAGGGTACCAACATCTATTTCCTCATTCCCAATTAACGGTGAATACAAAGGGGTGTGCCTGTCAGAGTTCTCAGCGTACAAGGAGCTACAAACACCACAAAACCAAGAAAACATGTGAGGTCTTGCCTTTATGTATATATGATATATATATATATATATGTTATATACAACATCCTTTAATAGCTTTTAATACACATGGTATGTTACATCTGTTCCACTTTGAAGCTGCTGTTGGCCAAAGGAATCTAGGCAGTCCAGAGCCTGCAACCCCACTTCGCTGGATCACTGATGGGTGGAAAACGTTGGACAACTAAATCTTCAACACCAAAAGAGGCCATTGTGTGAGCATCATATTTGTTCACCAACCATGAAAAACAAGTATACTGCAAATGACATTGATCAATTCATGGACAAACGAGCAAATCCACTGATAAATCACTCATCAACCAATAAATCACTCATCCACTATCGGGTCTGGGACTCTGGTACTGGTCTTTCTCGTCCATCGCTCGTCTCTCCGCTGGTCTCTCTCGCACCAAGCAACGGCCGTTCGCAGGATCCTTCGGCCGAAACGACGCGTTCGCAGCGACCCCGACCAGCGGCGGTCGGAGTTCCCAAAACGAGGGGCAGATCGAGGGGGTGACGGTGACGCGGTGTGGATATGTTGCTGTGACAGTGACGGGTGCTGTGACGATGTTCTGACTTTCCGGTGATTTTGACTCATCTCGCTTAAAGAGGTTGGAGTGCTGATAGCCTCTGAGTTGTCATGCTACCACTTCCGGTTCCTGTCCTTTTCAAGAACACTTCGACACCCGGATGAAACCGATTTTCTGAACTCGGACTCGAGAAAGTTACCTTCAGAAAATCCTGTGAACATGACGCGGACCTTCAGAAAAAGAATATGGAAAGACTCGAAGACGCAGCTCCTTTGGATCAACCTCTGCGAAGTACAACATAAAGCAAGCTTATTGATACACCAAGAGTATGCCACTCACAAACTAGATCCAACATCGCCAAAGACCATTGGGGCACATGTGTTCTGATCCCACATCGGATGACCAATTCTGTGTCCCCAGGGGTCATGGGTCCAGTGTGTGCATGGATCCTCCGCCAATTTGAGCAAGGGTCATCCCAAAGGCTCAGCGGATGTTTCGTTCGCTCTGCTTCCACGAGCGTCGCCAGGTCAGAACACCCACTTGGAGATGGTGTCCTGGTGAATGCTTGCCAAGATGTTCAATCTTGGACACGGCAACATGTCTCTTCGTCTCTTCTATGTTTTTGTCTATAGTGATGGTCTTAGTGTCATTATATATATATATATATCTATATGACTATATACGATACACGCATCTATATATATATATATGGTATACAACTTCTAACTGCTCTATGTGTTCTTGATTGTTCTTGACTTTCCGTCCTGCTGTGGTGAGACTTCACGCAGCTCTATTTTGCTCGATTCTTCCGGAATAGATATTAAAGCCTTGTTCATGTTTGCCACCGCTGACAACGGGCGATGTTTTAATCCAAGACACTTCGACCCAATTTGGATGTCCCAAGCACTCCCCCCACAGCGAACAGCCGCTCACAATCCCTGAAACAATCATGGCAGTGGATAGCCCGTTTGGGCCCTTAGATTATCATTCTCCTCTACAAACAGGTGGTTTTCCAAGGTCTTTCACTTCAACGATTATTTCAAGGAGTGCAGTGTAACCTAAATCTTTACCCACTGTTACTGTAGGGTCAGTCGAACGGACACATCACGCAGAAAGGTCTTCGTTCGCAGAAAGTCTTCCGCGGATCTCCCTGGTCAATCCCAAGCAATCTCAAAGCAACGAAGACATGCGGTGGGGGTACAAACCATCATAAAGCAATGCAACATATAATGGATAAAACATTTAAACATATTTAAAATATGTTAAAACAAACACTGTCGCAGATTCAGTAGTACAATAATGGACAACACCTTCTCGTAGTTGGAAAAATGGCCTCAAAAACACCTCCGGTCCACCGGTCAACGCCGCTTCAGGCAAGACCGACCGCCCGGTCCGCCGAGGATCCGCCGACACAGACGTCAGACCGTGGCCGCAATCACCGTGGCGGAATAGGCAAATCCATCGGTGCCATGGACCGGTCCCTCCTTTGGGGTGCTGACCGGTGTGAGAGCTGTGCTGACCGGTGTGACAGCTCACCCGAAAAGCGGACCGAAGTCGTAGAAGTCGAGACGGGCCGAAGGGGGGTCTCTTAACCACCCCAAAAGAACACAGCTGTTCTTCAAGGAACCTTTTCTGCAAAACAAGGTCACCTACTATCATCACCTATCACCTATCATCAACGAACCTTGCATAGCAGCACCAGCCGCGGCATAGCCACAACGCCCAACACAGCAGGTGTCGTCTTTCCCTTCGTCAGTGTCTATATTTACTTGTGCATGTCTTTACTTACTTGCATCTGTTGTTCAAACATGGTTTATGCTCTGTTGTGCCGATGGGTATTTTGTCATACTTTGCATGTCACATCGATCGGTCCTCCAATGGGTTTATTGTCGCCTCAGCCCGGGACAGGTTTCATTGTTTAAGATGAACGTCATGGTAGAACATGTGAACTCCATGTACAGTAGGTTGCATGTCGAAACATATCAAAATGTGAAAGAGATGTTTCGAAAGGAAACAAAGAAAGTATGATCCCAACTGAAGGGCGGTTCCGAAGGGCTGCTTGGTCAAGCACGACAGAAATCGACCAATGTCCCAACGTCTGCTTGGTCAAGGCAGATCAAGGTGCTGTACCTGTGCGAATGAGACCCCCAAGGTCCATGGCATCCAGGTAGATGGCGTTGGGAAAATCCACGTCCAGATCAGCAGCGCCCTCGACGTACGCCATGTCGATCACTTTCCTCGGTCGGACGTACGCCAGAGTTCAAGTGTTTGGCATGAAGTGAGAAATGCATGCAACTCAAGTAGCATACTTTTCGGCCTTGAACAATGATCTATGTTGGTTTGCGTCGAAGTGTTCTGCAGGGTTAAAGGGAAAAGTGCTCCAGGCAGGTCAAATTGTCAAAAACAAAAAGACCCATGCAACTTGGTCAAACCATGTGAATCCCAGGGTTGTCGACATGAATCAAGGCTTGCATGCTTAAGACCCTACACATCCCAAACCTGAAGTTGGGAAAATAAACGCATCTTGCAACAGTTCTGTTTGACAAGCAGTTAGTTCCTATAGAGGCATCTGTGACATGCACACCGTTTCTCATTTAGAGACGGTCTAAGGCATCCATAAGGGAATACGCCTCTGGAGCTGAGCTTTCTGAATGCTCCTCCACCCCTCCGATCTTCCATCTCCGCAACAGCGCTATGTTTCCTCAACATTGACACCAAAGAATGCTTCGAACTGGGCGTCTGGTTGTAGAAGTTTGTCATCAAACTCCACTCCATGAGGTACTTCGGGCAGAAGGTCATATTTGGAACACCGCTGGTCGCGGCACACTCCTACCACCGAGTGTTCGTTCGTTCGAAGCGTCGGCTCGGATGGTGTTCAGCAAAACGATACCTGTGGATACCTGTGGTATATGTCCAAACATGCTTGGAATGTGTTTGCAATGTTTGAAATATAATGACATGTTGAAAGGTGTTGGAACATGTTGGCTCAATATTGCAAATTGCCCACCCATCAGGTCCAAGAAGGAAAAATGATATGTTTCACTTCTCTCAGTGGGTCTGTCTACTGTGTGCGCCCTGTTTGCTGTCCGTTCGTTGTGCCTGGCCTTTCTCCATTTATCATGAGTGCCGAAGACGTTGGGCAGGAATTCAATCCTAAGCAAAGACACCAGAACGTTGATTCTCTCTGACCCTAACGTTACATTCTCTCCGCTCCAACAACACACACTCGCATCACTCTGTGATTCAATGGGTTGATGGACAGCCGAGCAACCTGCAATCATAAAGTTACGACACATCAACCCTTGCACCCGTAGCAAACAACGCGCTCTTCCTCTTACAATACTGAAAGGATACATTGTGAACAACACGATGACAACACACCTTTGATGTCCTTCGACGCAGCCTCTGATGTGATTTGAACATCTGGTCAAAATCGACTCCAAGACTCTGTACCTTTCCAAGCCCTCTTTCCGGGCCTTTTTCACTGCTCCGGCTCCCCCAGTTCTTGGGACGCACTTCTGCTCTCCATGTCCAGAAAGTAGAACCCCAAGTTGACGCAAAGTCATGTGACAAGGCAGGAAAGATCTTGTTGAAGTCGTCACGCAAAGAGGGCAAGGTGCGGCTGGGTCGCTGTTGAGGCTCAGAAACTGAAGGGGCAGCAGTAGCAGTAGTAGTTGGCTGTGTGGTTGTTCGTTGTTGTTGTTGTTGCTGTTGTTGTTGTTGCTGTTGGTTAGTGGTTGTGGTTATTTGCTGTTTTTGCTTTTGGTCTGGAAGAGGAAGACCAGAAGAGCAACCACAAGCACAAAATGCCAACAGTGCAAACCACTCGGGCAGCACATCTCGGACCACAAACCCGAAAAATAGGCATGTGGATGGCACAGGGGTACCCCCCTGTTTTTTTCCAGTTTGATCTATTCCAACCCCATGTCACAAGATGGCCTTTGTATACGAGCGTAATCGGCGACTAACTAACGGCTGCTCCGGCCGGATTCTCAGCTCAGGCTCTTGGCCGCTGCCTCGATGGCCTCCTTGGCCACGCCCGCAGCCATGCTCATGAGCAAAAAGCGATTCTGAGCAGAGGAATCACGCCGCTTGGGTCCGCCTGCAGCAGACGTGGAGCGGAGCAAAGAGGAGCAGGCGTAGCAGCGTAGCGCGTCAGTGGAGCTGGTAGTTTTGGAAGGAACCGGTGCCAAAAAGGGAGGGAAGTGTGGATATGTGTGGATGGCTTCGACAAACCGGAAGTGCAAGGGAGTTGCATGCGGATGTTGACAGTGGATTTGGTTCAGGTGAGAAATCCAGTAGGTGGAAAGATGATCATGGATCATCGTGGGTCAAGATGTAGCGTCATTTTCGGGCCCAGTCAGTGACACCAGGCTTTTGCCGAGTTCATCGGTGGCCCTCCCGGTTTCAAACACCCTGCCCCCCAGTCCGATCCCTGTACAGGCGGTACCGGGGTACAGGGTACAGGGGGGTGTATGTAGGATACAAAAAGCAAAGAAAGAAAGTGATGTGGGTTACTCAATATACACCCCTACACCTACTTAAAAGCTCAGAAAATCAGCTTATGTCCATACTATGTCCATAGAAAGTAGGAGAATAGATAACTGTAGATGTCTTGCACTTGTACGCTAAGCCACTTAGCCACTTCTGCGCAAAGAAGCGAAGCACAACTGACGAGCTCCGCTCACTGACGAGCGAACCATAGGTTCAAACGCTATATGTGTTTTCCTCAACAAAATAAGCAACCTGAAGAGGCACATTCAGGATACCTATGGATACCTCGAAGAATTTCAAGTTCCAATCTGCACCAATCCAAGAAAACGGCCAACCGGCACGGCCGTTTGAAAACGGCTCCCCCGGCCGTAAACGACCGCTGATTCGGAACGGAACGAACGCGTCCGAGATCTCAGAGGAAGCAAGCTTCCGCCCTCCCCCGCAACTGAGGGACTTCGCCTTGTCTGAGGAACTTGATCGCTCCAAGACCTCGGTTTTTGTTGGTCTCTTCGGTTCGACCCTTTAAGGTGGTTTTGTTAGGACTCCCAAGCCTTCGGTTTATCTCGGTACTGTCAGGACTACTCCACAAAGCGAACTGCTTCAACAATGCTCCCATGGGAATGTATAAACTCTGATGATTTCTCCTGGATGGGATGAATCCATGGCTGCAATATTTACAATCTGAGCTGCAGTTGTTCAGGTTACACATCTGGGAGCGGAAAAATTGGTCTAGCTCAGAAATGGTCGGACCATCAAGTACGAGGTGTTCATTCCGAGTTCCCGTTTGCCCAGGGTTCAGTGGAGTCTCCTAGGTTGGGATTATCCCGAATGCGATGCCCATTCGGACAGTTCAAAAATGTTCAAAAGTTCAATCCCCACAATAGCCCCAGTATGGCAGGGATACAAAAACATAACACCCAAAATGGAGAGAAACAACCCGTGGAGCCTGTGTAAATATTCATCCACCTCCCCCCCGAGCTTCCGCAGGTGTCCTCAGTTCCTCGAGTTTCTGCAGGTCTTCTTTCCCTTTATGATGTTCCCCATCTCCATGCCCCCATGCCCCGAGTCCACCGAGTCCTCCCTCCATCGCCAGGTCCACGGCGGACCCGCCGTGGAGTCCAAGCGGCCATGACCGGAGTTCACCAGTTGGTTGTCGATGCTCTTGGCATCCACCGCCAACGGGGAGGACTCGGTGGACTCCACGTAGTCGGTGGCCAACCACACGAGGCGCCTGATAAAGGAGGGCGGCCGTGTAGGGTGAGGAAAAAGGGTCAACGCACGGTGGAAAGGAGGTGTTATATTTATATATATATATATGATTATGGATCATGAGTATGTCGATATGGCATCAACTGGTATCCTATACTATAGCATTCAGTCGAGCGATTTGGGCTCCATCCAATTCAATCGTCATGTAGAATCATTTGATCCACTTCCTCTGCCGATCGGCTGATTTCTCTTCTGAAGAGAAAGCACCGAAGTCTCGTTCAGTCGTTGGGTGCTGTTGAAAAGCAGCTCTCCAAAGACCTCCTGCACCTGGCGCCACCGGCCGAAAGGCCCGAGGACTGACTGGCATCTCGTTGGGGGGGAAGGCGAGCGAGAAAGAAAGACTCCCAAGCTGAAGACATGCGATTGGGACAACCTATGTTTGGGAGTTTTGCCCTAATATATTGAGTCCGGGAGTGACCCTTTATGATTTTGCCGGCGATTTGTGTATTTTTGCGAGACCTATAGAAGTGAGTCTGAACTGCTATGAGAGGCAAGGGCATACCGGCATACCGGCACATCACTGGGCACGTCTCTCTCTCTCTCTCTCTCTCTCTTCAGTCAGCGAACATGATTGTCTTCCCAAACCGGCGGTCGGCTTCAGTTCGGGACAAAAACCTCGATAAGAAAGATGCTCAGATCAAACTTGGAACACTGGAATCACCTTCTGCTAAGTGTTTCCCTTATAGACTTAACTATGTCCGAGGCTTATGTGGGTTGCTTGAACATCGCATTTTCGATCACACAACCACACACGTACACAACATGATTCTACCATATTCTACCCAGCCAGCGCAGCTAGCCCAGCCTGCTTGAAAAACGCCTGTCGCACTTGCGGCGTGGTGTCCGGGTATTGGTCCGTCCCACAAGCTCCGGTATTGCCGTGGCGTGAGGCCCAAAGCACCACGAGCTCCTGTGGGTGTGCGTCCATCCTAGGCGAAACGGACGGAATGGCTCTGGGACAAAAATGGCTCTGGCCTGGTCCCGCCCCAGACTCACCTGGCTTGGTTCTCAAAGAAACATGGACTGGGGCAGATTTTGTTAGGGTCTTGAGAAAACACGACTCTCGCGAACAGCTCTGGATACAAAGGTCATCAATGTCCAAACATCATGAAACCTCATGATGGCATTCCACTCCTTGATGCTGGACTAATTATGTCTTGGCTGGCTCAATGATGAACGCTGAAACTCTCGCCTTACAAAACTCCCAGAATCATCTTTTTCACATGTTTTTTCATGTAGTACTGTATCCAATTCCTTCATCCTTTTTTTGCATCCACGTACTTGGCAATCCCTCATACGATGCGTGACCTGAACAAGACATCGGAAAACCTCAGAAACCTCTCCTGAAAAAAAACGAACACCTAACAAATCCCTCAGAAGCCTCTCTACACTCGTCTTTCCACGTCTCCGGACGGTCGGAAGAACGTTCGTCGACGTGTTCGTCGACTCGACTGATGGGTCCCGAGAAGCCACGTGCGGACGTCTTTCAGATACTCCAAGGCCTGGTGCTCTTCGCGGCGGGTTCATGCGCGCTGCGGAAAGAACGATGTTTCGTCTGAGCGGAACGTGAACGGAGCGGAACGGAACAGCGGCGCATCGACCGTTCTGAGAAACGTCTGATGGCATATGATGGCATGTTTGCCTGGGGGGGAGGCTCTGTGAAGAGGCTTTGTGAGGGTTATGAGGAACAAACATGCTTGAAATGTGTACTCAAGCCACAGAACGTGCTCTCGCAACTTGCAGGTGCCCATTTCATGACTTCGAGCACGTGTCCCCTGATCGACATCCTTTGATTCATCTGCCATCCAATCCGTAAGAGACAACAGCCTTTTGATTCATTGTGCAACTACCGGTGTAACAGTGTAGATGCGTGTGTGCATATATATAATATATATAGAGAGAGAGACTATATAGAGTTTACACCTCCAAGATGTTAGGAACAAAAAGAAGGAAGATTGATCCAAACCAGGGTCC
Organism: Durusdinium trenchii; assembly: GCA_963970005.1. Classification (NCBI taxonomy): domain Eukaryota; class Dinophyceae; order Suessiales; family Symbiodiniaceae; genus Durusdinium; species Durusdinium trenchii. The sequence continues at coordinate 361,926 of CAXAMN010027195.1, read as the reverse complement.
AAATGGGTTGATCGCATCCCTCGCCTTCTTTTGGCTCTCGCAGCCATGTAGGCAGTACCAATCCTTCTCTCCAATTGCTCGATCAGGGCCCCGAGTATACATGATGCGGAAATCGATAAAGCGTGCCCCGCCGTTGAGCATGTCCTTAAGTAACGGTGAGATGGAAAACACGGATGTGGGGCCTTCAAAGGAACATGTTTGATATACCTGTGCATGTTTGTTTGACAGCTGTACTGTGTATATTTAACAGCTGTACTTCAATTCAGGATGTTCTTTGCGGGGATTCGAGCTGCAAAGGATCAACTGCCTGAAATAGATCAATGAAAATTGCAAACAGGTTATGTATGGGCTCCTGATATCTGAGGTCTCATCACCTCTTGCAAAAAAGGTCGAAAGAATGAAAGGTGCATCAAACACAAAAGAATATTGAATTAGGAATTTCTCTTCTGCAATGTCTAGCTGTGTCTAAAACTTCTAAGGTGATCTAAGGTGTAGTATAGTTTCGATTTGAAGGTAAGGGCAAACACAAAACACATCCTTCTCGCTACGAACGGAGTGCAAATCCTTTTCGCTACGAAAGGTTTGGCCTCAAACTGCCTGAGAGTTGAGTCACAATTCTGTGTATGTCTCCCAAGCAAAAAGAGGTTTCCTCAGAGCGAAAGTCCATTTGCTACTCTTCAATTTCATTTAAAATGCTTCCAAGATGAACCGCCCACCCATTGGTAGGTTGACATGGGATCCCAGTTCGGGAACTTAAACATCACCCTCGAAAAAAAAAAGAACGATATGATATGTTAATATTTTCATTATCGCCCTTCTCACCCTAGGAATCCCATAGGAATTCCATAGATCATATAGAGATGTCTATTAGATTTGTTTATTTTTGGTAAATCCCATAGGAATCCCATACGAATCATCCGAATACTCTGACTCCTATAGTGACTGTCTGGGAGCCCCACCGAAACTCGCCCGCTCGCCCTCTCGCCCACTCGGCTGAGCGTCCGTGATGCTGATCCCTTGCGTTTGCCCTTGTTCTCGGACGAAACGCCCGGCCACCAACGGGGTGACGGCATGCCTCAACGAAAACGGAGGAACGGCACAGGTATCAATTGGAGGTTCACGTATCGGTTCAGGGGGACACAACTTTGGAATATATGTTGCATCATGTTGCTTAGATGCGTTCATCCATGCTTCTTAGACGACACCTAAGGTCCTTATTTTTGAACCGGGCGCAAAAAAGAACTACAAAAAAGGGTTGGAAACAACTGAAACAACATACAGTACATCAACATCCCGTAGAATTGATTTCCACCTGTGTGCGCCCCCCCCCACACCGGCTTCATTCGGCCCAGCTGCAAAATGTTGGAAATCACTGGACCCATGCCCTCATAGCCATCGCTCAAGGTATCGGATAGGTCGTAGGTCATCGAGTCATGAGTTCCAGGCAGCGACAAATCCAGCAGGGTGGCGTTCCTGAGTTCCCCGAGCCGCCCCGTGGCACGCGGCGAGCGCGGTGAGCAAGGTCACGCGGTGACGAGCGGTGACGAGCGGTTCAGCGAGCGCTTGCGAGCGCTGCCGAGGAGGGAACAGCGCAAGGCCACAAGAAGTATCTGATCTGGTTTATATGTTCTCGCTCAAATGCGCGGGACGAGATGTGCACCGTTCAGAATTGCAGCTTGCATAAGTTGATTTTGGGCCTCATATCGCTACTAACTGACACCTAGCAACCCCGAACACCTGGTTTTCCGTCTTGTAGCAGTGCCGGAAGATCACCGAAGGAGTGAGCGGACCCCAGGATCGGCACAAAGAACCGGGCGGGGAGACACATGGCACAAAGCACATCAATGTCATCACGGAACAACAATTGAGGAATTCCAGTCATCTTTTCAAGAACTGTTCGATCCAACAACTGATGAATTACAGTTGCTGGAATTGGCTGGAGCACATTTAAAAAACCTCTTCCTGCAGCAGGGGCAGAAGATCTACCTCAACGGCTCAACGTCTGCTGAACCATGTGTACACTACCTTTTTGCTTCTAATAGTATATAACTGATAACACCTTAATGCAAGGCGAAGGATGGCCTACACATACATAATGTAGTACATACAAAAAAAGAATATATATATATACATACACGGCATGCACAATGAACAAGCGTCAAAGCAAATCCCAAACGCAAAGCTGTTCGATCCAAACTCCCTTGTGGAGCCACCAACACCGGGTCCACCGCAGCTGAGCATCCCCAGGATTGGCTGCAGCTGACCCATCCAATTGGCCAAATCCAGGCCGGCGCTGGCCGCCGGCACCACCGAAAGCCAGAGAAGCCACATGCTGCAGACTGGCGCCAGTCTGGCGCTGCGCTGAAAGACGGGGCTGCGCTCACTTCTTGAACCCCCATGGTCCCATTGGTTCTGTGAGCGAAGTGGCTCTGCTAAGCATGGATTCAGGGATCATGCCCATAGTGATGTTGGAAGGAAGCTGCCAAATTGATGGTTTGTCGAGCATCTTGAGCCAGGGAGAAACACTCAGCATCACAATTGAATTGTGCACTAACTACACCTGGTTGCAAACTCTAGAGAGGGGTGATCTCCTCTCTTTGAATATGTTGTTTTGCCCAATGGATCCTTCGCCCTCAACTCCCATGAGTTGGGAGAGCCCAAGGGATGCTTCGCTTCTCTCGCTTCGAAGCCGCGCGGCTTCCCGCGCGGCTATCAGCCGCGCCAAGCCGATTTCAAAAAGAAGACCTCCGGCTCAATCCGTTCGGCTCCACCCGATGCTTATAGCTTTTTGTTACTACTAGTAAGGCACCTGTTACTAGTAGCGATGCACTTGTTACTACTAGCTTCTTGTTACTAGTAGTAAGGCACCTGTTACTACTAACGAGGCACTTGTTACTACTAGCTTCTTGTTACTAGTAGTAAGGCACCTGTTACTACTAGCGAGGCACTTGTTACTACTAGTAACTTTTCCTTATAAAGCAGCCAAAAGACTACCCGCCAGGATCCAACGTTGTTCCAAAAGCTGCCGAGAAGTGCCCCGACCGGTGGAGAAGTGCCCCGTTGCTTGAGAACAGCTTGAAGAGTCTACCCCCTCTGGTCTTTAAATGATGCTTCAGCATGCTAGAACTGCTATACAACCCAACAAGAGAACTTAGGTACAGCAATGGTGTACATACTCCCCCGATCTCCCCTGAATGCCTAAGCCAACTAAAGAGCTGTTCGAGTGCAATCATCCGTGTGGAGATTGAATTATAGTCTAATTCGTACAAAGGCCCGTGGAATTGAAACATCAAACACCTACATAAAGGATACACATTGCTCAAAACACACTTCACGGTGACTTCATGTAACTTCCAACTACTCATGGGTCGCTTCGGACAGCCTCGGATTGGCCGCAGAAGGGCAGCTTCGCTGCCAAAGAATCGGCGACGGCAACCGTCCACGGCTCCGTTCGGAGCGAGTGGAAGGTGCTGGAGACGAGCCATGCGCTGGAGCAGAGCAGTGCTCGTCGGAAGGATTGCAATTGTTCATGGAGGACAAAAGCCACAGGCAAATGAACTCTGTCACTGTCTGCAGAGTCTAGGAAAGTCATTCAACTTCAACAATCAGGAAATCGAATGATATGGGGTGTGGGCGTGGGGATGGCAAATGACATCTATCTAACCCTTTTCCTCAAACAACTGATTGCTTCCATGTCTGTTGCCTCCATGATTGGTAACTTCCATGGGGGTTCAGAAATTCCGACAAGGCAATTTTACACCCTCAAAGCATCTCATTGTTTTTACATGTTTTTACTGATAATTTCAACGGAAGTTCATGTTCCAACCAATGGTACGGTAAAGCCATTCAGATAAAATAGTGTATTCGTGAGCCCAATGAACACGAGACAGGTGATCATCAGAATCAAAGCATACCAAAACAAATAATTTGTGGCCTTCAGGGCTTAAACCCGTTAGCTCAATGAGTGCATTGACTGGACTGGTATTGCTCAATCAGTGCAAGCCTTCAAGGCTTCGCAAGCCCCGAGCACCGCTCCAAGCAATGGCCAGTTATGGTCATTATTCATTGCAAGCTTCTACAGGGCAGTTGTGGGTCATGGTGAGCACTTGAGTGGATCATGCTGAGCACTTGAACATGACTTCGGCAACTTCTGGTCATTTTGAAAGATGGGATTCCCTGCAGAGGCGTTGGCTCACATGACTTGATAGGATCATATAGGATCCGTATCGCTTCATAGATATGTTAAATTGGACCGATTGAGGTGGAACCATTGCAACCATGCCCAGCCGGTGCAGCCCCCGTTTTCGCCCGAATTCCTGAGGCTAAGCGTCACTCGCAGCCCCCAGCCAACCGTGGAACGTTGGAAAAATATCTTGATCTAGTTTGGTCCATGATTTTTTGTTTGTGTCGTCAAAGAGCACCAGGTTGTGTCCGGTGTTGGCTAGATTTAAAAGGCCTTGTAGCACAAATGCCAACCAATCGAAATCCTTCACTTGCAAAAGCAATCATTATTTGGTCTTTCAAGTAGCACTCCGGGCTCAAGAACCGCGTTCTAATTTGCTACAAGCAACATGTCTGTCGCTCACCCCTACATTTTCATACATATAGTGTCTGTCGCGATGGACAGCTTATCATGTTCTTTAAATATACGACAACATGTTATATATACTTATCATGATCTTCAAACATCAAATATGGCTTACCACATATCGTGCTAGCCAAATTTGCGTCGCCCTCGTCGAACTGGTGGCTGCCAGTGACTAACAAACTGGTGCTGCAGTCGCTCAGCTGGGCTTCCTGAGAAAGTCCGGTGTTCTCATGGTTCATTTGTGAGGTGTTTTTGGAGCAATGTCACTGGACACTGGTGCATTGGAATTCGCCTGGTGTTTTTTGTGAGGATGGTTTTGGGCAATTGGCCTTTCAGACCCTCAAAGACACTGGAACAGAAAGGAATCAAACAGGACGAACTTGGACGAACTGGGCGAGGCCGGAGCAAGGCTGGGGATAGTGAGTGAGGCCGGTCCACCCCAAAACAAGCATCCTTTACGCCCTCCTTTTTGCCATGGAAGAGTCAACGCACCCACAGAGTGGATCTTCTGTTTGCGCTCAACCAACAGAAGTGTTTCAGAACACTAATTATAGACTATTATAGACTATCCTAGTTGGGTACCCCAGTAATTAGGGTCCTTTTTCCAGTCACTTAACCTCTCTTGGAAGTCCGCTACGTTGTGAGAGGCCCCCGAACTTCACCATCACCAAGCAGCGTTGCTAACGATTGGCGCACACCCGCGGTGGCTGCGCTGGTCAGCGCCACGTTCACCTTGATGCGTTGTGGAGATGTTCTTCTTTCTTTTTCGGAGATCCAAAACCACATGAGGAACGAATTGAACAAGAAATATACCTGGGGCCTCCAAGTGTTGCACTCAAATCCTTCATGTTCCTTAATCATGTTTCCAAATTCCGGGTTTCATTGTTACTGTGGGTTTGGGATCCTCTGCATGAGTTGCTTCGCATGAGATTGGTAAATGACAGACTAAGAAAAGCAAATGACACGGCGGTCACCCGTCTGCACGGGTATCTGTTGATTTGATATTCGGCAAAACGAACACATATCCAAAGGACCGGACCTGAGTTCGTTGTGACCGCTTGTTATTTGAGTCCAAGCGACGCCTTCCGTGGTCAGCACAAGCCTCCGTTTGCACACGTACAACCAGCGATGAGGAGCTAGCGATGAGGGGCTCGCGATTGTATACAATGCAAATACACCCGGGAAGAGACCTACATGGAACCTGATGGCATGGACCAGACTGGAAGGCGATTTATATAACTCTACAACTAAGTGGTTTTCAGAGCAGACCTCTACCGTTTTTCAGCACACCCCTGCTCCAAACTGGATAATTATGTGGTTTATTGTGGTTTGGGAGAATCAAAGGTGCTTTTCATCACTTGTCCCAATCTTTTCCAACACCAAACTTCCAATCCAGAGCCCTCTTTGACGTCGTGCTGGACGCCGCTGCGGCGGACAGAGCCGCGTCCCACGGCCCACGGTGACTTCGTCGCCTGTTGACATTCGTCTGAAAACGGCGTTGCATCGGCTCCTGCCACGGCGTTGCATCGGGTCTGATAGAGGAGAGACGAGGAGGGAGGATGAGCATGAGGTTCTGCCAATGATGTCTTGATCGCGAGCATGTGATGAGCTGGCACTTGACAATTGGAAGCACTCGAAACCAATGGAAGAAACTGACTGGCAGTCTAACATCTGACGAAGAAGAGGGCGCCGGCGTGGGCATAGTGATGTGCAGTTGTGATGTGTTGAACATGCCAGTTTTGCCCAGCACTCCCAGCAAATGCGATTCAGTCCCTTCTGCCAAGCCCAGCTTCTCCGTGTCAGATGATTTTGGATGTGTTTGGATCCCCCGGTTCAGGATTCCCTTGCAGCTTTTGTCCCTTTCAGGGTTTCCCCCCTATGTTTCCCCAAAGACTTCCTCCAAGAGCTCATGTTCGGAACCCCACCGGAGAGCTCTTTTTCGCGTGTTGTTTCTTTCCGGTTCGACCGCCAACGGACAACGGGGCTCCATGGCGCTCCACTCTTGCCAGGCGCAGATCCTCGGTCGGACCATCCCATGGCCACGACCATCCCAGGCCAGGGTCACATGGAGATCAACACCATCCCAAAAGACACATCCAAAAACCCATCTGCTTGGGGGGTCTTCCCAATTCCAATATACTCCATGAAAACCTGGTATATTGACCGATCAGTTGGGGTGGTGGTGCCAGAGGTGTCTTTCTGGGGCGGCAGTCCTATGACAGACATGGAGTGTCTTCTCCATTCAACTACACACCCCGTCCGTGGCGAGGTCACGCCACCAGGAGACCGACCGGACAAACCATCGGCGCCCTCGGTCGGTTTCGGGGGGCATTCGGAGACCTGCCGGGCGCTCCCGGACGATCCAAATCGGTTCGATCTTGGATGCTCTACAGCTGAGCCATGAGGAAAACAAGAGGACGCACGTGTGACGACTCCTCGAAAGCAGTCTACGTCTATCTTGCCTGATTGCATCAGATGCATCGGCTGGTTGCAGTCGTATAGTCTATCATGCAAAAGGCTTGCAAATTGATGTAGTTTGGGCACCCTGAAAAATGTGCAATTTCAACAATGCACAATGCTTGCAAATTGCAAGTAAGACAAAACTAAACAATTTGTCTTAAAAGGTCCAAAAGTAGAGTGATTATAGAGAGACTTTGTTTACCTTCTGTCTGAGAAGTTGCGCACCAGTGCAGGCGGTCGTCGCGCAGCGACCCGAAGGTCCTTGGTGATGTACATCATAACCCATATAGACTCCATGGGACTGCCATAGGACTGCCGATCAGGCCAGGGGTGGTGCCAGGGGGGTCAATGAGTCGGCAGTCCTGGCAGGCAGTCCCATGGAGTGTATGGGTATTGGAACATGTTTACCTTTCATGCAAGACCCGCTGTCACCTGCTGCCCGTCACCTGCGTCTAAGTCACATATCGCGCTCGCCAGCATTCGCAGCATCCAATCGTGTACTGAGTGCGTGGAAGCGTTCCTCGGCTGACACTTGCACAGCCGAGTGAGTTCGTTTGAACACGCCAAAACCAGGGGCCCGATTGCGGCGGTGGGTCCCAAATAGCCTTGAGTGAGTTCGAGCTAGCTGCCTCATTGGTTTCCCTCATATGCCGAGCCATCCATACAGGCTCAGAGTGTCCTGCGCCGTTTTTTCTCCGTGAGAATGAGAACTTCATAGAGAAATAGTACGATGGCGGACCAGCAACGGTGCGGCCTCCTTTGAATCAGCCTGTGAATCTCCCTTCATTCATGTTGTCAAATGCTTATTTGAACAATCCTGGATGTGATCAAGAAATATCAGGAACAACTTGCGTTGTGAGCGACCACACACAACCACTTGCACGTCGTCTCGTTGAATACCGCATGCTGGACACCACTTGCATGCTAGTTTCCAGAGACTGCAAGCTGGCAGCCTGAAGATCAGGCATTGTGGAGGAAGAGGTGTGTGGAGGGTGAGCTTGATATTCAACATATGTTGTTTCAGTTATATATACGTATATATCTTCTGAATTATCTGATGATTCTGATGATTTTTACAAAATTTGGCAATGGACTCCAAACTTTCTCTGGGTGATGAATTTTCCTGAAAAAAAGGCCTCAAACATGAAGTCTGTTCGGCACCACATCCTTGCAGGAATGTTGAACAACACCAGGATTCCAGGATGATCTCCAGCCATACTTCTCTTGTGGCCAACCACCATGCGTTTTTAAACACTTGCAGGAGCATTCCTCACTTGCCAGTCACTCCCTTCACCCCACTCAAAACCCCCCCTCACTCGATCCATCGCTCCGTTCGTTCGGCGGACGCGACGCATCATGGCCAGCCGGCCGAAGAGAGACAGATCATGGCCAGCTCCGTCTGATCGAAAGTGGACAACAAGACACCAAAGGTCCCGAAGAGCAGCACAAAGCCTGGGGGGAGACCGGGATCCCGTCGCACATCGGAGAGTACGTGAACGCACGAAGAGGAGCTCGAGCTCTCCGGATGGAACTGCTGAACTGCTGGGTTTCCTTCAGTGCACTGGATGAATCATACTGAACTGAACTTCCTGAACTGACTTTTGTGTGACTGTTTCTTTCTGTGAGACTGGTGTGACTGGGTGTCATAGTCGTTTGATTCCGCCTTCCGTTTGCTGACGAGGTGCTCTCTAGTCCACCTTGCTTGAAGGTGAGCCAGAATGCCTCATGAAGCCAGCATGGCTCAGAGTGGTTCCCGAGCTCCGGCAAGAGGCGGCAAAAAGCCAAGGGTCTGATGCCTTGTAACTTACATGTTGTATATATATATATATAATGCTATGTTCTCTCGCTCTCTCTCTCTCTCTCTTTCTCCCTGTATAAATATATATATATATAAATATTTAGATATACACATTATATCACACGACCACGCCTAACCTTTATATTCTTCTTGCTTTTTAACCTTTATATTCTGGATATGCTAACCTCTTCAAGGTGCTATTGTCCGACTTGCGTATACATCAAACCCTACCAGCCTACAAATTCCGACTCCTACAAATTCCGACTCCTACAAATTCCGACTTCTACAAATTCCGACTTTCGTATACACCAAACCACAATGTCATATGTTTCTTTCAGAATTTATCCAACTTGTGCAGCATTCAAGAGCTCAAACATTCAGCTTCGCTCCCTGAGCTCACCGACAAGATCCAGTGCGCCTGAACTTAACCTTTTTTTACCGCCGGATTCTTCAATGTATGGCAGGTATCTGCCCAGGCTGCCACAGCTGCAAAAGCCCAGGGACTTCAAAAGGACCACCGCTGCCACAGCTGCAAAAACCAGCCTCAGGATGGATTCACAAGATCGCGCAGCAATCGGTCCGACTTGGCGAGGCTTATTCGGAAGGTGATTGTGCCACCGGGACAACTGTTTTCCGAAAGTAAACGACAGTCTGGAATTGGCGGGACAGGAATGTCAATCCAACAACTCCACAGTTAAATCCTTCAATCTGCAAGAGTTTTCGACTTACAGTATTTGCATCCATCTGTTTGCGCTCACCCGACGCAAATAGAAACCGGCTCAAGCCGATGTATTGCAACCTTTAGCCGTGAAATTATTGAGGGCCCAGGCGTAGGAGCCCGAATCGTGGTAGCTCGATCCGTAAGAATGGCCGTAGCCCTGCGCCATTTTCCAGGAATTCACACAACTCTCTGTGCAATTGCTGCGAATGCAAAACTTTTTGCAAAAAAGAACAAGATTAGGTCCAGGCAGATCCGGAGGAATCGTAGCTGGATCCATAAGAATGGCCGTGGCCCTGGGCAAGACCGGCAAAAAGAAAACCCTAAATCAATAGTAAGGATTGCAACTTGAACTGTAAGGTCTAGACAGATCGGAAGGAACCAGAGTGGTGGTAGCTTCCAAAGCTAGAATGACCGTAGCCCTGCATGACGTTTGCAAGTCTAGGTCTAGAGACCTTAAGATCCGGAGATATGGCAAAGCTCACTGACCTGTTTGATCAAGGAGATGTCTTCTTGACTAATGGGGAGTGGCTCAAAGCCATGAAGCTGGGAGAGAGCTTCTTGAAAAAGTATAGCTCTCTCTCTCTGCTTGGGCCCTTGAAAAAGGGAGATCTGATGAAACATCACACTTTTCAACATTTAGTCATTTAGTTGAGAATGCAAAATTCTTAAACCCAAAGACACACTGGACTTTCTCCTCAGAAGACTTTGTTGGGAAGATGAGCATTCTCACGTCTTCTGTAAGTCCAGGGGTGTCTTCAACAAGGGTGAGTGCAAAGGTTGCTCCCAAATATAGAATTTTGCTCCATTTCCTTCTGACCAGGGAAGGAATGGAGCCAGCAGGGAGAAACATTGAACCTTGAAAAAGGACAACTCCCCCTGACTATGGCGGTCTAGAAGGGCAAGGACCCAGGTCAGAGCTACCACTAAGAACTGCTGCATTAGAAGCTTGAGATTAAAGACACCGGTCACTTCATCAGTCCCTTCTCAAGTCTCAGTGAACAGAAGTATGCACATCTTCACATCTCCCTCTCTCTCTGTTGTTCTTTCTTTCTTCCATCCATCTATCTTTGTTTCTTCTTTCTTTCTTTCTTTATTTCTTTCTTTCTTTCTTTCTTTCTTGTCTTGTCTTGTCTTGTCTTGTCGTTTTTTCTATTTTTTTCTTTTCCCTTCTTTCTTTAACTCTCTCTTTCTCTTTTCGCTGATATTCTCGTTTCTTAAGGCCTGGGGCGGGGCCGACAAGCCACCACGAAACGCAGCCCTCTCGCACAAAATGAGTGTCAGGTGTCCAACACTGGGGGAATATTGCGATTTTGATGTGTCCGCGGCTGGGTTACAGGTGAAGAGCTGCCAAATTTGCAAATGCGTAAGGCTCTGATGAAGCGTTTGGCACCACAGGCTGTGTTGTCGGAAATGTTTCCGAAGAAAGTTTGCTTTCTATTGAAGTACTTCTTTTTTGTGGTGGACGAGAGGAAGATCTTTGGGGAAAGGACATGGAAAGACATGAACCCACACATTTTACTGCAAAGACGCACACAACCAGTATAAACACCGCCTTGAAGATTTGTTTGGGGCAGGAGCTGAAGCCACCCATTTTATGGTAAAACACATACGTCTGCATAAGACATCACCTGGGAGACATCTGTGGGGCCGGACCTGAATGCTAACATTCAATAGCAAACATGCACCCAGACCTATACAAACGTCGACTACATAATGGAAGGACCACAACTTTTTTGTAAAAACACACGTCCTCATGAAGAGCTACATGAACTTATTGTGTCCAAGGTGAGCCACCTTCCCCCTCCCCAAGTCGTCCAGAGGCTGCAAAACGTGTTTTCCTTGACTGGTCTGTGCTGGAGACTTGTGCGCAGTCTCTGTGCGTGTTCCTGACATGCAAAATAATGCTAGCAGTTCTCTGTAGAATCAGCATGCTCGAGGGACCAAGATCCACCTCACCATGACTACAACACCTCTATATAGAATCGAAGTTGAAAAAACATCAATTATTGTCTTTAACATCGAGAAACTTACAAGCGTCAACCAACAAAAGTCAGGTAAGAGAATCACTTTTCAGCGTACCCAACCACTCCAAAGTTGTAGAGGAAACTCCAATCCCTATTTCCAATCCCTATTTCGGGAATTAGTCGGGTGGAAGGCCTGAGTGTCCAGGAATTACGCGGGAATTAGTCGGGTGGAAGGCCTAGATCTACTCTGGAATTACTCG
>CAXAMN010027195.1:303174-340382 GCA_963970005.1 Durusdinium trenchii | reverse complement strand
AAGTGTGCCATGCTCAAGTAAAGTGTGCCATGCTCAAGTAAAGTGTGACATGCTCAAGTAAAGTGTGACATGCTCAAGTAAAGTCTGCCATGCCAAAGTCTGCCAAGTAAAGTCTACCTGAGGCCTCAAGTTATCATGGTCAAGCAAAGTCTGCTACGCTGACAAAAAACTCTAACAAAAACAAGAGCAACTTCTTTTCTTCACCATCTAAGGTGTCTAGCTAGACATCCCCAGGCTTTGCCATGCAAAGCTACCAAAGCTACAGCTACTAAAGGTCAAGAGCAAAAGCGGCTCACTCTACACTGGAGGCTTCGATCATGGCAGGGAAGGGGTTCTCCTCACAGTCTTTGGGAACAAACCTCCTCCTCTTCAGCTCAGGCAAAGGCATTTGTGCCAGAAGCTGGGCCCTCTTGGTCGAAGTCATCCATGCCTTGGAGGCATCAGATCGAGTCACCTTTTTGCCCATATTGGACATGCTCTCCATGTACTGCTTGATGAAAAAGGAGCGGATCTCTGCCATTTTGCCTGCCTCATATTGGCTTTGCTCCTGGGCCTGGGTGCCCTTCTTCTCCTTTGGCTTTTGTGATGGCTTAAAGCTTTTGGGCTCAGCATCACTCTGTCTTTTCTGGCCACTGTTCTTCACTGACTTCTTCTCGTTTGCCTTCTTCTTTTCTTTCACCACCATGGTGGGCTGGTACGACATGGCCTTGGACAGGAGGGAAGATTCAACCGGTTTGCTCTTGCATCCCTGACTTTTGGGCTTCTGGTGTGCTGGTGCCATTGGTGCACTGGTGCCCTGACTTTTGGGCTTTTGGTGTGCTGGTGCCATTGGTGCACTGGTGCCACTGGAAGCTGGTGCTTCTGGCTTTGGCTTCTGCCCCAGAATCCTCTGGAAGATTGCAGGGGAAGGGCTCAAGTAATACGGCTGGGACTTCTTCTCTGTTTTGGGCTTGGGTGGTTGGTAGGGCACAATGGCCAAAGACTCAGGAGAAGGAGCAGGGCTGCTCTCCATGGAAACGATGGCTGCTGATGATTTCTCATCATCATCCACATACTCCATGCCCATCATCTCTGCTGGCAAGACAACCCTCTCCAGCACCAAGTCGATCTTCACCTGATCCTGCTTGGACAGCATCCTGAACACTTTAGTTCTCAAGCCAGGGCTGAGCTTGAGGTTTCGCAGCATGGACAACAAAATCCTCAAGGTAAGGCCGCACTTGTCAATCATATCCTCTGTGGTATGGCCTTTGGGCATTGAAGAAAACTCTAAGTCCCTGTTTGTATTCATTGCCCTGAGGGTCGCACTCAACTTGGTAGGAGTGAGCTTTGTGTTTGGACACACTTTCACCAAGTCAAAAAGCAAACCGGCAACTTTGGACAACCACTCTCCATGAGGAGCTGTGTGCCATCCATAGGACATAGGGCCAGTGGGGGGTGGGCAGATCAAACTCCATAGATCCTTCTTCTGCTTGAACTGCAAGAACCCTGTGAGGGCACCTTGGATTGCAGTCACTGGGATGCTGGGGTCAGCCACCAATCGAAACCTCCCACTTTGCTTCAATGACCTCTCCTCTACAGCAGCTTGCATCTTTACCTGTGCAGCTGCTTCCAAAGCAGCCATGGTCACAAACCAAATAGAGCTAACAGCAACTCACAGAGCCAAAAGATCTCTCACATAAAACATGCACCCTCACACTGGCAAAAACCATCAGAGAATCATATCCTCAAGTAAATTTACTCCCTCAAGTAGACACCCTCAAGTAAAAATGGTTTGTTCAAGTCAAGAAGGGTACACATGCTCAAGTAAATGCAATCCCTTGAAGTAAAGGCAAAGTCCACACCTCCTGGCATGCTCAATCAACAAAAACAAAAATCCATAGCGCAAATATCCTCAAGTACATGTTGTCCTGTAGAAAACCTGTCTCTTTGGAGAAAGCCAACTCACATAAATTGAGACATTTTCTGCTTCAAAATCATGCTCACAAAAATTTACTCATAACCTAAAAAAATTTACTAATAACCTAAATTGGATTTACTAATAACCTAAATTGGATTTACTCATGACCTAAATTGGATTTACTATTCAATTTACGTAAATTTTTACGTAAATTTTCCTTAGTAAAACCAAAAATTTACGTAAATTTTATGGTTAGTAAAATTACTAATTTGGGTGACTTAGGGAAACAACTCCTGGGAAACGGGCATGTTCAGCATGTCCTCCGGGTGGCTTTCACCTTGGTTAGGCTGACTGAAACACCACACAACATAGAACACTTTCCACACATCAAGGATTGGGCATGGCAATCCTCTGAATTGAGCATACGCCTTCAACAAGCGCCTCAATGCTTGTGCTCTGCGTGGACAGATTCGTCTCAAAAAAACACACACCATGGCTAACTGTGCGCCAGGTACCTGAGCTTTGTAGCTTTCTTGATCCAAAAAGATTGATCTTCGTGGGACGTGTCTTCCGCCACGGCAGTAATCAAAACGAAATCCTGCAGAGACAGCCAGGCATGCTACAATACTGTGCGAGCAAAGATCCCCCCCAAAAAAAATGTTTCGATTGCTTTGGCCTTGTCTCCACTTTGGTCACCATCACTTTCTTCTGCCGGAGACTCCTTGTGACTATGGGCCATGGTGAGTCGTCGTAGGCATTATAAGCAACGCAAGCGTGTCCTGCACAGTACCACCGTCAACAGGGGGGCAGCCTGCAAGAGTATTGCGGTGACGTAGAAGGTTGTTTAGTATCACCGCCTTCCATCAAAGGCAATGGCTCACACCTGTAATCGGAGTCTCACACCACAGATGATGTCACAACCAATCACGTTTCATGGGGCCCCGAACGGGACCGCACATTGCATGTCCGATTGCTGGAAAAAGACCGTGGAAACCTCAACAACAATACCAATACTGCAAAGGAGCTACCAGCAATGGTCTGCATGAAAAAGAGAGTAACTCACAAGACTCCAAGGAAGCAACATTGTCTCTCAAGATCTCCTCGAGTTGCACCTACTTGAAGTGTAAATGGTCAACCCTTCCAGAAACTTACTTGACTGGTGACCGCCTCATACCAGTTGGCATCGTCAAAACGGATAAAGGTATCCGCCTTCTGGCAGTGCCTTACCAGCTAGGCCACAAAAAACGCGCAATCTTTTGCATGGCAGAGACCATGACCTGGCTCCACATTCATAGTGACCGGTGCCAGCTTCGCGTCCACGATGCATGATTGCCTTGGCCGGGGCACAAGCAACGTGACAAACAAAAAACACTTTGCCCTTAGCCCCTCACACTGATGAATTTGTAGCCCCCAAGATACTCTGGTACATGCATAGGGCCGTCCAATTTCAGTGGCCTAAGAGGGACCGAAGAGAAAAAAATCTAACAGCTTATATCCCGATACAGTAACAAAAATTGGGGCGCGAGCTCGTCAGCGTAAGCCACACGCTTGTTTTGAAGGCAAAGCACACGGGGCCACCGGCGTGGCCTCCATTGCTTCCAAGCTCGAACATTCGTCTTGCATAAGTGGCACCTGGCACGATAGTGACACCGCCACTTGCGAGAAAGTTTCTTTTCAAACCCTGTTCATATCCTTTCACTAGTCTTTCATCACGCACTATAGTATCGAGTAGCTGAACTGGCAGCAAGCGTCCAGGCCTCCAGTCGACAGTTTCCCCAGCCATGGATGCATCAAGGGCATCCTGCTCATTCGCAGGGTGCGGTGGGCGGCGGATAGTGGTAATGCTGGTGGAGGTGGTGCAAATGTCCTGAAAGTTCTTGCGAGGCGGGAGGTACAGGGCCCAGAATCTGCCACGAAAAGGAACCCAGCGAACAAATCAACAAACACCGTGGACTGCGCCTCTCACACTGCTCTGAACAACTTTTGCAGGATTGGCAAGTGATGGAGACGGTGAATTCTCCCTGCAACACACTAACGATCATTGTTGCTTCTACCTGTTGTCCAAGGATACAGGATACGCGCCGAGAACGTGACTCACATCCCCAAAGCATGCATTTCTAGCACTGGCTTCAACGCTTGCCATGGTTTTGGCCGGAAAGAAGATTCAGACACGCCTCGAAAATGTCGCTTATTGGGGAGCCTTCATCTTCGCGAGTCAAGGCTTCGTGCAAACATTGAAGAAGCCAGATCAGACTCTCCTGCCAACAATGTTTGGCATCAGCGAAGCGGGTTTACGACAAACGACGAACGAAACCACGACGACCGACGAGCGAAGCCAAGGCACCGAAACGGCAAAAACGACGAACAACGAACGAAACCAAGGCGCGGCGAGACGACGAACGACGAACGAAACGAAGGCGCCGCGAGGCCGACCAACGCACGACGACCGACGAGAGACAGCACGTATCTATTAGGAGAAACCCTTTGAACAAGGTTTTAAGAATACCGAGCAGCATGTATACAACTAGAGAATTGTTAATACTGAATATCATAACACGTGTAGGTCGACACTCGCGAATTTCTCGCAGGAAGCTCCTCTGCATCTTAGCATTGAACAGAGCACCATTGAGCCTGCAACTGTCTGAGAATGACCAGAAGCCCAACCAAAACAAAACATCCGGGACAGCCGTGACAATGGCTAGGAATGATTGGAGCACGCATGACTTACGGATCCACAGTTGTTTGGCATTGGCGCCTTCTGCCAACGTCGATGAGGCTTGGATCAAGAACGCTTCCACCGCAATGCTTCCAAAGATCTTCCTCCCGAGAAACAAAACATCGCTTGTGGAAAAAGCATCAAAGGCTCCGATGGTGGCTTTGAAACCTATCATACCTGGAACCTCCTGAGGCAAGAATTCTTGCCAGAACCTAATGAAGCAGAAATTTCTGCCGTTCTAGAATTTATATAATATTTATGCCACAAGCGGATGGGTGAGGACAAGAATTGCCGTCAAAAAATGGAAATTGCCGTCCAAAAAAGCAGAAACGCCGTTTCAAAGACCAGGGATGACCAACTCTAGTCAAAACTTACCTAGCTGCCCTGCAGCATTTTGGTCGTTAACCTGGGAGCTAGGGTCGTCAAACCCGGGGGATTCCACAAATCCCAAGTACAAGCAAGGGGAAAAAAAGCTGTAAGCACGGGGAAGAACGCCGTAGGTACAGAAGAACGCCGCAGACCTGCAGCGAAGCATACGACTCCACCAGCTCTGCATAGTCATGCTCACGCTGAAAATCCTGGCAGCACGTGGTCAACGCAAATGCACCAACATACCACGCAGGTCTACAGTCTACGTCTTCCAGGTACTGGCCAGACAGGAAGAGCGCCGTCAAAGGTTCGATTTGACTGCCAGGCGCAGAACAGCACAGCATTCAAATGCCACATATACCATCTTGTTTTGTTTTTTGTCAATCACAGTCGGCTTGCGTCAGAGATTGCAAGGCTGCATTTGCGAAGCAGTAGTTCCGACTGTTCCACAGTCCAATGCGGCCGCCTGGAAGCTGTGCAACCACAAGAGCGTTTTGCGGCATGTCCTCAAGTTTTTTTTACAATCTCAATCTCTCAATTGTGCAACAGATGCGAGCCTAGATTGGGATTGAACCAGAGACGTGTACCATCTCTCCTCAGTCCCGCGGAAAGCGGCTTTGTGGCATTTGCAAATCTACAGGAGCTAAGACCACTGCGCACTTTGCAGCGGATACCAGAGTGCCTCAGTCTGGATCCATGAAACCGTCCAATGCATTTCTTCCCTCAGTCTCGATTCATGAAGCTGTCTAATGTACTTCTTCCTCTAATGATAAGCTCATAGAAACTCCACCAAACTCAAGTGGTCGGTCATTTTTGCACTTGAGGCCAGTGCCCTCGCTTCCCCTCCAGAGCTTCCCGCTTCCACCTACGAGACGTTCAATCACACACACACATGCGCACACACTAAGATTGACAGACATGTATGTAGCAGCAAAGCAAACGATTTCGATGACCAGCCTCTTCATTTTCAGAAGAGAACACAGTCGTCGGAGACCCACTCCGCCACAGCTTCCTTCCGCAGAGTTCTTCCGCTGCCATTTATTAAGAATAACAAAAGCAAAGGTTTTGACTTCTTGGGGGAAGGTTCAACAAAGCATGTGGTGCCGTGCTAGCGCCCTCAACGACTTGGATTGGAAGGCACAAAGCACCAACCACAGAGATTGCACTGCATGTATCCAAATGGTACTTTCCATACTTCCTGACGGTGGAAATGTGAGGAACAGAGTCGAATCAGCCTTCTGGGGTTCTCTTTGCCTTTGGAGCCTCTACTTCTAGCTCCACTGAGGACTGGACAAGCGAGGAGGGACAACGTGTTGAAAGTTCCACATTTCCGGGACTCGCTGGTTTGGGTAGTCAACGGCATATTTGCCAAAAAATGCCCAGCGTGCCAAAAAAATGTAACAATCTGAAGATATTGGCTGTCCTTTCAGCACGGTCACCAGTTTCCACGGGCTCCCTGGCAGAGCGCGAATTCGACTGCGGCGAACAAGTACCTTCCACGCGCCTCATCGGCGACTGAAAGAGGGCCCTCCTCACTGGAGGCGTCCCCGGCGCATGGTCGTCCGGCATTGCGTCGAGCGCAGTGCGCGCGGCGCGCGCGTCTGAGCCAATTTCGACCGCAGAAAGTCACATTGGCGAAAAATGCTCACCATCTGATGCGCATTGAAGTCTGAAGATTTGCAGACCAAAAAGAGCTCTATTTGTCTTCTGAGGCTGCCTCCAGGACAAGCGTGATGTTCTCGGTGGGGTCCTGGCATACAGAACATCGTGTGGCACAGTCGGTACTGCCATCAGAAGAAGCATGCAGCATGATGCTACAGAAGTGCAAGGTTTTGTCAAAGACACGATAACATGAAGGATGCAACTTAGACAACTAAAACATTTTAAAAGAACATCCATGATACGACTCTGAGTGGTGGTAAACCACGGTTAGTTATTGTTAGTTGAAGTCAAAAACAAATGCTATGCGGCTATGCCCCACAAAAACAAGTACAAGTCAGAAGCGCGCAGTGGAGCGGGGTGCGCTGCTCACCTGCGCCTTAGGCTGCTCTTCTGCTGTCCTACACTGCCTCCCTCTCTTTCCTTTCCTTCGCTTTCTGGCAACCGAAAAAAACACAAAATACATATACAGTATTTCATTCCTGGAGTCCTTGTTTTGCAATCACCCCCCGGTCCTTCAATACTTCTTGTTTCATGTCTTAAAGATTCCTTACCGTTCGATATGTGCGAACACAAAGAGACTTCCGCCGTGCAAATCAAGTGGCCCAAATACATCACCGGAGCATTGGGTACCGGTGGCCCCATAGCCAGGTGCAACGTCTCCTCCAAGGCCTCAAAGTTGGACAAAGAGGATGAAACGATGAACGGTGGCTGAAATCGGTTTGGGTGATTTTTGGGAAGAACAATTTGGTTTGGTGGAAAAATGAACGTGTTTTCTTCTTCTTATCATTTCCGATCTGTTGGAGGGTGGCTTCACACCTGCCACAATCTGTCAATACTGTCGTAATGGCTGTGCCAAGCATGGGACGCGCATGCCCGCCAAACCACCTGAAACCGTTCGACCTAAGAAACGGTTTCGAAAAATCACCGCATCGCCGGAGAATCCGTCGCATCGCTGCACGTAAGGGCTGGAGTCGCTGGGCGAATTCCGGCAAATCCCTGAGCACATGGAAGCGGTGCTTCGTTGAAAAATAAGGAACGCAACATGTTGAGGGAGACATTCTTTGGCAAGTTTCATTGAAAGTCAACATTTTCGGGAACTGGCAAACACACAAATCCGAAAAGACTGGCCATTGCTTGGATTCGACTTGTCATAGCGCACAGAAAACACGTCAAGCCACTGTAGCTTTAGCTGTTTCTGCTGGATGTGTTGGCTCCACATTTTGTAATTTCAATCAGAGACATGGGGCACTTTTGGCTTCGGGACATTTCGTGACAGTCTTGCATGTAACACCTTGGTTTTGAGCAGTATGGACTTGGGACATATACATAAGGCAACTTTGTGGATCTCACCCTCAAAATTGCCCGACGCAACTAAGTTTGAACCACCAATCCGTCATCAACCAAACGCAGAAAAGTCAAACTTTAACACAGCTCTCCAATCAACTTGTGACGGTATGCTCTCCCTCGCTGGCACGCTGGCAGCGTAGTGCTTTGGAGCAGACTCTGTGGCCAATTCGTCAATGACGTCTCTCAATGCCTCAGGTTGAGCCAACTTCACAAGACCTCTCTCCTCTTGCAGAACACCCCAGGTACACCCAAGGTGCCACGTTGTGGAATGTTAAATCACAAAGAATCAAGTGGATGGGACTGTTTATAGTGAAGTTATACTTTCAAGCTCCAACAGTGTCACACTAAGAAGACCCACGGAATCAACTTACCAGATCCTTTCCGCAACACCTTGGGCTGTGAACTGCAGCATTCGCCAACCAAAACCATCAACCAAACCATCTTTCCAACCATCTTTCAATATTGTTGAAATGAATCGAAGTGGAGCGTTCTATGATTCTATGGTGTTCTACATCCTCTCAGGCCCTCTCAGGCCATGTCGCCAGTTGCGCCGTCTCCTCGTAGGGCATCTGGCGCCGCACGTCGCCGAAGGTGCGCTGCTCCCGGAGATCGGTCGGTGGCAAACGCAAACCCAGAAAGGAGAAGCGCCCCCCCGGCGGAGGCAAAGGAGGTGGACCAAGAGTGAGGTGGGGAAGATGGTGGAGATTCGAACTCATTCATCTGGTGGAGATATTTGGTTCAATCAATGATGGCTTGGTGAGGGTTTTAGTGGGTGGGTGAATGGAATTGAGAAAGCAAGAGGTTAACGACGTGTCCGTCGTTCACCGAAAAGGAGGACAATTCGTCAGAATTTGAGGTCCCTCCAGCTGTGCGAGGTTGTTTTCGCAAGGGAACACGTAAAAACACAATTGAACACCAAATAGCGAGCTGCTTTGCATTCAAGTTTCCTTCAATAACGCCATGACCATTTGTACAAAAAATGCTGAAAACATGAGGACAATACGTCTTGTTGATCACATTGACGACACAATGCATTTCCCCCCACCACTCTGGGCCATTCTCCTGCCACTTTTTTCGGTTTTCACGCTGTCCAGGGGCCTTCGGCAGGCGCACAGTCACCTGGTCCAAGGAAGTCGGTCATGGAGGGCTGCTTTTCGTCTGCTCGGGAGGGGAGTGTACAGATGTAGCGGAGTCTCTGACACCACACAGCCTCTCCAAGCAATAAAAACACGTCCGTCGAAGCCGGTTTCTTGTTGCACCACACTTTCCAGTCTTTCCAACGCCAAAAAGAACGAAACATCTGGTGCCCGGGTGTGCCCCCCGGCCTGGCGGTGTCCACAAAGCTCTTTGAGCTCCAACAAGGACGGCAGCGCTTTCAGCAAATGCGCCGGCAGAGCACCTGCGTGAAAGAAACAAAGCCCAACAAAAACAGAAAACAACTGCAGCGGTAAGACACATAATATCGGATATCTGAGTATGAGTATCCGACTTAGACACCATCTAGACGTTATAAAAAATATACACACCAAAAAAGAAATAAGGAGCTTTGTAAGCGGGATTTATTGGGTCTGGTATTCTCGTCCATATTGTATTTTCCTCTTGGGGGATGCCACTGTGGGCGCACTCTGCAGCCCCCCGCCTGTGTCATCTGGACGGATCACGGCAGGCCAGCTGTCCTGCTGTCTAGGCGCTATACAAAAACCGTCCAGTGCTCAGTTGGAGACAGGGTTTATAACATATATCTGTTTGGTCCGTTATCTGTTTGGTCCTTGCCCCCTCTCGCAATCGCGCCAATCACCCCAGTGTGCCCAGTTAATTATGTTGAAAGCATTTGAAAGCAAAACACGTTTCCATAACAATCCGCAAGAGCCAAGGGTGTATCTATATAGCTCACATACAGAAACTCCTCCGTTTCATGTAGTCGTTGGATTCTTGTGGTCAAAACATGTCAAAACCACCCAAAATAGATTGGGCCAGGGAGGTTCTCGTTGGTCTCCCACTCTCACTCATATACACACACACACACACACAAAAAAAAAACACCTTCCTATACGTGTTGTTTTTGGCCGTTTTCTCTCCTGCACCGCCTGGCACAAGGCTTCCTCCTCCAAGCTCCGCAGAAACCGCGCCGCCAGGGGCGCAGCACCGGGCGGAACCGCCACGCGGTCGGCGCCGCAGCGGGCGTAGACGAAGCGCAGCAAGGCCTTGGGCGATTCCTTTTTCTCAGTTGCTGATCCGAACGGTTTTCAGGTTTGGATTCTTTGATTGAGATATATGATTATCCAGATTGTGTCATCTCATTTCCTGTTCATCTTATTATGGTTTCTTTTGTTCCTACCCTCTCCTGTGGCATGATGGCATGGGCGAAAGAAAGCAACACTGCTGGTAATCGTTCTTTGATTCACCAAATGTGGGGCATCAACCTTTGCATCTGATGAATTAATTAGCTCCAGTGCAGCCGTGCAGCACTGCCCCGTGGCTTGCTTCGCAGCATGCTCGCACATGAAGCCGCGGCACAGCTCTGATGGCCGAAATGATCCGAAATGCGCTGTGTCATCTTCATATATCTGTTTGGTCCGTTATCTGAAAAAAAATGAGGTTAGCTTTGAAAAAAATATACAGGTTAAAAAAATAATGAGGTTAGCTTTGAAATCCTAGTAAAGGTTAGATTTCGGTGTGAAAAGGTTTAAAAAAAAACCTTGTAAAGGTTAGTTGCGGGTCTCATCACATCATATGATCACTTGTTCATGAGTTGTGGCTAGTGTGATGTCTTCTCTGTCTTTCTAAGAAAGGTATGTATAAAGGATCATGAGCGGTGCGCACAATAGTCGGCAAACTGCAAGTGCATCAACCAAGGGTCAGGAATCGTTTTTGAAACATAGAGACCCAATCAGATTTTTGCATTGACAATAACCGGTGTTTCGCAACAACCATTTCTCCCATGTTCTCCCCCCTCGACAAACTGGTCGAGCTGCTTGGTGCTTCATTCGCTCAAAGACTTCCAGAGTGCGCTGCTGGTAGTAGTCATCCACTCCTGTCCAGTCAGTCAACTAAAAGCAGGCGGGCAAGGATTACTATGGTGGTGCGGATAAAGAAAGGCTGGATGAATCAAATTCTTCCACCCACAGGCTAAGAACCCTGAGCGAACTCTGGGTTGTTCACAGCTCTACATAGTGAATGAAGTGGAACTAGATCATCCCATTAAAAAATGCGAGTGGATCTTAATCAGCGAAGTTTGAAGCTATCACTGACGATCCATAAGCGGCGTAGCGTCGGAACGGAAACCGCACCTTTTCTAGTCGCTTGATCCTTGAGCCAAAGTACATATGGTACATATATATGTACAAGTTGCACTGTACGTGTCGCTGCACTTCCATTCGCACCCCCCATGTGAACGGCAACAATATGTTCCGATCACACACGAAAATTTAGGGATGTAAGTGCTACAAAAGAAATTGTATGATTTGCCGCGAGACTCATATGAGGCTCATACTACGAAACATGCTGGACTAAAGCGGACTTTTACATATAAAGTGTGCAACTATGGCTCAGAACCTATGAAAAATCGAATTGAACAAGTGAGACAGTCACGAGGCCTCGCTCAGTATCCACTCAAAAGAGCATCGCTTTGATGTAGATCCGAACTGGTGACTTCCACGTAGATGTCACATCGGCAACTGACTTCACACTTCTCAAAAGATGTAGGTTTTGGTTTGGATACACTTACAGAACGGCAAGTCGGAGAGACAGTCGGTGACTGTCTACCTTCCATTATGCTCATGGTATCAAATCGTATTGATGATTTGCAATGATACACTTACAGCGTTTCAGGTCAGATAGACATCCGGTGAATGACTTCCTCCCTGGTTTGCATGGTATCCTCATAGTCGTTCAAAGAAATCACCACTGGCGACAACCTCTCCATCCACGATGATCCCAGCTGCCCTGAGCATCCCGCCGATCATCTTCTCCCTTCTTGGACTTTCCCTTGGACTTGCTCTTTCCCTTCCCCTTTTCAGAAGGTTGAGGTACTTCGCGACGTTCTTGCGTTAGCGCCGGCCTCCAAGATGTTCCAGATTGGCCTCCTCCTTTGGAATGTCCTCGGGATGATGAAGAAGTTGTACCTTCTGCTGCATGTGCGTTGGCGGCAAGATCTTCCTGCAAAGCTTGCTCAAACACATCGGTAGCACTGGATGGTGATTTATCATGTGGTCTGGCTTTTGGAGCAGCCTTCGCCTTGTTCTCCTCTGCTGATGAGGGCCCGAAACTCTTAGGTGCTCTTGCAGGTTTTGGCTCTTCACTTGGTGCTGACGACGGCTTGGCCTCGGTTCTGGGTGTAGATGCTGGCTTTGCCTCAGCTCTTGACGAAGATGCTGCTTTCGCTTCAGACTTAGTCGTTGATGTTGACTTAGCTGTTGCCTTGGCTGCCTGCTTCTTCTTGCCCTGAATCTCCTTGGCCCTATCTCCAAAGCCTAGACGATCGGTAAGAGCTTGAACATGCTTCTGTTCTACCACGCTCATCCATCTCTCTGTATGTCCAATGTTGGGATTTCTGGCCATTGACTCTACGACATTCTGAGCGTGTGGGGGCAACCTGATCTCATGTTGATCAATGATCAGCAGAATAGACTTCTCCCATTTGCTCTTCATTCTCGAGTACATGATGTCCAGAGGATCGATCACCTTGTGGTTGGGCGATGTAACGTCGGTTCTAAAGTAAGAATATGTCCGACAACCATAAATCGCATGGATGCACTTCTGTACCAATTCAGTCATTGCGCTGGCTTTCTTCGCTTTCAACTCCTCAAGCTGGACGTCAGTCAAGTTGGTGGAGTATTCGAAGTTGCCATATTCCTTCTTGAAGGAGTACGGAGTATGACCAAATGATAGGATCACGAGTGCCACCTTGCAAATGAATTGCTCTCCTCTGAATCGGTGCCAGGCCTCCTCAATCGTAATCTTGTTTTCGTTGGCAAAGATTCTCATCATGTCATCTGTTGGATCCAATGGTCTCCCATCGTCATCGATTTCAGTGAAATCCTCTGTACCGAACTTGCTTATCACATCCAGTCGCTTCCTTTTCCAATTTGCTTTGAAGTCGGTAAGGCTGGTGCAATAGTAGCTCTTGTACATCAGGGAGATCATGTTCAGCACACATTTGACCACATACCTATCCATCAAACCCGATGCATTCATGGAGACGTCCTGACAGTAGGCTCTCTCTTGATGCGCATAGATTCGAGGTTCCGGTACTCGACAATAGATGGGGAGATCTTCGTTGTCTCTTCCTTCTTCGGGATTGAACTCGGTCGCTCCATGCTGTGCATAGTATCCCGGTTCATCACGATCTGTCGGTCGATTCGCCTCCGGATGTAAGTCGTCGGCGACGTCTTCATCCTCGGGCTCACCATCTTGACGTTTCTTCCCCTCATATTGTTGTGTGCTCCTCTGGATCTCGATGATCACGTTTCGTTCGTCTTCATCTTCTAGATCAGAATCACGATCGTAGTCGATCTCGTCCTCATTGAAAGATGGGGTCTCGACATTGTCACTCTTGAAGTTTTCTGCACCATCAGACGGTTTGGAAGGATCTAGATTGTCCATGTCCTCGTCGTCGTCAGCTGCTTCAGTTTGAGCGATGTCTTCTTCCCAAGCCTTTCTGATCTCGTCCATAGTGGCCTGGTCCAAGATATCTTGATCATCATCTTCAGGCTCCTTCTCTTCCTTCTTTTCCTCTTCATCGTCGCTCACAAGATCAACGGGTGAATCGGAAATGACAGTGTTGCGAATACCACACGAGAGTAGCCTGCCTTGACAAGATAGACACACGGACAAAGATGAAGAAGTCAAATGCATACATGATGGACACAAAATATTGCCATCCACGTTGCGATACCCTTCACATGTTCTGGAGATGATTTCGTCCCAAGTTTCCTCACTGATGGAATCCTCGATCAGCTCTCCATTGTCATCGAATTGTACTTCATCGATAAGGGACACGAGCTTTTGGACGTTGTCATCTGTCGCCGAGGCTGACTTCGTGACTTCGTCGGCTCTCTCGAGGATGGTATGCTTCTGAGCAACCCAAAGTCCATGACGTGCCGCTAGAACAACTTGCTCTCCAGTGCTTCCCAGCAGGAGTCTCCTCCATGCCTGAACGTAGTCGTCCCAATACCAAGCACCTCGTACACATCTCCATGGAACTTCTCTAAAAACAACAGTGTAGGAATTCTCCGAAATTCTTCCCCCAAGCTTCCTCAAAGTCATGATTGGAACATAAAGGCAAACGGGCATTCCCACTCTTGGCCATCTTGATCTCAGAATCTTTGATGATCGATCATCCCACGGCGCAAAGTGGTTGAAGAAAACACTACCTCTATATCCCTCCGTTCCACCAGGGACAATTCCTAGTTTCATGATTGACTCAATATTGGAAAGCGATGTCATGTGAAAGCTTCCTCCAAGCTGCATTGCCACATTCTCTGGAATGAGATGTGAAGTCCACACAGGATATATTGACACATCCTCTTCAAGAACAGTCTCTCTTCCAGAATTGTGAGAGGCAACAGCTCGAATTGCACAAGGAACGATCCAACGTTCATGCTTCAGAAATGACGGTGCATCTGTGCTGTAATACATGAGGTTTGCCCAGTATTGCCTTTCCTTTTCGAGTGAGACATCCTCCCTTGAGATACGAATGGCGGCAATCTGATAGCGTACTCTGTTCTGCAACTTCTTTGCATGCCACATCGCCTTGCATAAATACTGGTATCGCTCTGTCTTGACATCTTGACGATGCCGATCATTTGAGATAGTACTGATATCGACACCATCGTTGAAGACATGGTCATATTCCAGGATCTCATCGATGTTCACCCATCCACCCTCATTGCACTTCGGGGACACATGAGGTTTTCGACCGCGGTGCGATTGAATCCCATTATGCTTTCCCACTCCATGCCTGAGTAGTCTATTGAGTCTATGGCTAACCTCGTTGACCCGCTGACTCTCCTCGCTGAACTTGTCGATGCGAGTTGCTGGGTTCATCTTTGGTGGATCCGTGAAAGTTGCATCTCTCTTCGGTCCATTCCAGTACTCCACATAGAATGTAACTCCATACTGTGGAATTATCTCGATGCTTCCTCTATCGCAAGTCACCTCAATCTGCCGATATCCAACCTTTTGAACTTGTTGTGGGTCAGGAGCAAGGTCCTTCACTTTGGGCATCTTTATTCCGAGTGCTGCAGCCTCCTGAATAAGTGCATCAAGTTCCCACTTTCCATTAGGACCTGATCTATCAACCCTGTGATTTGCGACCCTGTACTCTCCTCCTTCTTTGTCATCGGCAATGTCAAAGAGGTCGACGGGCTCTTTGAATCTGGTGACGAAACTGGCGTTCCCAAAGGCCTTCTTGGTTGCCTCGACCGCTTTCGCGTATTCCTCTTTTGCAGAGTCTGACGAGTGTGGTCTACCTTTGGCTCTCGGAGAGTGAGGTGGTACCTTACCTCCTAGTTCCGGTTCTTCTTCGGGAAGTTCAATATCTTCATCATCCACATCCATGTAGTCCTCGTCTTCGACGTCTTTGGATGACTTTGCTTTCCTCTTTCGGCTTTCAACATCACGTCGGATGATTGCCTTGTCGTCCTCGGTGAAGCACTTGCGCATAGTGTCCTCCATGTGAGAGAATGAGTTCATCAACTCGTCCTTCTTCTCAGTGTTGGGACAAATAGCCAGGTGATGTTGGTTTGAACCACAACAATAGCACACCTTTTGGCTCACTGCGCGTGCTCTGACCCTTCTGAGGTTGTCATAGGCGGTTTTCCAGTTGGAAGCGGTTGCTGTACCTTGCCCACTGCGCTTGGCAGCTCTTTTCCGTTCTTCAGTATCTGGATTCGATGTCGGGTAGTGCGACCATGTTTTCGTCGGGGATACTGAACGACCTTCCCCATCCTTGTAGTCTTGCGGATCAAGCTCAGGCGTAGGTGGTTCAGGCTCCTCGACTCCTGGAGTGGTACTCGCAGGGTCGGCTTCGCCATCCTTCATCTCTACATCAGGCTCTTCCGTAGACGTTCTTTTGGGCTCTGGGTTCTATGGCCAGTCGTACCATTCTCCTGAACTCTGGTCTGGTATCATACCTGGACATGACGGCATCGATACAGGCTTGTTCTTCAGCTGTAACATGGAGCCCTGAAGGTTTATTCCTCTTGGTGTTGTCATTGATTGATTTTCGGCTCGCTGCATAGAAGTGAAGAAAAGACATTTCTATACCTCTTCTGCATTCATTGATCTGAGCCCAATCCTCGAACAGCGTGTCTTTGAAGATGCCGGCCAGTTCGAGAACACCAGTCCAAAACTCCATGATATCGCCCGCAAGCTCAGAATTTGTAACAGTCCTATATTCATTCAACGAGAAGACGTCCTGGTACTCTCTGTGCGTGAAGAAATATTGGATGTAGTCGTGGTACGCCACATTCCCATAGTCCATATACGCTCGGAAGCCATAGTCTTCACTGTCTGGATCATAGTCTCGGTGGATGAAAAGAGTGGATCCCTTCCCTTGGGTACAGTACTGTTCCACAAGTTCCGACGGGGCTCTGATTCCACCATGATGCGAAATAGCTTTCAATGCTCCTTGAATCCAAGGCGGATTCTTCCTGGATAGCATCATCGCACCCTCGACCATGAATTCACGGAGATTCTGCGCTGGATACAAACGGTTCCATTCAGCATTCTTCTCCCAAAGGACTCTAACTCTCACTGCAGTTTCCCAAATGCTTTCTCTTTCTTGTTGAATCGTGGGAGTGCCGCTCTGAACACACCAAAAGTTGAAGTTGCAATTCACACAATGGCTTCTATTGTCTTTGTGTGTGTTCCAATCCTCGGATGCATCATGTTTGTTGCAATCTTCACAAAGATATGGTGCGGCATCTGCAGTGGCTTTGTAATTCTCAACTCTCCGATTTCCCGTCATCCAATATTCCATCCTGTCCTCCTCAGGCTCCGGATCTTTCAGAACGAATCTGATGTCCCTCCATTCGGTACCTTGACTGAAGCTCCCACCAACAGTATGCTTCGTGCTGGTCTTCTTCGGTTGCCCATCACTCGCCGACATAGCAACGTTCAAGTACCTGTCGAAGTTGTCCTGAGAAATTGGGACCTGGATCTCGTCCTCTGCCATGTTGTTCAAAGCACTGACATGAACTTTATTCATTGAACACAATAGGATGACCCTTTCTCTCGTGAGTTGTTTCTCCATCACAGCCCAAATCTTGTTCTTGTCGCCGCCCGTGATATAGTTCGCACTGGGAGCACCTGCAACTGAGTACATAGCTTTCCAGGTACGTGACGATTTGGTGGCCAAGGCACCACTTCGTCTCACTTGGTCTACAATGTCGGTGACAATGTGACTGTGATCATATCTTGCTGGCCCGAAGAACTTTGAATCTGGCTGGATGTTCACTAATACTGGAGTAGTCAGGAGCTGTCCGATCGAATGGACCTTCTCAGCCAACTTCCTTGAGAACTCTTTGAATGTCGCCTCGGTCAACCTCAGTGTGCTGCCGTTCGGAAACATACAATGAAGACACAGCCAGATGTGGACGGTTGTACCGTCCCCCTGATCTTGTCCATGTTCTTCCAAGAAAACGACTACTCTATCAAGAGTATCCAGGATGTCTTGATGCCTTTCTCCCTGAACTTGGAATACACAGCAATTTTCGAATGCCATCTCAGTTCGGATACCGTACTGCATCGTCGTGATTTTCTTTGACGAACTTGCTCTAGTCGCATAGTCAAGGTCTGTCACAAGAATGGTGTGTCCGGTACCGACTCCTCTAATCTGGCCACTCAAATGATCAACATCCATGACTCCTGTATCCCCGTCAATCATCACCTTGTCCTTCTCCTCGGTGTGGCACCCAACTTTGGATGAAAGGAACTTGATGTGATACGCGGCCTCCTCTGGCACATCGTTCAACTTCAAGATAAGTACCATGGCCCTTGCTGAGGGATACTGAAAACAACTTGTCAGATCGAACTCTTCAACCATCTCAACATAGAGCTTTGTCCAAAAACCATCGCTCTCGTTCACTTTTGTCCTCAAATGAGAATCGGTGAGAGGTTGAAGCCCCATTGATGAACTCGATCTATAATTTCCACCCAAAGTCACCCCGACATAATACGTGAGCCTTCTCACATACTGTCTCCAATCTCTTCCTGGCTCGGCTGTACGAGGACCAGCAAACGGAGCTGTAGCGTAAGCAGTGGTACTGCTTCGATAAGTCCAGAGATTGAATATGATGGGTTTGCCAAGGTAGTCCATACCGTTGCACCCGATAGTCGTCACACCTTCAGGAGGAAGCGTGACAAACCATTCTTTTGGCTGTGCAGGCTGTTTCGGCTTCGGCATGGGTTTGCACTTTGGCGGAGCTTTCGGTGGAGGTCGTGGAACATCATACGCTCCATGAGGTACATCGGATGACCAAGGATCCCATTGTTCATTGTTCCTTTCCCAAGGTGGCCTAGGACCTGAACTAGATGAAGTGTAAGGACCGCCCGGTGGTACCGAACTTCCTTTTCCTCCAAAAGTCTGGGTATAGTCATCACGATTCTTTGGTGCTCCACTTTGATCTCTTGCCCTTCTTGCTTCCTCCCTCATCCGTTTGGTGATTTCATCCTGACTAAGCCCTTTGTTCTTGGCATGATGGATCCGAAATTGACACAACCATTGAGGTTCCACCGCACTGAAATCTTTCAGATTGGGTGGTCCGATTGAGGGATTCTCGAAGGTTAAGTAGATCTTCTCCTTTGGCTTGCCCAAGGTCTCTAGATCTGGTTCTTCATCCAGGTTGGCTTCGGATAAATGGAGCTCTGCAATGTACTGATTCAAGATACTGATCGATGTGTCCCTTGCGAGAAGGTCTCGATGGACTCCTAGTTCAGCACCAAGAACATTGTAACCTGCTGTCCACACATCCGGTTTCACCTCTGGAAACCATTCTTTCAAATGCTGGAATGCAGCGAGCATCTGCGCATTCGTTTCAGATCTGAGGGAAATGGCAGAGTGCTCAATGACATGCCTATGAATGCATTGATACAACGCTTGGATGCACTGGAAATTGTTGATTGCGGCACATCTTTCCAAGGTTCCTCCCGATTGCCCTTTTGCAATGATCTGAATGAGGTCAGTCAAAGATGTGAGATCTTCGGGATGATTCTTGTTGTGAAACCTCAATGCAAATCCCAATGACGCACCCGCCAAGCTGATGTATCTGCAGCTGCGTTCCCAATGTTCGCCGGTCATTGCCATGTAGTTGCTGCTACGACCTTCAATGGGTATCCTGTGATGCAGATCATTCATGGAATCATAGAAGTACCCGTCCCTCGTGATGTCTAGAAGTGAATCTTTTGACATCGCAGTGGAATTGATACCTTTCATGCCTCGTTTGGCGACCTTCTCATTCAGGTCTGCCAACATCCCTTTGACTGGTGCTTCTTGGTTGAAGGGTTCCGGCATGAATAAAGCCAAGAGATTGTCTGCAAATAATTCCAACCTGTCCCAAACATCATTGGATGCAAACGCCTCATAGGGAAAGTGCTCCGGATTAGGAGGAGGTGGCGGCCCAAGAGGTTCGTGTTCTGGTCGTACCTGTCGCTCTTGACTCTTGACGATGCCGATCACCCTCTTTATTCCAGCAAAGAATGCCCTTGTTACCTCCTTGCCGTCGTCCGTCTCTGGGTCATACTTGCTGAGCAACACTCTGAGGGATCTCACGAGGCGCTCTTGGATGGTTCCACCCTTGGCTTCAACGGCACAATAACAAGCGCTGATAGAGTAGACGGGTGGTACCCCTCTCTCCATCCACTTCTCTGCCAGTTGCAGAGCTTGTCCTGGGTCCATGTCCTCGACGAACTGTCTAGGAACAAGTGTAGGACTCTCCCCTCGTCTGCTATCCAATTTCTGGAGGTGTTCTTTCAGCTTCTTGGCTGAGGCCATGCTCCTCCCTGTGGCCCCATAAACAGTAGAACGGAACATGTTGACTACACAATCTCCACGATGTAGGGATGTTGTCAAACTCCAGAAATGGCTCACGAATGCTAATGAGTTCCCCCTTTGTGGTAGGGTTGCCGGTGACAGCCCAACAGTGATTGGATGGAACTCAGCGAACTTCTTCTTGGCAAATTGCTGGATCACGCCGGCACCAAAATGGCTAGCTTGGTTGATCTCAAAATCTTGCTCAAGATGATTGTGAAAGGTAATGACACTGGCGCATGAATCATGAGTGTCATGGTTGTTTTCACAAGTGAATTTCTTCTTCTTAGAATCGTGAACCGACTGAATGATCTTGTCAAATCTTTTATTGATATTGACTTCTGAACATGGGTTACCGTTTGACATGGAAGGATGCGGCGACCGCGACCAATCGTAAAGCACAGGAGCACGGCTGGCCACATGCTGCTTCTTCCACAACGACAATGCACGTTTGTTCAAAGTCTCTATCATATGCTGCGCAATTCTAAGAGTATACAATTGAGTTACTCTCGTTTCTCTTCCGGCGCAAGGTGCATGCTGATGTTTATGATCACACTTCTTCATCAAACTTTGAAACTGCACCCCCCACGACACAATCCTCCACGGCTTCTTGATGGGTATATTTCTATGACCATAATGAGTTGCGAGGCCATACATACATCCGTCGAAGTCATGTACGTGTGATTCCGTGCCTTCTATCAGAGTTGTCATTCTATCATCTCTCCAATACTCGCAACTTCTAGGTAGCTCAGTAAGCGCACATGCTCCTATTGCGAATACATGGTCAAGTGCATGGGCAAAGCAATTCCACAACGACCAATACAACTCTTGATGTTTCTCAATCTGCATTTCGGCCTTTATACTTACAGTCCTATTCAAGCGATTCCATGCAGAACCACCAGTGCAAGGACCCGCAAAGAAGACACAATCAAGACTGGACCGGACACATGCTTTCACTTTATTGATGCCATAAGCAGAGCAGGCATCGTCGTCCTCTGTGATTGTCACGATGTTCATGAACTGCTTCTTCAAACAAGTCTGGAGAAAGGTAAACCAATTCTGTTCTTCAGCACACATGAGGACTAAACATGGGACATTTCTTTCGAGCTCTTGTAGCATGATGCATCTATCAAAGATATCTTGAGGACCCTTGACGTCTTGCTGATGGAGTTCGAACTGATATTTGTGTGACCGTCCTGATCTCCTTTGTAAGACCAAATGCAACACGGGTTTTCTTCCCGGAGGTGTGTCACTTGCAACATATTTTGCTGTTTGCACAATGAACATGTGCTCGTGGGCAATGGTGTTCATCCCCCACGCTTGTATGCCTGTTGCAATCGCCGTGACATCGTCCTTTTGCTTGTTATTGCTGTTGTCTGTCGTTTCATGTTGTGGGCTGTGTCCGTGACCGTTGGAAACGATCAGGAATGTTGTATTTCCTATCCATGGATCGTCCTTACCTACGGAATTACCCTTGAAACGCCAGGTATCAACTTTTGTGTCCTTACCGCTCTTGTAGTACTTCTCAATCCTACGATAATCAGACAGATCCGACAGCCGGACAGGACAGTGTGAGTCTTCACTAGGGACAAACTCTTGTGTTCTCGGCACATTATGCACTCGGGTGAGTGTGTTGCCATCGCGTCGCCATTCATCTCGGTAATTTTTATTTGTTTTTGGGTTTTTCCCCTTCGAATCCAGGCGCACAAAATGGTCTTGCACCGCACCGAAAGCGCGAATTGATGCACCGTCCTGCCCCCCACTCCCCCCATGAACAAGACGTAGAAGCGTGTTGATCACACGAAGGGTGGCAGGATGACAATTGTTGAGAGGAACCTCTTGTGACTGGAGCAAAGCTGGATCAGTCGACAAGGAGGCAATAGAAAACTGTAGCACAGCGTCTGGAGTCCAAGGAACATTGGCTAAGGCCAGGAACGGAGATTGAGATAAGCATGCGCCCGCCTCTGGAGATGAGGATGCCTTGGAGGCATGATACAGGAAGCATGCACGTTCGACCCAATGATCAAAGCGCAAGGCTTGCTGCAGTGGCGTAGCTTCTCGTTCCACACAATTCCAGGAACCATTAACAAGGACCCATGTACTCCGACACGTGTCTGACGGTATGTAACGACCCGGTGGGAAGCGACGATAATAGACTGGGACTTTGACGACATAGATGCAATCTCCATTGGGGAGATCCTGGACACCTTCTTTTCCTGTCATTCCTTTTACAAAGACTGCACGAGGCAAGACCGGAGTCTGAGTGTATGGGAAATTAGGAATGTCATCCGTCTTAGTCTGAAAGATTTGATGATCGATTTTCTTATGATCGACTGATGGAGAGACCATGTCAGCCAACTCTTTGGAGCTCAAATCCTCTGGGTCAAGAAGGTTGATCAACATACAAGCCCGGCGCCACGCAAGTGGAGTCCGAAAGGCCTTTGTATGAATATCAGCACACATCTTGTGGGAGATCTCGTAGAGCAGCACGAAATGGTCCTGTTGAAAATGTTCATGCAATGAGACAATGGATATCCCATGAGTGCGTTCAAGATGACGCATGGTGGGATTCTTCCCGGTTCTGGCAACTCCAATCATACCTTGATTATCATCATGGAACAATATTTCAGGAGCTTTGCCCGAGAGCGTTTGCCAGAGGCCGATGGAGGGTATCCCAAAGTTGCGGAGAGTGGAATCCGCCGCGACTATTTCTGCTTCAGGTGTTGAATGGCTGATACATCCTTGACGTTTGCTCCCTCCAGCAATGGGAAATCGTGTATGCTTACCTTGTACGCGCATGTGAGAGCCCGACGTGGAACGAAGGGTCTCACCGCAACCAGCAAAATCAGCATCAGCGAAGATTCCGACTGAGAGAGTTGCGATCGGATCGCCAACCCATCCAATCATGCGCTTGTCTAGAGTGCTGTTGACATAGCGCATGAGATGATGCAAACGAGCATCATCATTGCTGGTCCATTTATTCACATTCCTGGCCAGCATGTTGATTGATCTCAATAGATCGAATCGAGCAACTCTGGCAGCATACAACAACTTCATGAGTATACTCGCTGCGTGTGGCGCCAAAGAACCACGGTTTCCATCGTCCGGAGTGACGTCAGATTCGGACTTGGAATGCAACTTACCAGAATACTTGGGGTCAAAGGTGTTAGCACACCATGGACACGTAACGGCCTCTTTCCCTGGAGCGGGTGCTCGTGCGGGATGAGATTTGGTTTCTTCTGGGACGCTTGGTGTCGTGACCTTCTTCAATTTTGTATCATGACCGACAATGTCTAAATACTTCTCGACGGACAGTTTCAACAATCCTTCCATGTTGTATGAGACGGTGTTGACTACTGTTCCATCGTGGAGTTTGGACTCTCCTCGTGTGAGCATGCAGCCGAGATAAAGTCCAAGATCAGTCTCGGGCTCAATCCTGAGTTTCGTTCGTAGCATAGACCATCCTTTGGTCATGTTCTCGGTTGGTCCGGCAAGTTTCAGGTCGTCCACATATATAACGAGAAGAAGTTTCAGGCCTTCATGAAAATACATTGATGGCCATTCATCACCAATTGGCTTGAAGCCAAGTTGGCGCACCTGCGTATCGCAGTGCTTCTCCCACATTGTACCTGCGTCCGGATGTCCATACAAGGCTTTGAGGAGGCGTACCACTGGTCGATGATACTTTGATACATCAACATCATCTGGCCACGCGTCTGACGGTAACTCGACCCAACAGGGCGGTCCCGTAAGAGAAGCCTGAATGTATGCCTGAATCGCATCAGCGAGCTTGACCGAATGTCCGGGAACACATCCATAGAAATCTGCCCATCTAGAAGATTCAAAGGATGCTGGTGAATTGCCCAAGTCCTGAAAGAAAGCTGCTTCCCAATTCTGATTCTTCACTTTGTTTCCTAGCAATACTCCTCTTCCCTTAAATTTTCGTCTCTCATCACTCATTGGCAACTGGTAGTTCTTTTCCACAATGATGCCATGGACCCTTGCAAAGTGCACGACCTGCTTCAGAGTGAGCGCTTCTTGTTTTACGTCGTGATACTCCCGAATCACAGAGAAGTCGAACACTCCTTGTTCATGAAGTCCCAACCATTCTTTTCTCATTGAGGCTTTGGCCTTGGGATTCTTCAGCATTTCTGCTCGACTAACAGGTCTGGAGACTGCTGCATTGAACAGGTTCCGATAAGCACTCATCGGGTTCGTTGTGTCGGCATATGTGTATCTTTCTCGATGTTTGGAGATCGAGTTGATGCACGGCATTGACGGGAATGACAAGTGATGATCTTTCAAGTTCTTTGTGAAATCTTCGGTTGTGCATCTATTGGATTCCGTTGGCATTGCATATGCTACTGCCATATCATTGAGGATTTCTCCACTGTTGACATCAATGATATTGAGTGGATCCCAAGTAGCACGTGGGCCGAACCCATTCTCCACACTCGTCCATTCCTCACATTCGACTAAGTAATCGTCGTCGCTTGGGAGTTCTGTGGAAAGTGTAGATGCCGAAGATGGACTATAGCCCCCCATGTCATCGTCATCGGTGATCAGCGTCCGATCTTTCTTCAGATCGATGAAGATGTTGGGCGATACGTCCTTAGGATCATCATCCTTGTCCTCCTTCTTTTTCTTCTTCCTTTTGTCCTTGCTGGATCCCGCACCTTTACTCTCTTTCTCTTTCATCTTTTCTTTCTCGAGAGCTTCTTTCTTCTCAGCGATAGCCCTATCAGATAGAGACAACGCTTTCCATTCTTCTGGAGTATATTTTGATCTTGGTCTCGGTGATGACCTGAAGAACCTTCTTCCGTCTGATCCAACCTTATATGGATTCCCTTTTCTGTCCAGTTTCACGGTCTCACCATCATCATTCAAGTAGATGATACCATCACTTGCCTTTCCCACGGACATGTGTTCCATTGAAGGATCTCCAACTGGCGGGTGATCTTCCCTGCCGGTCGAAGGTGGTACCTTCGCCTTGGCAGGTTTGGACAATATTTTGGAGTGACCGCCATCAGGTTTTGGATCATCATCACCACCGGGATCATTTCGTTCTTCATCATCTGCTTCATGATCTTCAATGGCGTCTTCGTCGTCCTCATCCCTAATCTCCCTTTCCGCAAGCTCCTCAAAATCCATACTGCGCTCACTTGGTTCGTAATCTCCATAGTCAACCATTCGACTAGGATCTCCGACCTCTGGCTCTCCATCTCTCCTGTCACGGATCTTCATGCCTTCCAACGTGTTGTTGATCTTCTCATATCCTTCCTTCAACGGGAATTCGATGGGAGCGAGGAATACCAGGGTCTCCGTGAGCTGTGGTGTGAGTAGCTTTCTGATAGGACGATTGGCATCAAATGCAAGGCTTTGATGTGCAAAAGTTTCAAGACTCCACACTCTATATTGTCTCGACCAGTTCATCCCGGGCTTGATCTCATATCCGGCGAAAATACCTGGGATTCCCTTGGGATCAAACTTGTGCTTCTGCTCAATCCTTCCTTGACTGCTCGGCATGAAGAAGACCTTTGCACCAAAGGGGATCTTCTCTCCATGGAACTCTTTTCCATGTAGCTTGTACCAAGGGCTCACTCCGTCCTCTCCTTCCTCAATGTTCAAAAGATGGCTGACGCATTCTACTGCATAGCTCCAGAAACATGGTGGTAATCCCGCTTCCAAGAGGCAAGTTGCGGTTGTCATCATAATGAACTGATTGTTCCTCTCCGCCAGAGAATTGTTCTGAGGATGATTCGGTAGAGAATGATCGAATGGGATCTTCAGCTGCTTCATAGCCGTCTCAAACTCTGGGGCTTTGTCGGCATAAGCAATCTTGATCTTCTTCAATCCTTTGAAGTGGTTTATTGCATTGACCACGTCCTTGGCAAACCTCTCTTTCGACGGATAGGCCCATATGACGCCTGTGTACCTGTCACGAATGACGAAGATCTCTCGATCAGTACTGATCCCTTGATCAAGGATGTTCCTCGTATCGACAAAATCAAAGGTAACCAGATCCCCAAAAGCTTTGAGCTTTCTCTTGAACGCTCCTCGATGCGTCTTGAAGTGTTTCATCTTTGCTCTGATGCATGACTCACAGTAGGGATTCTTGTAACGGTGTGTGAGTAGATGTTCGATTTTCCTGGCATCTGCTTTCAGAGTTCCTCTTCTCACCATTCTGCTTGCACCGTCAACAATATCCACCTCGATGTCATCTGCATCATCATCGTCAGCTTCTGGTTCACTTTCTCCGGCGACATCTGATCCTACCTCATCTTCTTCTCCAGGAGATGCCTTGAACTTCTTATTCCTCTTTCGTCTTTTGACTTTTGGAGGCTCAATCACAGGGAGGTCGTCATCATCACACATGACGCCTTGAGGATCCACATCACAGTTGATGAAAGCCGATTGGTAATCAGCTTCACCTTCTCCTAGGGTGAACCTTGCGATCATCTCCGCCCTTACATCGTCGGTGGGGTTACAGAAGTCACTGCCCTTGACAATATATGGGATGTTTCCCTCTACTTCTAACATGATTTTCTTGTAGTTCGGGGAAACCATGTACGGGTTGCCGCAGGCTGGCCATATGAATGTGTAACCTTCCTCCATGCATTTCTTTCCAACAGACAGTACTGAAGGAGACTCATCTAAGACGAATGGGGAGTAGGTAGAGTCAAATTCGTCGAAATGAATGTCGGCGACTCCCTTTGTGGATGTCACTCCATTTGCGGTATAGAATGACATTGATTGGTCGCTTTCTCTCACTTCCAGACCTAATTTCTTGGCTCTGCCTTTCGATATCAAATCATACCCACATCCTGTGTCCATGATGAACTTTGTTCTTGACCCTTTGGCTGGAATAGACAATGTCTTTGTGTCTGCGTGATCTTTCTTTCCCTCGCATACATGAGGAATGACTTTATGATGGAAAACTAGGCCGTCATCTTCGTCAAAAGACATAGTGACCGCTAGGTCACCCTTTGGTCCAACTGGTATTCGGACCCTCTTGATCTCAGTGTAGGGGACCATCAATATGCCTCTTGCCTCTGCGACCTTTTCTTCAAATCTGATTTGTTCTTTCCTCGTGTAGCAGGTGAGCTCTTTCTCATCGTATCGTTTGATGTCTGGACGTAGAGGTTTCCTTTCTACTACCTTCCATTTGTTCCTGACTGAGTAGATCGCTTCGTTCAACATGATCTCACAAGTCTCTTCATCAAAGGATACTTTTGCACCTCCTTCTCTTGCCTTGGCGGATGCAGCAATCCCTTCATCTTCGGATTCGTCCATGAAGAGTTCACCGTCAATGGCTGGGGCTCCAGGCTTCGCCTTAGGCTTCGGTTTGGGTTTTGCCTTGGGCTTTGGCCTATCGTCTCCTGAGTCAGCTGGTGCAGATATCCCTTTCTTAGGAGAGGCTTTTGGGTCATGGTAGAACTTGCAATCCTTCCCTTTGTCACAAGTTCCTCGAATCCACATCCAACATACTGGCTTGTCATTCTTTCCGACAGAAGATCCTCTGGATGGTGATCTGGGTTTCTTGTGACTGAATGGGCAATCTTTCCCCATAGTGCAGTTACCTTTCACGAAGTATTTGCATGGTATCTTCTTCTTGTCTGTACTCGGACTTCGGCTGCGATCCTTTCCATCACCTTTACCTTTCCCCTTTCCCTTTTTGTTCTTGTCTTCAGGATGCTTCTTGGGAATGGGTTTCGGCTTCACTGCAGCAGCGTCTTCTGAGACAACCTGTTCTTGTTGCCCTTTTGGTTTCTTCTTCGGATCAGCTGGTGCAGCTTTCAGTTTTGGAGCAGGTCCGCCTGGTTTGAGATTCTGAAAGATATTGGCCACATTCTTCACTGCCTTCTCCTTTTCCAGGATCATCCTGTCTTCAGTTTGCCGTTCGATGTGCCTTCTGATCATATCACGTAGATGTTTGTATGTCTTCTTGGCATCATCGTCGTTCATGCTGTTGTAGGCGCTGATGTCGTATGCCATGAGGTTTGAGTTCCTGATCTTTCTCCATAGGAGATCCCGAAGAGTTTCGTCGCTCGGGACGTCAACGGGCTTCATTCCTGCCAGAATCTCATCCCAAGTGTGGAAGAACAACGATAAATTCTTGTCTCCTTGATATTCTAGTTGGTAGAGGTGCATTGAAGTATATAAGACTTCCACATTTGATGTTGTCTTGAAATTCATAAGGATCAGGGCTAGGACCTCTCTTCCCTTTATGAGGCTTGATGTTCTCCCTTTTGCATTGATCCTCGTCCTCAACTTCATAGCTACACCTGAACCATCATCTTTCGCATCCATGACGACCTTGGTAAGAGCTAGGCCGAGTTTGGCATCGATTGAATGGAATCTTTGGTCTCCTGAGTCGACAAACTTGTCCGGATCAGGATCGTCCATGGCTTCTTTGATCCAGTCGATCCAGGGCTCTTGATCTGAATCATTGGCCGCAATGATGATCGATTGAATGAGATTTGCCTTCCATAGTCCAAGATCATTGATCCTGGGCCATGACGGAACGTTTATCTTTGATTCTTCCTTCCTCGATACTTTCATGATTGTAGAGGTTGCCGGTGCAAGATGAGATGAAGAGGATGCTTCTGCTTCTGAAATCTTGTCCCTCAATGATTTGTTCGCCTCGGATAGCTCAATTGATTTCTCCCTTTCCTCGGCGTACTCATTGTGGGTTTCGGCATACCATTCATACATCTCATCTCGGCTCTCTGTCATTTCATTGTACCCGTCCTTGTAGTGCTTCGCCTCCTCTTTTGCGTTCCGAACCTCATCTTCATCGGACGCGTGGGTTGGTAACCCGCGGTCTCTGGAACTAGGACGCTTGCTGTACCGAGAGACTATGGGTGCCATTCGTGCTTCTGCTTTTAATTTCGCATTTTCCATAATGACATTCTTTGTCTCCTTCTGGCTTTCCAATAGTGCATTCTCCAGTTCTCTGATCTTCTGTTGAATTTCAGCACCATCATCGCCGAACATAGGAGCTCTCACCATATTCTCTCTTTTCAGCTGTGCGTTGGCTTCGGATAGAGCGAGGTTGGCGTCTTTCAACTGTTGTCGTTCACGGATGGAACCTTCTAGGACTTCGTTGTTGAATATTTCTCCTTTTGCGATAACCTCCTTTGCGACGTTTGCTTCGTATTCATGGTGGCTCGCCTTCATTTCTGCCATTTCTTTAGCAGAGACTTCAGTCTGGCATACAAATATCTCCATCCTCATGCCCACTTCCATCTCTTCTATCTCCGCTCTCGCGTTGAGTTCAGCTCCACGTGCCATAGCTAGTTGACCTCGTAGATGATCAATAACCATAGCTTCCTGATTGCTCTGATCTTGAGATGAGTGAACACTGTGTTGAAGACGTCTTTCCCTGACCTCACTGTTCCATTGTTCTTCTCTCTGGTGTTGGATCACCTCGTGCATGTTGACATTCTCATCCTGTAGCGCAATCATTCTAGCTTGTATCTGGTCAGCTATTCCGACGAAGGCTGTGTTCTCATCCTGAATGGCTTTTGATCTTCTATTGATCGCCAATGAAGATTCATTCTGTTCTTGGATGTGTCCAATTGCTGCTTGAAGCTCTTGGGACATTCTGTCCTTCGTTGCTTTCACAGATTCAAGCTCTGAATGTTCTTGATGAGTTTCTTGTGCAAGCTCTTGATATCTCATGTAGATATGTTCAGCTGTCGATTCCGCCAAGCGTAGCTTGTGTTCGAGCTCTTCAATTCTTATTGTCGCTCCTTCATCTTCCTGTGTCATCTCTTGTAGATGTTCCTGCATCTTCCTGTTGTAGTCAGACATTTGCCTGAACTCCACTTCAGCCTCGTGGTGTAGTCGTGAGTATCCGGCTTGGATGCATTCATATTCTTCATGAAGAAAATTGTATGCGTTTCTCGCCGATCTCAATTCTTCACCCAGCTGAATCTCTCTTCTTTGCTCTTTTGTTCCTCTATCATCGTCACGTCTCTTCTCTATACTCCTTCTTGGGGATCTCGCGGTAGACGTTATAGGCGATGTAGATCTTGTTGTAGCTCTCATCGATCTTCTTGGTCCTACGGGTGCAAGATCGGTCAGATTCCGAGCCGGTGGCACGGATCTTTCCGAGATTTGTGATCCAGTAGGCATAGTGATAACGTCAGCATTTGCTGATGAATCAGTACCCATTGTAGAGTCTGGTGACGAAATGGTGTTGGGACCACCAGGAGCAGCGAATGAATAGGGTTCGCTTCCATTTCCTCCTGAGCTTGACATTGCAGGTTTCTGTAATGACTAGTCTTGTTCTTGGTCTCGTGTAGCTCGTACGGCTATAAAGAGCGCGTACGGCTGATAACCTGCGAGTGGATCTTAATCAGCGAAGTTTGAAGCTATCACTGACGATCCATAAGCGGCGTAGCGTCGGAACGGAAACCGCACCTTTTCTAGTCGCTTGATCCTTGAGCCAAAGTACATATGGTACATATATATGTACAAGTTGCACTGTACGTGTCGCTGCACTTCCATTCGCAAAAAACAATATACAGTGCACAGGCAAAAACCAATGCCAAGCTTTAAAACAAACTTCCCACAAGCCAAACTCTGGCTCATTCTCCAAACTGGACTCCACTCTCTTCTCAGGACGTCGAGACTCCAGCTACGTTGCGCGTGCGCCGGTCGCCTAAGTGTCCATATTTGGTGAGATCCGCCTGGTTGGGTGCCTGAGAGATCCGGAAATCCACGCGGCCCATGCTGTGAAGAAACGGGTGATGAAAACCAGTCCTGGTGGGGAGGGTGATGTAAACTGGGAGGCGTCTTCCGGAGCATTTTGGGGGGTTTGGTGAGTGGTCACAGGGGTTCTTACATGTTCTTACAGTCTGTATAAATGGCCCATGATATGTATTTAGCAGCCTCCTTACCTTAAGTGTCTAAAGCTACAGGCTTCGTTCCTTACAGAGATATGGTTGAAAGTGGTTCTGCAGTGTCTGATGCTCAATCCACAAAAGATCCGTAACTCATTTGGTGTTGGGACCCAGTCGGTGGCGGCTCAAAAGTATTTCAAAGGGAGAATCTATCCCATAGGCTCAATGGGACTGCCATCTATGGGGGGTCAATTGATCGGCAGTCCTATGGCAGTCCCATGGAGTCTATGGGTATGAGAACCTGGGATCCACACGTCAAACGTGAATGGCATGTGACTCTGACCGACTTGCGAGTTTCGTTTCCGGGCCGTTGACACGACGTTAGCAGTGTCCTCGTCATCGTTCATGGCATGTAAAAGTAATAGCCAACTGCAAATGTGACAAAAACAGAATTCGCTACCCTGAACTACCTTCGGCTTTGAGGATGTGAAGAAGACACCTTTCCATATTGAATTCAAGCAACATTCTTGCTTGTTGATGTGTCTTGCGCTGGGAGGTCTTCTTTGTATCTCGGTCTTCGGTAGCAGCAGCAAATCGGCCTCGGACACGTAGGACCAGTCCACACAGCCACACAGCTGGAGTCAGATCCCGTTCGATCCCCGTTCGGCAACAAGGGACACGAGAGAAGGGCTTCCTCCTCCGGAGCTGCCCCAAAGCAGGATCCTCTTTGGATTCACAAGAGAAGGGCTTCTCATATCTTCTCATATCTTCAAAGCAAAGACCGTCGACGATCGAAGACCGATCATAATAGAATTTGGCTCACATGAAGAAGCTTTGACCATCGTTGACCGGAGATCTTGAGCATCTTGATCATGTTCGATCGTTTGTTCGATCCTTTGGAGGCCCAAGAAGGTACAGTTAGTGCGAAGGTGCGATGCAAACGTGTGCCACGCATCGAATCGAAAGGAGAATCGATGTGCCATGCATCACATCTGACAAATGATTCAAGGCGCTATGTTGAAGGTGTTTTTCTGCAGCAAGACCAGGTGAAATTTGTCAGAGTCATGATAGATTATGACAGCCCTTAGGCTGAAACAAGGTTCCTCCCAACTCCACCCATTTGCAGATCTGAGCAGAGCTGAGCAGAGCCGAGAGACGTGAGTCGTGTACTCTTTCTGGAGCTGGGTAGCGTGTCATAAGCTCCACCATGGAGACTGCTCGTGCCCATCTCTTCCATGGCACCGTTGAAGATGTTGGTGACCTACGGTCACCGTCAATCAACTGGATGCAGGCTACTGGATGGTACAGGGAACCCAATGCAGTGCTTTTGCTTGGTGTTGGATTCCAAAAGAGACGGAGAACCGTTCAAAACTACGCAATAGGTTGGTTTGATGACAGGATATGAGTTTGGATTGTGCATGGACATTTCTGGATAAGAAGACTAAAAACATCTCGACTCAAGATACACATATTGTTATAATATATGCCATCTGGGCATGAACACACGTATTGTGCAAAAGCTAAACAGAACAGGGTCT
This sequence comes from Durusdinium trenchii, assembly GCA_963970005.1. Taxonomy (NCBI): domain Eukaryota; class Dinophyceae; order Suessiales; family Symbiodiniaceae; genus Durusdinium; species Durusdinium trenchii. Next base: position 307,972 of record CAXAMN010027195.1, on the reverse strand, counting down.
GATTCACGCCAACAGTGCGAGCAGTCTACTGGCCTTCGCATAAATTAAATTGAAGTGACTTGTCTACATGCATTACTGCTTGACGGCTTCATCAAATGACCGTAATTGTGAATACTTCATAATTATGCCGGCAAACAAGCGTCAACCGAGTCCGTGACATTTGCTCTGAAGAGGCTCCGTGTCACATCCTGCGGTGCTTCCCGAACGAAGGCTGTGTGAGTGGCTGTTGTGAGCAAAGGGGAACCCATGGACAAACATGTTAACGATCCCGGGCAACAAACATATAAATATATATATATATGTATATATAAAGAGGCATGACAAACTAATGTTCTTGGTCTTTTTTCCGTGCCATGATCACCTGGGAGTTCCAGTGCAACACTGATTGGCAGCCAAAAACACATCGTGCTGCCTCTCGAAGGGTTGATGTATTAAAATAATGTTACTGCGTAGGATGTTATTCCAAAGAATAAACAACAGTAACAGCAAATGGATGTTATTTATCCAAATAACAGGTTGTAATAATGTTTTCATCCATCGTTCCAAAGAATCCGTGTTGGGAACGTGGTGATTCCTTTGGTGGCTGTCACTCAATAGCGGCGGCTGGCGGCGAAGAAGGGTGACGCAGGACCATCCCCTAACAATAAGAACCAAGCAGTTGCGAAAACGTACAGTCCCCCGGAATAGTCATGGTTACGTGGATAGCATGACCACTTGTCCGAAAACCAAACAAGTGAGGTTGTGTAAAAAACCCTCTACCTTCCAGAAAAAAACGGACATTGTGTTAGACCAATTTCTTGGACATGGGGGGGTTTGTATACTCTCTCAACTGGTGAACTCCACGTCTCCATGATTCTTGATTTGGGAGTGACTCTATCTTCATGTGACAAGAATACTGCGGGGATGAGGACTGGGATATGACTTTTCGAAAATCTCAGCGTACACGCAGTGCATCAATGGTTGGAGGGGTATTGCATCAATGGTTGGAGGTCTGCGAGAATCTTTGGAATCAGGCCTATGATGGGCTCTACCGTATCAAGAGAGAGAGAGAGAGAGTCCATTCGTTTGTGCTTTCACAGGAGAGTTCAATAATATAGTAAACAAAGTCACAAAGCCATTGAAGCCACTGGCTTTCTGCAGGTTCATCCTCGTCTTGTTCCACATAGACTTTAGGCCATGGAAGCTAGACTCTAGCTTCAAGTTTGCCCGACTGTCTAGAGATAGTTAGAGTTTAGTTTTGACACCAGATTTGGTGATCTTCAGTCGCTGCAGTCGCTGTGGTCAGTCGATTGGACTCTGATCTCTCTCCTTCCTTCTCCGCGAAACAACCCAGGAACCCCTCCTGCTTGCGCTCGCGGGTGAAGACCTGCCCCGATTCATTGGTGCGGTTGCCCTCCTCATCCTCTTTGCCTGAGGTCTTTTCTGCAAAAGCATGAAGCACTACAGGTCTCTCAGGTTGCTCGTGCTGTTGCGAAAGATATCTTAGGGACCAAAGCTATGACGTATTTACTCAAAATTCCATGACGTGTAGATCCTTATAACTTAATACTGACACTACGTAATGGTTTTCATCTAACTCCAGTACATGTATATATTGTATTGGCCCCAAGCTCTTCAAAATTTGTAGAAGCTGCAGATTAATCAAATTACCAAGACCGTGCGGTTGAGAAAATGACTCGGACATCCAGCCGGAGTGTCATTGGGACCCAAGGTGCCAAGAACAAAATACTGAATTGCTTTAAACATCCCTGATACCAAGCCAAACTTGAGAGACGTTTTCTTGGGGAGAAGAACCTGCAAGACGAACGAACCAAATTCCATCATTGTTTCACCTGGCATTGAGATGTTGGTGCCAAGGGTAAGAAAAGTGTCTTCGTGGGGAATGTTGAATCAACGCCGATCCGAGTAAAGGCACGGTTGATCCCACAAAAGCAGATATGTTGGTGTGATATAGCAGTATAGATGCAGTAGTAATAATGTATAATAGAGTAGTGTAGTGTAACTCCTCCTTACTGTCAACACACAATTTGTTAATCGTCCTGCTATGGAGGTGACATATCTCAGCTTGATTCGATCACTCCGCCTGAGTGGCACGCATACACTGTGATGGGATACAAATGTGGGTCATGCGAACGAACACAGGATGTGCATTTGTCTGTCACCGTCAGAACCACTTCCAACAACTTCATTGGCCAAATCATGCCAACCTTCGACAGAGTGTTTTCATGCGACGAAGTCTATTGAAGTCTGTACCCTTCCCAGGTCTCTTCGTCTCTTGCTCCAAAGTGCTGGATCCCACCACCACATAATCCTGAGCGCCAGCCAATGATCGCACTTTAGAGATTGGAGGTATGGTGCGCAACCCCCAAACAAGGTCTCTTTTGGATGTTCGTTGATGTGCGTTAAAGTTATTATGAAAGTAAAGAACCAGTTTACTTACAGCTCACCTGTCGTTAGGAGCCACTTCGATGTAGTGATGCTGCTAGTGGGGTGACTCCAACACCAACAAAGTCCGGTTCTTGAGAAGCCCGAAACGTCTCATCTTTCGCAGGCCAAGTACTGTCATGATGCCAATCTGTTGGAACATCACCCTCGGACATCTTCGGACAACGCCCCAGGTTTCAGGTCTCACTCACGCCCACTCACGCTGAAGCGCTTGGCGCAGGTCGAAGCCTTATTGGGAAGCCTGCCTTTGGCCCGGCCGAGATGCACTCACGCGCGTGCGGAACTTCCAGATTTCCGCCTGCAACTGCGCCGCAGCGCTTTGCGCCTTGCTCCAACGGAGCCTTGGTCGGAAGGACTAGGATGGAAGGTTGGCCTGGATCGATCTACCCAGTCATAGGCTACCAATAGGCCCATAGGCAAAATGAGGTCAACCCACATTGATCGTCTGCAAATCATCACCATTGCCCACCCTCCACCTTCCCTTCTTTTCCATCCAACCTCCACCAACCTCCACCTTTCGCTCCTTCTCATGCATAGCACAACTAATTCCCAGACACTCCATGGGACTGCCATAGGACTGCCGATCAGAGGCCAGGGGTGGTGCCAGGGGGGTCAATTGATCGGCAGTCCTATGGCAGTCCCATGGAGTGTATGGGATTACGTCACGCAAGGCTTGGCCATCCCGATCCCCGTCGATTCGAAGCCGGGGCGCATGAAGCGGAAGCGCCCCACGAGACCGGAGATGAAGGTGCTGGCCGCCGAGACGCCGGGCAGCCCCCAGCGGAGCAAGGGCTGTGGTAGCCAGGTCCTGCAAGTAGTACTAAGTTCACAGTTCACAAGGATCAGGAATGGTGTGGGCCTGGTGTGTGGGCAAAACCCACGGAGCGAAGTTGTTCTCTGATCCGGCATGTGTTTTCCAGGGCGCGGTCTTGAGCAGTTGAGGTCAAGGCAGTAGACTCTTAGAAAACGTTTTTTTGAACGTAGTTGCGCAGCAAGAAGAAATTCCTCCGGACCTATTTAGTGGCAGAGCCCGGTAGAATTGTGGTTCAGGATGTTTCATGATGTTCCATGGAGGCAAGAACACATTTGTTTGGAATGATTCATTTCAGTCTATGCCAGGTTTCTCCAATCATCTCCAATCTGTTGGAATATCTGATATATAAAGTAGAGGGAGAGAGTCCCTCTGTGAGGAAAATTGAATAACCACACACTGTTATGAGATTCAGTTTGACAAACTGAATTTCAGATTGGTCCAATTGATTCATCCTGCTGCTGCTGCTGCAGAAAATACGATGGTTTCACAATAGACAAGCTGGAGTGAACATTGGGACTCGCCATAACCTGCATGGGAAGACTAGATGCCCCTGCTGGCTATTTCCTTGCTATTTCCTACAAAACGCGTAGGTGCTTGAACTCCTTACTCCTTCGTGATGAACCTAAGGTTTGCACGAGCCCCGTGTTGAAAAAGAACGGGTGGATCTGATTTGCAGCCAAGAATCAAGAAGTATGGCGCGCTACCTTGCACCGAACAGCATGGGATCAAATATGCAACCCCCCACCTTCCACATGTGCCACATGCACAACACATTGACAAGTAGAAAGTCTTACCTGAATGAAACAAGACATCTCAAGAGTAATTCAAGCCTCTGATGGGAACATCGAATTAAAGCATGGTGCACATATCGAAACTCCTCTCAAGAAGTGCATCCAGGAGCCAAACTTCGACGGAGGTGATACTACTGTAAATTATTGAAGATCCAAACACTCACACTTCCGAGAGTGCACACCTGGAGAGAACTCAATCTCCAGAACACACAAACATTCCAAGCCAACTTGCACAAGAAAACAACAGACAATAAGAGTATGTCCAAGTTGCTATTCCGCGCCAGCGCAAGGAGCAAAGACAGGAAGTTTAAGCCTAGGAGCCTCAAACACAGACAGAAAACTCTAGATGCTTGCAAGGCTATAGGCCTACCAACTCAGTCGTTTGGCACCATCTACAGCTGACCGACTCCCTACACCTCGATAGCAGAAGTGAACGGTCTCTTGAAATCCAGATCAAAGCCTTCTCCGCCTAAAAGCTACCGCAAATAATTTCAAGGTTCAGCGAGGGTTCTCAACCAAACAATCCTTGAGTTACTGTAATTAGATTATCCAATCCTTAAGTTAATCTGAACCCACACAACCCAAAACATTATCCAAAGTAAGCGTATTGTTGGTGGCCTATTTTCCCTTGGATATGGTTGTTCGGTGCTAGAAACCCCGGCAAATAGTCCGAGCCCCACAACAGAGTCAACTTTACTACTTACTACTACTACTACTACTACTACTACTACTACTACTACTACTACTA
>CAXAMN010027195.1:262630-303164 GCA_963970005.1 Durusdinium trenchii | reverse complement strand
TACTACTACTACTACTACTACTACTACTACTACTACTACTACTACTACTACTACTACTACTACTACTACGTCTACTACTCCTGCCACTACTACCACTCCTGCCACTACTACTTCTACTATTCAGGTGGAGTGGAGCTCATGAATGGTACCTCAGACTTTCTTGACCTTATTGACTTTCCACGTGGGCATCAAATCCAACGCTTGTCAGAGAAGCAAGCATCTTGTATGTCTATTGAAATCAAAGTGCACAAAATAATGGTAGCTCATGGACAAATTGAAAAAACCGGCCAGCATTGTCTTACTTGAGGGTTCAACACTTACTACATCCATTCATTCCTAACTGAAACTTCATCAAACCTTACGTAATTTTGATCCCAAGAACCTCGCAAAATCAATGCGGCACCTCCATGTCCTGTTCAAATCTGGTGGTGGAAAATTTGCAGTACAAACAAACATGGCTCAGCAACATGTAGGTCATCATCACTGCCCACCAGCGTTCCTGGGTGGCAAATCGGCATCGAATTTCACGCAGAATCCTGTCTCAGACTTGGAAAGGGGACCACAACTCTACGACAAAACAATGTGCACTTCCATATTTGCTCCTGAAGAAGCAAAGAATTGACCTGCTACTTGCAACCACAATATGGAACCCACGAACCCGAATGCACGCGTACTCGAAAACAAACGGCCAATCGTCGTTTGACAATCTTTTTGTGAGACACTCTTGTGGGGAAACTCTCCTCTGACACGTTTTGGGACCCTCTTTTGGGACACTCTTGTAGGACACTCTTGTGGGACACTCTTGTGGCGCCTCTTACCGGACAGTCTTGTGAGACATTCTTGTAGCAGGCTCTTGTCGGACACCCTTGTGGCACAGTCTTGAGGGAGCAAGTTCCGGAAGGGGTTCCGGAGCAAGTTCCCGGCACAAGGTGCTCGAGCAAGTTCCGCAGGTGGTGGCGAAGCAGGTCCCAGAGCAAGTTCCGGAGGAGGTTCCAGAGGAAGTTTTGGAGGGGTTCTGGAGCAACTGGAGCCAGCCGCAGTAGGTTTTGGAGCAAGTGCCAAAGCAGGTTTTGGAGCTGGTTCCAGACCAAGCGCAAGTTAAAGAGGAGGTTTTGGAGCAAGTGCCAAAGCAGGTTTTGGAGCTGGTTCCAGACCAAGCGCAAGTTGGGGAGGAGGTTGTGGGGCAAGTTCTGGAGCAGGTCCCTGCAGAGCAAATACCTGGAGCAGGCCTCATGCAAAGCAGGTTTCGGAGCAGGTTCTGGGTGTTCTCTTGTATGGTTTGTCTATGAAGTGGCAACCCAGATTGTCTCATCTTCTCCTACAGTCCTAGAGGAGGACGGGAACTTTTTGAAAAGGAACACTCTAGGCTGTAGGCTGTAGGCTTTGTTATGTTTCACCCGGCATACTCGCACTACAAAACGATACGATACAAAACGGGTCCATGAAGGCGCTTTGTAGAATGTGACCCGCCATGTCAGAGGACTCCATTTCCGCACTCCATAAGACCAAATGCTGTGGAGAATAGCGCACGCCGAATGCAGACCTGGGCAACTCTGCTGGGAGGTGAGAAACTGATGCTCCGCCAGCTCGGCCGGTTCTGGGGCGACCCATCTGTGCTGCTTGCTCTCGCCCTAATGAGGGGCTCATCTTCCAACACGACCTCGAGCAGCCGAGCGAGATCCCACAAGAGAGGAGGTGCATCGTCGCACCTCTAACGCTGCACTTAGTGCAGCAGAAGCAACCTCCACACTTCGACATGTTACGCTTTTCTTTGCCATTTCACGCTTTTCTTTGTCACTTCAGCCTTCCATCCAAAACCTCCTTGTTGTCGAAGCTTCCCCTTTATCGATCAGATTCCCGTCCACTGGCAGTTGCCGTTGCGGTCTCACAAAAGCAACGCAACCGGCAGACAGCGCGAAGTTAACCCTCAGACTCCCACAGTTCAACGAAAGCCCGAACCCACTCACCCCTTTCCTCCAGGCTGGAGGCTTAAAAATCCCACTTCGATGGGAGTTGCCCCATCTCACCATACACTGATGAGGTGAGGATCATGACTCCAAATCTTCACCTCATCTCCACCACCATGCAATGATCCTCACCAGAGCCTCCAAATGTATGATCAACAATGATCCTCATAAGACTGAAATCTCTCCAGGAAACCAAATCTCCACCGCAATTCTCGTCAGTTGCTTTGCCAAGCTTCGACAGAGGCGGCCCAAAGCAGCTGCTTCTCCAGCTTGCTGGCAGCCTGGCAAGATAGGCTCTGACTTGGACTCAGTTGTGACTCATCTGTGTGTAGTTTTCGGATCGCAATCCCCTCAAAACTTCATTTGTGTGAGGCCCGTGTGTGACGCGTCACAAACACGCGGCACCTTCACTGCCTCCACATCTGCGAAATCGCTCGTGTCGTTGCCTCGAACTGCTCAAATGGGGTTGGCACGCAGTTTCTCTGGGGGGGTCGAGTCAGTCTCTTCCAAATGTGGAAATCGACAATGAAGGGAGGGTGGAAGTCTATTTTTCTGGACAGATCTTACACTGTGACTCCATCCCAAAAAGCGCCAAAGCACTGGCCAGGATCACAAAGTTGCTGAGGCACATGGACCTCGGAAGAAGGCTCCATGCGTGGGAACATGGGGCAGGACACCGGGATACACCGGGCATCATGACGCACATATATATATATATATATATATATATATTGAGTATAGAGACGACCCGTTCACGGAAGTGCCAGCCCCTTCACCACGCAGAACACGAAGCGCTGCGGTGGCCGGGGTGCAATTTGTCCTCTGTGTGGCCTCCAGAGCACTCGCGTGGGTTCAAGGGATCCATGATCACACCTCAGGGCGTGAGGGCATGGAGTGGACCGATAAAATGGGTGGAGTTGAAAGGTACCGACGCCCATCGCGCTGCGTGTACGCGCGATGCTTGTAGATATGCTTCTCATTGCTTGACCAGTCTGGCTTTTCCAAGTCGGTATCTGTCCCCAAGGATTGCCGTCTTTTGTTCCAAGCTGCAAAGCTTAGTGATCTGAAGGCCTCGTCTCAAATACCTGACGGAGGATCAAAGATATCAAAGTGACAGGAGTAGAGTGAAGAGGAGTGAAGAAGCTCAACATAACAGATGTTGTTGCACCCATATAATATATTGGTGGCTTCCCAAGTCTTCTTACTGCTGAATTTCCAGCAAAAACCTGCTCCTTCCTCCATATCCTCCATGCGCCACCTGGCCCCCATGGGTCAACCGGCCCACCGAGCTGACTCGTGACCAGCCAATTCCTGCCGCTCACGTGAGGAACAACTCGCAGAGCTCCGGCTGGGTGAAGGACGTCACCTCCACAGACCCACTTCGGTGAGACGACCACCCCCCCCGTCAGATGCCGGAAAGGTTCCGTCGGATTTGTTGGGGGGGAGCGATTGTTCACGTTTTAAATGGTCGAGAAACAGCCAGCATCTGACGGAAGGATTCCAGGTCCCGAATGCTTCTTTCGCCACGGAAGGAGACATGTCTGACCTTCGGCCATACTTGGCATCTGCTCTTTCTGACTTTGTCACTTCACCAAGTCAGGCCGTCACGGGCATTGATTGTGGGGCAACAGATGCGATTTTGGGGTGTTTTTCAGATTCTGCAAACCATAGCCACCAACGGTTTGATGAATTGGACATGTTAGCAGCCAAGCTTAAACCGCACTCGTTTTGCCGATTTCTCACGACAAGATACCACAAGTGGATACTACACCTTCTCTCAGTCCAGTGCCTGCTCCAACTCCTCCTGCATGCCCATGACCAACTTTTCTCGCGTCGATACGCCTGGCCCGATCTCAATGGAGGAACTGACTGCGTTGACATTGTAACGGCATGCGGGTCCAGCAAATATGTAAGCAAAAGCAACTTGGGAGGCCTTTTCTGTACAGTAGGTCATGCACTAAAGCAATCCATCTAAGCTGAGTCTTAAGCATTTGGCATCCTCTGCCACTCTCCGTTTCCCTCTTCTCTGTCTCTACATCTGGCCATCATCGCCATCGAAGGTGAGGGTCTTAAACCTCGGTGATGGCACTGGCTGGCACGTTTCAGACTCGCCATCGAAGTGTCCAGACTCCAACACTGTCACTGTCGATCATCTGCTTAATGAGAGGAATCTAATCTGGAGACGTGGTCCATCCGACAAGGTTTGATTCGTCGAAACATTGGTAGCAATCACCCAGACACTCCATGTCTGTCATATATACCGATCAGTTGAGGTGGTTTGGGGGGTCAATGTAGGCATATATGGCATACATGGAGTCTCTGGGTCATGTAACTTAATATGTAGTTATCTGTAGTTGACCTCGTATCACGTTCAATTAGGGAGAAGCCCCCAGTTCGACCCCTGGGAAGATCAAAAACAAACGAAACCTGGCCTTCCAATTCACATACCCATATCGATGACCTAATGGTTTGATATTGCTTGATGTGTCTTCGAGACCCGTGGCATCCCGTGGCTCAAGGCTTGGGTCACAAAGATTGGAAATGGCAAAACAGTGTGTACATAAAATAGGTATGCATGTGTAGGTGGTTTACTACGTCAATGGCGCAAACCTTTGCACGAGTTTACTTGACATTAAGAAGCGATGGTCCAAAACGTGTTTTCTCCCCATTCTTTGCTTTTCTCCACCATCTTGACCATCTTGCATGAACAACGAGAGAACATATGAGAAAATGATGCCCACGTAATCCCAAGTACGTCTATCAAGCACAGGCTAGGTAGCATCTGTGTAGCGGTGGAAAGGTTTTACAACAGGAAGGTCACTTTTAAAGTAGTTCGCAACCAAAGTTCAGCAAATACTTGACCTTCCAGTTTTTCAATGTGTTTCCAAACAAAATGACACCGTCCCTGCGGCAGAGAGGACCTCCGAGAGGATTCTACATGCATTGATGGCCATTCCCTGTGAACGTGATTTCGCCCAAGGAGCACAGTCCTTCGGGCGATGTTGTCCCTCAAGTAGTCTATCCGCTCCTCGCAGTGGACGTGTCAGCGTCTTTCATGTGTTGAAAACGTGTCTGCGTGTCTGTGCGCAGGTGAACTAAACCTCCTGCAAAACCCCATGTGTTCTTCTCAAGCGAAAACCTCCTACCTCCTCTTTCCAGTTCTATCATGCTCTATCTCAACGAAAGGCACTCTTTCCAACAAATCTTGGAACACTCATTGACTCATGGCTGCTCCAACAACAGGCTTGTTCACTCTGTCTCCCTGCATCTTGGTGCCTTAGGCTTCTTCTCTTGTAGTCCATCCAGAGCCCTCAGTGGGCCATGGGCAACCAAAATACATCTCAGCTTTCCCCATAAAGCATGATGGTCAACATCCTCGCTGGGATACTTACCAAAAAAGCAACGATGAACAGGAGCTTCAACGGAAGCGACGTTTTCCCCAAACCAAAACTCAGCGTCGCCCAGCGAGTGGTTCAATCAAGAAGAAAACACCTCAACACATGGGGTGTGTATCTCAACAGGGAGACCTGCCCCCAACCAGTATACGTTTTGGTCTATTTCCCTTCTTCCAGGGGGGTCGTTGCCTGGGAGGTCTCCCTATTTGAGCTACACCCCCACCTCACCAAAACGAAGATCGTTGTGTGTCGCCCAAGCACTCGCTCCGTCCAGATCTTTGGAGGGAAAACCTGGCGATGGCGTCCAACAGCTGCCATGGGTAGATATGGGTACCGTGGGCCAACATGTGCATGACTCGAGGTGTAAACCTAGTACTAGATCATGTGTATAGGACAATATATATATAGTATATAGAAATAAAATAACATATACAGTACAGTATATATAGGGAGGGAGAGAGAGAGAGTCTCATTCAGCCATTTCAGCCACAGACCTTCAAAGCGCACGTTTTGTTGCGCTATACTGAGCTATACTAACACTGGATTGCCAACCACCAAGGCGGGTGTGAGCTTCGCGCTCCAACGTCGTGCCTTGCTCTTGACTTGCCGAATGCGTCGCTCTTGCTCATGTCCACACTGTCCTTGTCCTTGCGGTCACATCAACAAACTGGCCAACCGAGGCCGGGGATATTCCATGGACCCCCTTCACCAGCAACAGCTGGTGTTGCAGCAAGTCAAGCTCACAAGTTGATTGATGGTCCTTCGCTTCAACCCAAATGTCCTGTACACAATCGTGCCGCTTGCAAAACGTCCGTCTGCACATAAAGGTCAAGATGTGTGTCAAAGTTTGCTGGAATTGATATGAATTGATCTAGCATGATCGGCTGCATTGCCAAGTCTCCTTCTCCAGTTGTTCGCCGGAGTCCCTCAGTTCAGTGCGGGTAGACATGACTGGAAACCATGGTCAACCACTCCGGTCCTAGACAGCTGGAGGATCAACCACTCCTAGACGCTGTACTTGAGTCGTGGGATTTTTTGGGATACGAAGTAGCGGAGGTCGAGGCCGTGTGAAGCCCAGCCAACCATTCCAAAGGAGGTTAGGTGACCATATAGGACCCTACTGAGGTACTGTATGTGATGGTCTATAGGGTCCTTCAACCTCTGATGGTCTTCATTCACAAACCCTTGCAACTCAAGTCACTGGTCGGTTCGAAAGAGCTGGGAGCAAAAATAGTCGTGACCTCGTCGTCGCGACCAAGGACGTTGCGTCGTGGCTCAAGGGAGGGGTCCAAGTGGCTTCACTGTTGACTTTGACCAAGTGGCACGTTTGCGAACGAATGACACACAGAATGATTGCAGATGCTCTATACCCTAGATCTGGCCTAGATGTTTAGGGAACGAATGATGACAAATGCTCTGCCCTTGCTGGGCCAACAATGGCAGTCTGTTGTGGCTGGTTGGAATGAATGAGACAACTGTGTTTACAACATTTTACAACGTAATAGCAATGGCCTCCAACCTGATAGCGACGGCCTCCACCCTAGTAGCGATGGCCTCCAACCTACTCACGATGGCCTCCAACCTACTCACGATGGCCTCCAACCTACTAGCGATGGCCTCCAACCTACTAGCGATGGACTCCAACCTGTAGTGAAGAGGCTTTCTCTTTCTGGGCACTAGTACCATCCTATCATGTTTTCTTGCATGGACGGCCCGGCGCTTTACATGCTTTACCAGAATAAGGGGAAAGGAGAGGAGAGAGGTTCGAAAGGGACACCAACCTTAACACTGGGACCTTGCGGATATGTCCTACAGTATGTTCATAACTCATATATCAGGCCTTGGTGTGTTTGTTGCAAGGTGTTCAAACATCTGATCAAGGGATATCAAGGGTTTCAGATCCCATCGACCCGAATGCCCCCCCCATGGCCCCATTGAAGCCAAGCATCATCGGACCTCAGGGATCGGTGAGCGCCCAGTCCGAAACAGTCCAAGAAGGTTGAAGAAGATGAGAAGTTGAAGGCTGAAGATTTCCCCGGGGTTTCGACCACCCACATGGATCCTTGAGAAGAAACACCCCATGGTTTCGTCGTGTCACCCGTTTTTCAAAGAGCAAACCGAGTGGTCGTTTCGGGGTTCCATGTGGTCCGAAGAGCGGGCGGACCGCGCTGTGGCATGGTGACCCCCTACCACGTGGAACAGCCATGCTTCGCCAATCGATTGAGATATATTCGGACCGTTGGACCTTTTTTTGCATTGACCATTCAACAAATGCCAGCCTGCACTGCGCCGCTGTGATCAGCGTGTGTCCCCACACCATCGTGGGTTTGTTACTCCATGTTACTCCCAAAAGTCACATGATCATGGGCAAACCCCCACACAATTATATAGCTCACATCAACTCAATTCAACTCACCCGTGTTTTTCTGGCCAAGGTGCAAAATCTTGCGTCAATCGGCCAGTGTTGTTGAGACATACAACCTCACCAGGCGAGACCACGCAGCGTCTGGGCCTTTAAGACAAGCTGCCGCGCCACTCGGGAGAAGAACGTTTAAACGACGGGCGTTTGAAGCGCTAAAGCGTGTCGCAAGGTTCACTGTTAGGTTATTTGCGTGGGCATCAACCCAGCGCGTGTCACCATGTCAACGACCTCGAGTTCCTCTTTTTGCTTCGGCAACACCAAAACCAACACTACACATTGCCATCACTGAAGGGGTTTATCTTTCTTCGAAGGAAAAGACACATGTCACATGCGCAGCAAAGCTTAGCTTTGTCTAAACCACATCACATCTACCACTGTTGTGGAGATAGACTACCAAGCAGTGAAAACGCGCTGCCGGTATGTTCTACCGGTATCTTTTTAGGCGAACGAGATGGATGTCTGGCAAACTCCACTGGTCAAAGCGAAGGGACTGGCTCGCCATTGATGAGCATCTTAATGAGCTCCTGCTGCTGCACTTCTGCGAGAGAAGCCAGTGAAGAATGAGAAGGGTACTCAGTGTGAAAACGAATATGACACCTGGAAGAAAGGTGAAGAAGATTCTACAGCCCTGTTGAATCATGCAGAATGTATCTTTGCTATTCTTTGCTTCATGAGGGAAAGTATATGAGACTTTGTCCGACTGCTTTACCCGCGCACAAACACATCAGCCAACGCTGTGTTTCCCCGCGGGCCCTGTCCCTCTTGCTGCCATCGCCACCACCAAGGAAGATACAGCCACTTGGTGCAAGACCTCAGAAACGTTCTAACGAAGCTCCAGCCTGTCCTGATGCTTAGGAGGGAATGAGGGAATGTGTCCAAAGTCCAAACGAATGCAAGAAACTGACACAGGACAGAAACTCAACCTCTCAAAGGAAGTAAGTACTCATCTTCAACTCTTCCCCTTCTCGCCCCGGGTACGCCCTGCCCTAAACACAAAGCCTGGTCAGGTCTCTAAAGCGGACGGGTGGACGTCAATCGCGCTTGAAACCGACGACGCAAGTTCATCCAGTCATCCCAGTTCCGGACAATCTGTGATGAGCTCACCAATGTGGTCGTCACAGAAAATGTAGTGCGTTCCTGTACCAGCAAAGTATCACAGCAACTGGCATGTCGGTGGAGAAGATGCAGCGGAAGCATGTCGGTGGCTGATGTCTGATCCTACTGGTCATTGGCCAAACGTTCAGTTGAAAATTCCAGCATGATGCAAACCCTTGTGCGACCCTGGATGTATCACCACTTGTCTGTTCTGCCAGGCATATTGAACTGACGCACTGCTACCGTACTTTCGGGTCTAGGTGCTCCTTTGTTCACCCCCTTGCCAGCCAGTCTGGGTTACGGTAGCTAGTAGATATCTTACAAAAAAATGGATCTGCAGCAACATGGGTTCAGCACGGTCTATTTTTGAGTAATAAATGATCGAGAAAATCGCTCTCACTGTCGCATCCCTTAGAACATCCCTGATGTCCTGCAGTGTGCAGTGGCCTCAATTTCTTCAAGCACTCGACTCCGCTGAAACCCCCTTCATGCCACTCTGTCTTCATCTATACATCTTTCCCTTCACGCCGCTCCGCCCGGTCGCAGATCCACACCACGGTTGTCTGTCACCAGTCCCGGGATCGCAGTCCCGCCTCCGCGGAAGTGCCAGTTGTTCCACTTCACTTGATCCGCCTTTTTGGACTTGCTGGATTGCACCGTCCAGCCCTCCTTTTCCAACTTCCTCAGCACCGCGAGGTCCCGGACACGCGAAACGGAGACGAAACGAACGCGGAATCGCGCCACGGAGGGGAGACCGGACGCGCCAGGAGCCGCCGCGTGGGCGTGGGCGAAAAAGGGATCGCCCCGTCTCCAAGAGACGTGTTCTGGACTGGGCACTTGTTCCTACTAGCTTTTTGTTACTACTAGTAAGGCACTTGTTACTACTAGCGTGGCACTTGTTACTACTATCTCAACCGGGCATTGGAGACGTGTCCGTGTCCGATCGGGTTGGTCGAAGTGCGCTGGTCACACAGGATCTCAGGATCACGTGATGTGACATGGCTCTTGAAAGAGGTGAAAAGGAATCAATTTCAGAGCATGTCCCACTTTCTTTGACAGCCTGCTGATGATAATGAAGTTCTATGTCTGGATGCGTATAACCGGATCAGCGAAACAAGAACGCTAGCAGCATCTAGCAGCTAGATTCCCTTCGAAGCTGGCGGACTCCTCTCGCCCTAAGTGACGCCTTGATCCCCTTCCCCACGTGGAAGTCGGCGCTGGCGAGTCCTTCAGCCAAGGTGCGTGTCCCAAAAGCCCACTCCCCTGGAGCGGGGAACCCGTCGGAAGGGCGGCACTGGGAGCGGCCCACGACAGCCGTGCGTCCCATTTAAACTGTGATAAGAGTCAAAACAAAACAGCATAAATCAACGTATATTTTAAGCTTATTGATGCTTATAGATTGATTATATCAATTTGATATTATATATTGTTATAATTTATCAATTGCGTCCAAGAAGTCAAAAACAATGAGTCAAAGTAATTCTTTTGGGCTTCTCAATGTAGGCTACTGGCGCGACCAATCGCTGTAGAAGCAGTGCAAAACAACATGGGCTTCCGCTTCTCAACTCTCAACGTATATCTCTTGTTTCGCCAAGCAGCAGCTTCAATGGGTCCATATCAGGAATATCAATGGGCTTGGCATGCTTCAGCAGCCGGGCAGTCATCAAGGCGCCTTTCACCTTCACCTCCTTCCACCGTGACACACGTTGCACGTTGCGGTCGCCGTGCTCACACCGTGGTCGCCAGTCGTTCCAAAGCAAACAAATAAAAGCGGGCTGGAGTCAAGGAAGGGTGAAACATGCAGTCTGTTGATTCTCTTTCTCAGCCGGGTTTGCTGACAGGTGTTCATCCTTCCGCATGAAGTGCTACTAGTAGCAGGTGTTGTTTGCATTGTTTGGCCCCTCAAATAGTCAAAAGATTCTCAGACAATGCGGCCTCCACTTCCTTCTGATCCTTCCGAGTCCACTTTTCAACCTGGCATGGGCTTCGCTGCTGCCTTTCGGGAAGACATCTCTCCACTTGTAGGGATGCATGATGCCATAAGCTGCTTGATGCACAATCGTCGATCCAAGATCGCAAGACTTGAACCTGGAGTACCTGGAGGCTTGTAAGATGAGCCCTGCTTTGCTTGACAGATGAAGGAACAAACACCAGTCTGGTTGACCCCGAAATCTCTTAGTGTGGTTTTCACCCCGGTGGGTCTCCCCTTGGTCCATCTTATTTGCGGTTTTCGGTTGGTCTGTGGGCCTCCCATCCACCGGCTTGCTGCCTAAGCAGCTCAGCAGCTATACATGAGAAAAAACTTTGAACGCTCTGAATTGCAAACAATTTCATTGGTTGGTTCTTCATCTTCAGTTCACACACACACACAAAACATCTGGATACATCTGGTATCATACCATCCCAAGTGCTGCAAGGACAATGCCTCCCCTTTTCGGCAGCCCGATCGTCCGTGCTCCGAACGGCACCTCCTCCGCCTTCTCAGTCCCGGTGCTCTTCTTGCTCTGCCTGGAGAGCTGACTTTGGCGCCGCTTGGAGCCTGGCACGAAGCCGGCAACGCGAACGGAACGAAGCCGGTTCCGTTCGGTGCCCCCCAGATCCTGGATGTATGGGGGGCATGGTTTCGGCATGCTTGGATTTCCTATGGAAAACCACTAAAATCTTCACCAGAAGGGGATTTACCCATAGGGAGAAACACAAAAAAAACCTTAAACAAAACAAGGCATGGAAGATAGATGGTTTCAGCCGCTTCTATCTATACATAACTTATTTTGTAATCCATTGGCTGGGACATTAGATATATTTCCAAATCCTCTGTTGACATACATGCTGTTCAACAGGATGAACAAGCTGAGAGACATCCATTGATGTTGCAAGCTCACCTGGAGACCAGACGTGTGTCAACTTGCGTGGCCTGGCGAGGCAAAAAAGACACCGGCCTTCTTCCTCCTGAGCTTTCTTCCTCAAAGTTTCCTCCCAGTCCTCCCATGCTTTCTCTGTCTTCAACTTGATGATCTTCTCCACCTCCTGGACATCGGAAAGCAAAGCAGAACTCTGTTTGGTGAAGCAAGTTGCTCATCCACCCACCCCTCCCCCGCTTCCAACGGCGCCTTGTCGACTTGGTTCTTGTCCAACCCAGCGAGCTCTTCCAAGGTGTGAAGCTGGCCGACGCCGCGCGCCGTGGCGGTTTCGAAGCTTCAAAACCGCCCGGTTTCACGGACCCACGGCCTCCCACGGCCACGAAGAAAGGACACCCGTTGCTCTATGAGTCCCCCCAAACAAACGAGAGGCGAACATCCAACTGGACTTGGACTGATTCCATGATGTTCCATGTGTCTAGACTCCCGACTGGCCGCTTCAAAAACCAAGTTCCGAACTGGAGGGCCGCTTAAGTCGACCCAAGGCCCGTTCCGAGTCCGCTTGCTAACATCTGTGTTTGCTGTGGTAAAAACCGAGGAGAACGTAGGGAGATGGTCATCCTCAAACAATGAGGCCACCACGATAGATAGTGAGAATATATTATGATAATTTATGAGAATATGTGGGGGGTCATGTGAGCATATACTGAGTCCTTGGACTCCGAACACACCCCGAACACTTGGGGGATCCCACCGGCGGTCGCCGATGTGCTCGGCGCGGCGGCGCGGCGGCTGGGGAGATGTCCGTCGTCCGGGCCTTCTCCTTCACGTCACTCTTATTGTGTTGGCCCACGAACTTGGACACATCTTTATACCTAAGAAAACCCGCCACAGGTAAGTAAGCCGATGTCGGCTGTTTTGAGCGCAGAGTATGATTCGATTCATATGTTTTCTATAAGTCTATAAGCAAGAAATCAGAGACAGACCGCTTGCTCTCAGCTGAGTTATGGCTCCTGGCGTTACTACTAGGAGCAAGGACGCTACTAGGGACGTTCGAGACACGACTGGGATTCACAGGATTTACCAACGTCCGCCAGTCGCCACCAGTCGCCTTCAGGCGGTCTTGCCAAGATGCGGAAATCTTTTGGTCTTCAGGCTGTTCATGACCAGGATCACCTCGGATGCTGATGTGTTTGGGAAAGTGTGTCCAAATCCAGGCTAAACCAAGGGTACTACCAAGGGTTGGATGTTGGACATTGGAAAGAACCAAGGCTAAACTATAAAGAATCTTAAGGTCCTTGGATGTTCCAGGCTAAACTGCAAGAATCTTAAGAACCAAGGGTTTGGACGTTGGATGACCTTGGCCGCAGAACAGCATCCGCTTACCAAAGAGAAACTCATGGTCCTCCCTGGGAGACCTTGCATCCTTGCAGTCACCTGGACCTGCAACTATACTCGTTCAACGTAATGTTGACAGGTCCCTATGAAAACAATTTGAGCACAAAGGTTCCAATACAAACCAAGTACATACACTATTGCCCCGAGATTGTTCGATCCCACTTAATACTTTCTATAGGAGGAGAATCGTGTATTGGAATCTATTGGATGCAAGTAGCATCTCCAGGGTGTACTTAGTTCGCATCTGGGCAAATCCAAGATCACAGGTTTCTCTTTCATGCGCTCCGCCGCATGCTTCAGCAGCAACAAGCCACCTGCAGGCCAGTACTCAGATGTGGCACGTCAGGTAGGCAGGCTTCACTATTCAACGCAGCAGTAGTGGCTTTTAAAGATTTGGGAGCACAGTGGTGATCACCATGTGCAGTCTTCAGTTTTTGCATGCGGAGAAAGAAACTGGTGTCGGGACTCCAAAAAAAATGAGCTTCGCCTCTGGCCAGAGGTGCACGGATTTCCTGAGAAAACCTCTTCAATCAGCTATAAGCACTCTGAAAAATCAGTTTCAATTCAGCTCACCCATCTTTGAAATCAGCACGGCTGCTGGCTGCTCACGGAGCTTTCGTACCCTTGAAACACCGAGCTAAAACCGTACCGCCGAGGCCTCGCACCGTATCGACCGCCCCCCCCGAAGCGTGGTGCGACTCACCGCAGGATGCCGGAGGCGGTGACGTGGCCAAGCATCCGCACCGTTGGGACCGCCGTCCACCAGGATCCAGCAGCGATTGCGCACCGCCGCGCGGACGATCACATCCTCGACGGTGGCTGGACCCAGGGCGCGGTGGGGGAAGGGCCTGGCAGCGACCAACCCACCCCAACTGGAGCTACCTGGTGGTCGGGCTTTCGCTCGCTCGCTCGCTCGCGACAGGGTGGGCTGGTCGGGCTCCTTCGCTATGACCCCCGCATGTTGGTTCGCCGTTGGTTCAAGGAACCACGTGGGTTTTCGGCCGTTGGATGCGACCCGGCTCGGTCTCTTACGCTTGCTGTTCAGCAGCAGCATGGTGTTCTTGAAGTCTTTTTCTCGAAGCAACGCTGTAGACATCCAGTCCAACTGCTGGGTTCAACACCCATTTGCTTCATCACGTCCCTCTTCAAAAAAAGATGGCCAGCTGCCGAGTCCAGCACTGACCAAGGGGTTCAGGTGGTGAAACTCTTCACATCGAGGCAAGGGCAACACAAAGCTTGGAAGTGGATGAGTTGGGTTTCTCATGGCTTCTCCATCAGCACAAGCTGATAGGGCAAGAAAACACAGAAAATCGAAGACATGCTGTTGAGACCAAGAAAACCTCCTTCAACCACTGATCCGTACTGATTCTAGTTCTTGAGGCATAAAGGATCAACTTCTTGTTGTGAGGACCAAATTGGATGTCTATCTCGAGCATTCTCAAACCGCCCAATTCCAGCCAAGCAACGATCAAATTGCCTGAGCTCATCAGCTTTTGTTTCAATGACTGCTTAGACTGATTCCCGGTTGTGCAAAGGAAGGCCTCCATGAAGGATTGATTCAACGATACAAATGATACAAGTCCTTGTCAAGAGCGGAAAGTTTGCTGGAATTTATATACAATCCGAGGTTTGGAAATCACCTTGCCATGAAGTTCCTCCGGGATACTCAAGGACTTGTAGAGAAACTCATTCAAAAGCTTCAACGCTTTCCTCTCTATCCTGTCTTCCTTAGTTTCTTTCACGGCTTTCTCCATCTCTTCCGTGTGGTCTTCGCCTGACATGCTTATGACATGCTTCAGAGATGAAAACGCAAGCATCCTGCTCATCTTGCGCAACCCATGGGAACATGCTAAGACGAGAAACACGACAAATAACAAATCTCTTGATTTTGATGATAGAAACATGGCCCCAAGATGGTGGTTCGGTTGCTGCAAACCACCTAGAGTCGTTGACATCGATCGACCCTGCTGTGCGGTGTGGCGCGCCTTCTTCACACGATCTCCTGAGTGGAGAAGGTGGTGGGAGAAGGTGCCCAACCCTTGGGGGCCCGTGGATCGAGCGTCCCGACCAAACGGAAGGCTTCTGGGAGTCGAGCCATATGGGATGGAATGTCAAGTGGGTCAATCAATGTCAATCATCATTTATGAAGTTCAGATCAATCCATCATATGCGATGTGACGTGATGGATTTTTTCATATGATTTCAGCATATTTGACCGACTCAGAGTGGAAAAGTACAGGACCCGGGGACCGTCTGTGTGAGGTGAAAGTCTGGGTCTTCGGGATTGTGGACCGACGTGCCCGATCCGAAAAACATCATGTGTGACAAAGGTTTGTGGCCACACTGACCTCAGAAGAACACTCTTCTGAAAGCAATTCGAGGAGGAGATGTCTCTGAAAAACACCCACCAAGTGAATCAACTGATCATTCAAACGAGAACCTCACAAAGCTGCTGCTTTGAGAACCTCCGTTGTTTAAAAAGAACCTCATCAAAGCACCAAACACCCACATCAAACAAACGCTGCTTGGCCCCAAGGTGGCTGGTTTTGAACCGCACCAAGCTACAGCGGTATACCCCACAGCTCATTCGTCCGATATTTTCCCAAGCGACCACTGCAAAAGACTGGGCCTAGCAGACTGCCTAGCAAATATCTGCTTCAACATACATATGGACTCTCTTAGGGTCTTAGGGCAGCTGTGTCCAAGCTTCCCATGGTTCTCTTCCTTTTCTTCGTGCTGGGAGACGTAGTTCTCGAAGTGGGTGTAGTATTTGTAGATCTCCTTGGCACGAAAAACGCGTTACGGGCGCTACGGCCAAGTTGTGTGGGACAGCGACATGTCCAAGGGGTTGCAAGCAAAGAACTACAGAATTGCCCCAAAGTTGGCCGCCTCGGATGCTCCAGTTGTTGTGCCAGCAATGAAAAAGGCCTTTGGTCAATTTAGGGAGAGCAAAGAAACAACTCTGGTCTTTCTTTCTTTGCAGGCTCTCAGAGGTCTTAAAACCGTGAGCGTGAAACAACTCAGGTCCTTGCAAACAACAACCATCTGCCCTTGCCTCTTTTCTTCCCTTCGCCGACAACATTCACAACCGACTGATCGACACATGCAGGAAGGACAACGGACAAAAGGGCTCCGAATTTTTAGGACACGGCGCGAAAGGACAACTGCGATAATATGTGACACCTAAAATATCTTGCAATAACCCATGTAACTTTGGTGGTTCATGATTTGAATGAACTCTTGTACACATGGTTCATTGTCCCATCATCTGCCACAACCCGGTCATCAAGCGGAAATCTATGGAAATCTCGCCTTTTCCAAGCGTGTGAGACGACCGACGAGTCAAGTCACCAGCAGCATGTCATCGACTAGTCTACCTGATGATCACTGCATCACGCTGATCTCACTGAACTCCCCCCCGCCACGACCTGCCCTTCGACCTTTGATCTGCTTGCATCGAGGAACAGCCCCGGAGGGACCCCCGCAGTTGGTCTTCAGTTTCTTGATCTCCTCTGTGCGGCAAGGTGCCGCGAGTGAGGTTTGGCGTCTGAGGTGGTTGGATGTGCGCTTTGGCGGATGCTTCGGAAAGCTACGCCATCTAGATCCATCAGAACATTTCAGGCAAGGACCCAAAAGAAAGGAAGGAACCACTTGGTGGGGTACCTACCTGCTGGAAGCAGTAACTGTCACGGACCTACCTGCTGAGAACAGTTACGTTCCTCGTGCTTCTAACGAAATCGTCTATCTCTGTCACAAACTCTCAGGAACAACATCTTGGTCATCAATGGTGACAGTAAATTTAAAGCCTCACTCCACTGCAGAAATCAGCCAGCACGATTTCTAAAGCATGCGGAGAGTGCAGGGAGAGGGAGGGATCCAGCAAATGAGATCACTTCAGGCGCACTGGACCTATGAAATGACATCGAGACAAGTTCCTCTGGTTTGCACATTGACTGTCATGTGTCTGGCCTGCAGTTCGTTGCCAATACGTTGGCCGACGTGCAAAACAGTTCTTTTTTGTTCCATTGGAAGGCTTTTACCACCCTTTCGATTCAAGGCAGGTGGTCGGAAAGCCCTGACGATCTCAACGCTCGATATATGTCCGTCTCCTCTTTGTCCAGCAAATATCTCGGGTGGGCAAAGCCTCGATCCATTCGCCGAAGAAATCCACCGCCGTGCGCCACTGCTTCGCCCAATTCGCACGCGAGAAAAACCGTGCTGAGAGTCCACTCGGACCCGAGCTCGAACGAGGCATCGCTCCAACTCGCAACTCGACGCGAGTTAAAGGTTCACGCGTGGGTTCCACTGGACGCGTCGACATCGCTCCACTCCGGGAAGGAGTGAAAAAGTTCGCTGAGGCTCAAGCCCGACTGGAACTTGATGAGCAGTTGTGGCCTGAAAAACGATCCGTTCGTGCGTGCCGACCCATAGCGCTCCGGAGGCGCTCCGGAGGCACGCGGCGTTGGCTTCGTGCCCAAGCCGCTCGCACCGGCCAGTTGTTGAAGCGGTGTAACCCGTGTATCTCACCGGTGCACTTAAGAAGCAGAGCTCTAATGGTCAAGGTGGTGCTTGAGGAGTTGGTGTCCAAACATTACAGTATATAATTAAACAAGTCGCCAGCCTGAAGTCAGCACGTTCGTGTGAAGTCTGGTGAACCCAGGTGACACGAACGTGCTGACGTTGAGCCATCGAACACGGACCGGGTGGTTGTCCATTGCGAAGGAGTTTGGAGTTGATGTTGGATTCTAGATCCTACATCCACCCCGTACTCTTGGGGGTTCTCCTTCAGCACCTCTATGTCCTGCCGTACTACCACACACTGAACTTCGACATCCGCTGGCTGCCTTGGCAGGTTCCAATGCCGCAACAAGGTATCAAAGAGCTCTGAAGACTTCGCTGCAATATCCTGACAGCGTCAAGTGTTAACATGTCCTGAATACTGCAGTACCTCTTTTCCTTTCGCGAATACTTCTGAGCCTTTTAAGGCTCTTGGTCATGTAAGTCATTCAAGAAGAGGCAGAGCATCGAGAACTACCGTGATAGTCATGCTGTATATCTTGACTACAGGCATACAAATAAACCAAACGTTTCATGGGCATCTAAGTTATCCCTTTTGCAGCAACTCTACGGCTGCTGATCCTCATGCATGGTTCGACCGCTCATCCAACTGATCTTTGCATGGTTCGAAGCAGCATGGGATGCGGAATAGTTCCAAACTCCCTTCCAATGTGCCCGGCCCATACACTCCATGTATGCTATATGTATACATTGACCCCCCAAACCACCCCAATGTAGGGATATTTGGCATACATGGAGTGTATGGAATATGAGACCCCCAAAAAGGACGCACGCCTTTCTGAAGCAACAGCTCATGTGGGTCACGGAGTTCTTTTTATTTGGGGCACCATTGCTAGGTACAAATTCCGTCAAGCACTTCCCCATCCCCAAATCCTCCTTCACTTCGCTTTCTCCCAAAAAAGAGTCCTTCTCCGAAAAATGTCTCCGAAACGTCTCCTTTTTTGGGGGGTTGAACCCTCCGAGACGTCGGCTCCGAGACATCGTCAAGGCTCCGAGACTTCGTCGGTCGGAATGTAGACGTACTCCTGCATTCCTGAAGCTGCCGGGGGAGCTGGAGGTCTACCGCAGTTGGACGACCTGAGGGACCGACTGGCTTTAGGAGGGTTTAGGGGTACCATGAGCAGAACGCAAGAACCCCCGTTACATGGGTGTGTATCTTAAAGGGCGAGACACCTGACTGCTGGCTGGGCAGACTATGGTAGACTGCTCTATTGTCCACCTTCCGGGGAATTTTTCACTGTGAGGTCTCCCTACTTTTGATACACACGATTTGGCCTTTTAGTGTTCGTGTTGGATGTAAACGGACGGTGGGGTTCTGACCGGAGTGTTACTCTATATTGGATTGTGAAGCTGCTCAAACGAGTAAAATACGGAGCTTGGCACTTGGGGAGGACCCCACGGTGCACAGAGTCTCGAAAGCACCACTCACTGACTCCGACAAATCTGCATCTGACCCGGTCGGATCTCAGGGCCGATGATGGAGCCTTTTTGGTTGCAACACCTGTGGCTGGTGATAGTCTCTGATGGTTCAACCTGGAAACTTCCTGGTTGCTTTGGCCATTTCTTGATCAACTTTAATGGAACAGACGTGCTTTCGAGATGCGCCCATCTGTGATGAACTTGCCATGAAGAAGCGACGAGGAGGCCTGCGAGCTCGACTCATAGCCATACATCCCCAGGAGTATGGCAGCAAAGAGTTGGGATGTATGCCCCACTCGTGGGATGTGGATGTAGGATGTGTGCACCATAAGATGTGAATATAGGATGAATATTTTTAAAAATTGGGTGTGAATCCCCACCTCTAAGACGAACACCTGCATATAGACTAAGTCACATAGAGTAGGCGATTCACCTCTACAATAGGCAAAACCCCTTTGTTCATGGTTGGAATCTCTCAAAAGCCTCTCAAATAGTATACATATAGTCACATAGTCATATAGATGTGAAACACGAGTGTGTCAGACCATGTGCAAATCAGGGTCTCCATGGCAGCATCAGGGGCAGTGGTCATGTTCAATAGAATAAGGAGTCATAGTTTGGGTCTATCCTAATACCGTATAACTCAACTCCGTATAACAGTGGATGATGATGGTTAGGTTGCAGGCCTTGTTCCAAAATCGTAACAATTCTGCAAACAGGTCCTGCGACAGGTCGGCCCGGGTCCGCTGCGAACCGCTCTGCCTTGTCCTTCTTCTTTGCAT
This sequence comes from Durusdinium trenchii, assembly GCA_963970005.1. Lineage (NCBI taxonomy): Eukaryota > Dinophyceae > Suessiales > Symbiodiniaceae > Durusdinium > Durusdinium trenchii. Next base: position 283,250 of record CAXAMN010027195.1, on the reverse strand, counting down.
CCTGGGAAACTGCTATCTGCGCATCTTGGTGTTCTCTGCCTATGTCATGTCAGACGTTTTGGGGAAAACAACGCACGGATAGAGATGCCGTCAGACGGCGTCTTTGGCCGTTGAGACGGCGGCGTTTTTGGTTGTGACCAGGCGGACACGGCAGAAACCAAAAAGAAACGGCGTTCTTAGGCTTCCAAACGGCGTCGTTGAGGCATGCAAATGGCATCTTTCCCCGCCCATGGATTTTGAGTATAGGTTTGCAACCTCTAAAACTAAAACGTGCTCTTTTGGATTGCAGCGTCTTTTCACTGAACAATGCTTCCGGCGAAATTTGTGCCGTTTGAACATCCAGGTATCTGCCTCAAATTCACTTCGATGTCATGCTGGCTGGCCAATCGAGTGCTTAAGGCAGCCCTCCCCCGCGGCCCGGGCTGCACAACACCAAGCAGCTTCACCAGAGCATGCAACAGAGCTTTTGAACCTTTGAACCTGGTTGAACATCTTTGACCCCCATCAGCAAATTTTTCCGCGAAGCAGCACCTTTTGCCAAAATTCGGATGAGGAAATGCTGTTCCAGTAAGATTCTATAGTAAACAGCGGTAGAATGCAGTAGAACATGAAACACCTTCAGAGAGATGTAGGATGTCCAGTGCATTTTCTCTGTCAGTCCTCCTCAGTCTTCACGTGCTTCCTTGGACAGGCTTGGGGCAACAGAAGAAGTGACTGCTCCTGATGGATGAAGACGAACTATTAGAGTATGGGTATAGGTTTGTTACATTTGTTGGAAGTCCTGGTCATACTTCCCTTTTCTATCTTGACGAACAAGATGGGCTTACATCGGCCAACACAACGCGCAAAAGAAGAACGTGATCTTCAAAAATCACACCGGCAAACATCGTACTCATTGTTCATCAAGTCTTGGAGTCTTGGTTCTCCCGCACTTCACTTTCTTGAAACCCAGGTTGAGGGCACATTGCCGGATCCTCTCTGAACAATGCTGAGCCTGGTCCCACATCTCATCCACCCGAGCCTCGTCCTGTTCAAAACCGTCCGTCAGACCATGCCAAATCCTGTCCATGTTCGTTTAAGAAACCAAGTCAGTCTCCGAGGTCTTAAGAACTTGCCCCGGTCGCTGGTAGAACGACGCGTAAGGACTTCACTTCACTTCGCCAAGGTTCCCTTTGTCACCTTTGTCTTTATGATCTGTATGACCCTCGTGAGACAGGGTCTCCTGGAGCACAAGCTGGCGCATGGCCCATGGCTGACTTGCTCACCCCAACCAGGCAGGGCATTGATCTGTTCCAAACGTCGACAAACCAATCCCTACCAGCAGTAAAAGCGGGGGTGGGGGGATACTTGGCACTTTGTAGGCATGAAGCCCCACATCATTCAGCTGCACCCACATGGCCAATATGCCTTCTGGAACTCTCAAACGCCCCGGCCTTCTTTGCACATGGACAGGTGCAGCCAGGCGGTCTTTTCCGTTTGCCCTTTCCTTTTTTGGAGGCCTCCGCGTGGTGTCCACGCACTGTTTCGGTGAGCGCAAAAGAGGGAAGACTCCATTTAAAGCAATTTCTGGACTACATAAATATAGACTGTTTGCAGGTGACCTCGCAGGCTTTAGACTACGAGCTGCCAAACATCGCTTGCTGAGAAATGTTGCCAAGATTTGCAAAGTACACATCCTAGGATACGCCCATGGACCGGCTGTTGACATCAACGTTGCATGCCGAAGAGGGGTAGGAACCAGGAAACATTAGTGACATTAGTGAGTGCGTTCAGCTGAGCATGTCCAAAAGCATGCTCTCTTTCTAGATGGATCCTGGATACTGAAAGGCATGTCGTCTTTTGGCCCCAGCTTTTGAGAAGAATCAATAAAGGGCATGGACCATGGAGTAGTAAAGCACCAAGGTTGTTCAATATGATTTCGAACCCGCTCCTGCAACGTTAGGTGACCAGGACCATCGCTGACACCCACAGTCCCCTAGCCTCCTGTTGGCCCTGCTGTAGGGAGGATGTCGCTGATGCCCCGGATGCCTCTCAGGTAGCTGCGCTTGTACCAACTGCTTGCCACATTCCCAAAATGCGAAACACAAGCAACGTAAAAAGACTGTGGTCCGGGCTGTTTTGTTGAGTCTCGAACCTTGGGATGCTCCACATGCTATGCTCAGTACTCCCACAGTGATGTCCTTTGGAAAGACTCAAGTCATATCTGCACAAAATGAGGCAAACGACGCGTCATATGAGATTGACCTTGCGGCTTGTCCCAGTAGACAAACCTGACCTCCCTTCCCAGGAAATGGTCAATTAAATCCGGTGAAGTGAGTCCAGTCTAGCCCTCAAGCTGGTCTACTAGCCCTCGCCTTCGGTATAACCTTGTGGGTCTGGAAGCTGGCTGGCACCTGGCATGAAACTCGTGAAAACAGAACGCCTGACAGCAAAGAATGGAGGATTTACTGAGCTTCAAAAGAGTGCACCCATCAAGCAAAAGTGAAACAGTGAAACAATAACGGTGCATCCATGGAAGTCAACCGCACCCCCAACTGCTCATCTCTGTCCCATCGATGTCACAACTACTGGAAGACATGTTGTCTTTCGGCCCCAGCTTTTCAGAAGAATGAACAAAGGGCATGGAGTCGTAAAGCACCAAGGTCGTTCAATATGATTTCGAACCCGCTCCTGCAACGTTAGGTGACCAAGACCATCGCTGACACCCACAGTCCCCTAGCCTCCTGTTGGCCCTGCTGTAGGGATGTCGCTGATGCTCCGGATGCCTCTCAGGCAGTAAAGAGATGCAAAGAGCGCTTAAGAAGGCAATCATCTTCTTGAACCGATCGGTGGTGGTGCGAAAGCATTTGGCCACCTTCACGTCGTCACCTACGCCAGGTGTGCTGTGCTCAATTCTGACTTGGCTTCCCACACAAAAAAACAAACGACAAAGCAATCCCATGGAAAAAGCAGAGAAGCAACATGTTTAGTCGTCCTCAAACCTGGAAAAACACTAACACCGCTGCGTTGTGTTGAGTCTCATAGGGATGCTTCCCAATGCTCCCCACACTCAGTACCTCCAGTCAGACCAGAACAAGTAAAGGTTAACTATCCATCCCCTCTGCAATGGGCCTAATGAACTGCGGATTATCGGATTATCAAACTGTTGAATTGTTCAACTATGCTCCCAATATATAGATCGAAAAGTAGATCCCTACCAAAAATGTATTGGACACCGTGCCAAATTCTCTAGTTGGGAATCATTATATACCACAGTGAATGCTGGAAAGCACCTCCACCCAGCACCGTGCCCAGCTGCGGCAGGACCTCGTGTTCCCCGGCCTGCTGCGGCAGGACCTCGTCTCGGTTCAGGAAACTCGTCCTCACCTCGTCCCGTCGGAACGGGACCAACGACTGGGGCGGAACAGGACGACCAGCGCCGACCAGGGCGGCTGACCGGGGCGGCTTGGGCCCCGGAAGGTGCAAAGGTTGCGACGAAGACGGGTTTTTCCTCTACCAACCGGGCGTGGTGTTCACCGTGGTTTTTTCAGGGTCCATGGCTGGAAGATGGTTCTTCCTCTACCAACCAGTGTTTTTAGAGTGGTTTTTCAGGGTCCAACCAGTAGTCTCGTCTTCCAGGGTCTACTAAGATGTTGCAGGGAAGGAGAAATGAGTGTGGAGGAACCTTCTTCGAATGATCTGAATTGGACAAGAACTCAGGGGAACCTTCTCTGAATTGGGCAAGAACTATTATTTGGGGGAGCCTTCTCTGGGGGAACCTTCTTCAGTTTATAGAAGTTGTGATGTGGGGGGGGCATCCCACTAGTTAAATAAGCTTCCGCATACAAGTAGCAGCTTAGCTTGGAATGGCAGGGATCCTCACTCTTGGTGCTATCCCCACGCTTCAGGGCCCAGCCTTCCGAGGAGTGCTGGGTGTGGTGGTTGCGCTTGGCACCTGAACACAAGGTGTCAACACAAACTTTGACATCCAAGTGTAAGACTTCATCACCTTCGCAATGCTTCGCAATGCTTCGCATCAGTTCACCAGACTCGGCTGGGCGAAGCTCGTCTACCAGTTCTTCGATGATGTTTGGAGTCTCGTCTCGTCAGGAGTCAGAAGTCGCTGTCTCGTCTATCGGAATGATGAAGAGACTGGACCATGTCCACAGTGGGTAGCTGTAAGATTTGCCCTAGATGCAAGAAGTCAAGATTAAGGAATGATTGAAAAAGATCGGTGTCTTTCATACTGCGAGCACCCAAGTGTTTTGGACTTTTCATGACTTTTCATGATATGGGTCCAGACTTTAACCTGACATTGCTTTGGTTTCATTTGGAATTTGATTGGATCTGTTGCCTTCCAGCAGAATCCTAGGCGTTCTCAGCTGTTCTACCACAGAAGTGTATCTTCAATCAAAGTCTGACAGCAAACACTGGCTTTCCATGGCGTTCCATCGCGAGGGATCGAGGGAAGAGATGGCCGCAAAGCAGCCACCCGCTCAAAGGCAATGCCACGGAACCACGAATTAAGCTAATAAGCAATGAATACAAGTGACGGAAGTCACTCTCTACTGAATGTAGTTCGTCTGTGTGCCAATGGCAAACATAAAGTATTCTAAGAAAGTATGCATGACATTGCATGAACACAAGCTTGAACTGAACACATCACAGTCCTTCGTGCGGGAAAAAAAAACAAACGTCAGACACGGATGAATGTCACGCCTGCAGTCCAGACTCCAGGTCTAAAGGACTGCTGTCCTGTGCGATGTCTCCACGTCTCCAAGCAGTTGTGTGATGTCAGATGACCAGTTGTGGAGCAGTTCCTCTTTCTTCAATGATGTGGAATGATTTCGGATGAAGAAAAAGGAAGTCAAGCCCTTTCTGGGCTGAGAATCATGCTGGAGGTCTCAGAATCAAGCTAATGGGTTCCCCCCCCGGCATATTTCCCACAAAATACACACCGACACCGACGGTTCATTCACCATTATTTCTCCAAAATATCCACTCCAGAGACCCCTCCCAACGGCATGAAAATCCAATGGGATGAGTCCCAAAGAAGTGGTTGTGTTTTGGCCTTCTTGTGCTTTGGATGTTCAATCTATATACTGGTTTCTCACTTCGTCATTTGCTGTGTTTTTGCTTTTTGCACTTCAAGAATGAGACATGTATTCAAGCTGGACCTCGATCCACCCCAAACTAGTACAATGGCTTTGCAAGAACCATTGAAGACAAGAATGAAGCTGCAAGTCTCTCACTAGCAAATTTGGATGAGAAACTGGAAGTCCATACTTGGCAGACTCCTTGAACCCTGGAATGTGCTTGCCCTATATAAACTGAAAAAGAGCCAGCCAAAACAGTGGGTTCCTTCCGTGACAGGCGTGATCTCGATGCTTCAAACAGTTGAGGAGAGGTCTGAAAGAGCAAAGCTATTTTTGGAAACATATTTTCCGGCTTTAGTGTCATCGTTTGCAAATGAAGACTTATTACCTGGAGATGCATGAATACTACAGATATCAATAGGGTATAAAATGCTACAGATACTAAGATATCAATGGCTATTTCTTGATATTCTTCCACCTCCAAAAGAAGATTTTGGTTGCCTTCACCCCTCGACCCCTCGACCCCTCCCACCTGAGGCCCAGTCGGACTCATCAGCTTGGTCTTTGAGTCGTGTTGGGGTGGTGTGGTGGTGTGGTTCTTCAGCTCTTGCGAAGTGATATATCATGTGGGCTTCTTCAGTGTGAAAAACGAGTCTAGACAGTCAACTCCTATGGATGTGGAGTAGGAAAAGTCGAAATGAAGCAAGGAAAGGACCCTGGTCATGTGGACGCTTTAGCCGCATCCGTAGTTGGACAGCTTTGGCTCAGCTTCCTCATGGTTCCATATAATTCCTAAATACTCGTGAGCCAAAAGAGAACAGGACAGCGCGTTGGACAGCCTAAAGTCTCACCCTCAGAGGGCGGGGATCACGCCTGTGCTTCAAACCAGCAGCGACATCCCCAAGAGTTAAAGACATTGGCCAAGTTCCTTGGAGTTGATCATTCACTTAATCGAAAGAAAGTGGTTTTCCTTATTGGATTGGGAACAAAAGTCATTGCCAGATTGGAACTTTTCTCACCTGTTCAACCCATTCACCACCCCGCCAGTCAGCGCACCGGACGATTGGGAGCCACAAGCGCTCCCGTTCCTTTTTTGTTGGGACACGAGTTCACGGAGTTGGTCGAGACGACTGCCCATGTGGGCAGTCTCTCAGTCCTCACATGTTGGAAGACTGGATAGGCAAGGCGAGCCGATGTGTTGGTCCGAGAAGGCCTCGACAAACGAAGGTCTCTCCCCTTGCGCTTCTTCAGGCAGTCCTGAATGACTCATGAGCACCGCCGGGCTTACAGCCGTTCTTTCAGACCGATGCAAGAAACGTAGAGCAAACACGCAGCTGTACCTCGGTGGGCCACCTTTCGGCCAGTCTCTTGGAGCAACGGTCCTTGGTACGTGAACTGTTACACTGCCATGCAGCTGGCCTTCCAAATTTATCAAAATTTAAAGCATGCTTCCAACACCCGGTCTGCAACGGTACACTGCTATATAATCGTAGGGGTGTGTATGACAATGACAGGCAGCAAATGAGTAGGCCTCGTAGCGCAGGCAGCGGCAGCATCGCAGCGGCAGCAGCAGCAGCAGCAGGAAACCAACAGCAGCAAACCAATAGCAAGCAGCAACAAACCAGGAGGAGCAGACCACCAGCAGCAGACCAGCAGCAGGAGCAGCAAACCAACAGCAGCAAACCAGCACCACAGGCAGAAGACCAGCAGCAAGCCCGAACATCCGTTTTTGTGGAACCTCTGCCCAGACCCGTACGGGACCAGGTTTTCATCCAAGCAAAAAAACATGAGATGGCAACTCAGTGAAGAAGAACAAGCAGTTGCAGTCGCGGTCGCGGTCGCAGCAGCAACAGCAGCAGCAGCAGCGGCCACTGCACAGCAAAGCAACAGCAGCAAACACGGCGGCAGCAGCAGCAGCAGCACCACCACCAGCCACCGCAGCAAAAGCACTTGCTCGCACTCTTAACCAAAACCCTCTACGCAAATGCATGAGGCAAATGAGCCCCTGCCCCCATTCTGTCCCAACATAGGTTGGGAAGCGCAACTCGAAGCTTCCAGGAAGAACTGTGATACAATCGTCAGTCGTGTTCCAAACACCAGTCACCAAGAGATAACAAGCATATCCCAGACACTCCATGTATGGAATATATGCCTACATTGGCCCCAAAACCACCCCAACTGATCGGCATATATGGCAGTCCTATGGAGTCTATGGGTGAATAATATGCCCGACACACAGTCGTTACCACACAACGAACGCCTCCACTCCTAGACACGCAGTTCTGCAACGACTTGAGCACTTGGGAGTAGTCAGCCACTGCCGAGCCACATGCCAAGCGGGTGAGACTCTTTTTGGTTTAATAATAGATAATAGATATTAATAGTATAATTTGATGTAAATTGGGCCCTCAGTTGGTCTAGCAACCCTTCGACATCGACATCGAATCGACTCGTGTGGTTTAGGTTCAGCCCAATTTTGACATCTGGTCCCCAGTTTGTCCTTACTCAACTTTACCAAAAAATGAGAACTCCCTCCTCCGTGAGAGTGAAGTTCAAGTTGAAATGGAATTCCTTTTTGCTGATCTCATCTTCAGGAGAGAGCCTCTCTACCAGCCCGCCAAGCAAACAACGATTCTGAAGTGTATCGAAGCTTCCATCAGACATTGACCGAGCTTCGCTTCCGAGCTTCGCTTCCTATTCCGGTGCGACTTTGGTGACTTTGTCTTTCTCATCCTCCTCATCATTCCCCGTCTTCCGGTGTCCATGCTGGGCGCTCATCGAAGACACCCAGGAGGAGTGCTCGCTGGCAAAACACTCCTCCGAGCGTTGGACCAGCAAAGGAAAGCTTGCGGCCTGTTGCATCCTCAGTGCCGGTCTAAAACTGACGCCCAAATGACACGTTGTAGTCCTGTACGACCTATAGAATTGGATTAGAATTGGGTTTACCTTAAGGACCTCTCCAACTTGGATTCCTTTCGATGAGTTGCGCATGAGGGAAGGGATTCCACTACTGAGGGTCACTACTGGAAGGTAATGGTTGACTCGCTAAGTATCTGCTGCAAGGAGTGCCACCAAAGCTGAATTTGGTGAGCTTGATGAACAGTTTCTGAGTATCGCCTCATCTTTTTCTTGGTCCCATTGAACTCTGCCCATGCTGTGGCTGCAGCAACACCCGCCGTGCAAACCGCACACCATTGCGTTTCACCTAAGTAGACCAATACCGTCACAAGTCCTGAAGCAATTGCCAGAAGAACCTGATGCATTGTGTGCCATCTCGCATATCGTGGCAGGCGTTGTTGGTAGAATCGAACACGAGAGTGAAAGCGAAGATCCATGTACTCGCGAGCTGTCAGGAGGGAGTGGTGGTCATCCACAGTCTCATCCTTGTTTGCTCCTTTCCCCTCCCAAGCTGCACCTTTATATTGTCCGTGCTTGTAGATTCCAGGGGCTGGATCGCGGCTGAAGCGAAAGGTGGAGAGGAATGAGGTTTCAGAAATACCTGCTGACTTCAACACAGAATCCTCTATTGCGGCAATGACGTTGCAAAGGGTCTCTTCTATTGACTCCATGTGGTTCGAAAGCATATCCCTTGAGTATTCTCCAGCACAGCATCGAAATTTCCAGATTTCAACTTCCATTGCCAGGGCAGCAGCACGCAATTGTTGCCACTTCGTGGTCGGATCTAGAAATGATATGAGCGCAGAGATCAACCCTGCACCAACAGACATGCCTAGAACCGAGTAATTCACTGATGCTTGAGTCAAGACATCGGGCAAGTTTATATGCATCAATGTTAAAATTGTGATGGCGTAGCCCGTGAGCAAGACAAGCCCATAGGAGAATTTCGCAATATTCTTCATGCGAGTCGCCACATGATGGTAGACATCCACGTCGACCCAGGCTCGTTGAAGAAGCCGGCAGGTCGTCAGCCCAATTTCAGGCATCTGCCGATCCACGTGCATTTGCGTCAGGAGCTTCTGAAGGCGTCCCAAGTCTGATAGATTTGCGGAATGGGTCAGGGGAGATAGAAGAACCTCGTGGAAGGCGGCTGTGATTTCAGGAGAATTGGCCAGATAGTTTCTCCTCTGAAAGTAGCTATCAAACTTCAGGCATTCATCTCGCAAGTGGTGAAAAAGGAAGTCTTTGGCATCTCCAAAATGTTCTTTTCGGGCCAACTGAATGATCTCTTTGAACAGTCGTCCGTCTTTAAGGCCGTGTTTCACGCAGAAGAGGCCTGTGCGTGCAGCTTTCTTGGCGAAGTTCGATGACATAGAAACAAGACAGTAATGCTGCAGGAATCGATCTAGCATGGCTTTTGATTCACAGCGAACAAGTTCCCCCACCATCTTCATGAGGATGTCTTGGAATTGAGACTTTGGCAACTCACTGACCCCAGTGTATTTGGGGTCAGGAGAGATAAATGCTTCCTTCTGGCTAATGAACGTGAGAAACTCACGTGTGAGTTTTTCAGCCACACATCGTCTGTGATCCTCCTTCTTTAGCATGCTGCTGCTGGACTGTTCTTCAGCAGGCTTCAACAAAGATTCTGCGTCTCTCTCAAACTTTCGGATTTGTCCCCAAAGCGGCCATTTGCCATCCTTATCATCTATGTCTTCACCTATTTGAATCTTGGTGGCCCTTCTGTGTCGTGTCTGGTCTCTATGCAAAATGTCCGTCATTGCATGATGTAGAAAAGCCAGTGTGGATGAATGGTAGAAGTTGCCAGTCCCCTCTTCATTAAGGCTATCCTCGAGCTTCCTCAGGCGAAGAATGGCGTCCTCTTCGCTGGTGATTGGCTCCTCTTTCTTCAGTAGGTCTCTTGAATCAAGCAGAAGCAGCGGAATTCCACGAGCAACCTGATCCGCCAATCTCTCGATGCTTCTTAGTCCCCATTTGTTCTGCAGGGTTGACACAGCAAAACCAGGGATCTGGCTGACTAATAACGCTTGGATCATTCTCGCACGCAGGATGTTGAGAGGTATCCAATCTCGCTTCCATTCATGTTGGTGTTCCCCGCTAATGCAATCCACAACGATATAGTGCGTGCAGCCATCTGGGGCATCCACATAGTGATTGTGATACGCGCTCTCAGCACCAAGGCTTTTTCTGCTAACATACCACATCTTCGATACAGAGTCTTCCCAGTTCCTGGAAGCGTTTCGCAGCCTGGAGGCGACTGTAGCTGGATTTTCACTGGAGATCAGTACTTGCAGAGCATTGATGAATGTCAGGACAAAAAAGCCCAAATTCCCTCGGCGCCGCTCGGCCTCCGCAGCGCAGAGTCGCCCAAAAGCGCGTGACAAGCTGCATTCAGTATTCTCCAAAATGATGAGGGCATTGTGCTGTCTGGCCAGCGGCAGCAAGCATTCTTTCAAGAAGGCTTGAATCTTGAATTCCGTCTCCTGCGCACTTTTGAAGTCCGTTTCGGACACGAAGTAGTGCTCCTTGTTGAGATCATGACCTTGAAGCTCGCAATCGCCCCAGTGGTGCACTATCAACTCACTGGAAGAATACTGGCCCTTGCCCACTGCTGTAGAACCGAACATCTGGATAACAAGTTTTGGTCGTGGAAAGAAATCCAAGCCAGACATGACTCGATCAACGCTGTCCAGCGGGAGCATCCTTGCTTGTCTGTTGGACAGGAAGAGTAGCTTCCGTTTCACCTCTGCTCCTCCTACTTCGACCTTCACGGTGTCAACGAGCCCAACGACCGTCTTGATCTGCAGCTCTTCCAACTCTTTGCGAGCTGGATCCTTCGTGCCCACGGCATTCTGTAGAACGTACTGCTTTTCCTGTTGATTTGGAGGAGCACGTTCTCTATCTGCAAGCCGGTCAAAGCGGTACGGGATGGGGATCGGTGGCAAAGGGTCCTGATTCTTGACCGCTCCAATGGTGACACCATTGAAGCTGTGCTCTGCAGAGACGCCATCGAGTAGAAGCTCCTGCCGCAGAGAAGCTCATGCCTCCATCGTCTTTCAACACGACGTCTACCCCATGCTATCTGATTCACATATGTTAACCTCTCGCCCGCTGAAAACCCCCGTCCTCAGGCTTCAGCTCCTTCCTTTGACCTGGAGCCCAATCCTCCTCCTCCACCTCCTCCTCCGTGAGCTCATCCGGGGGAACAAGCCGAACCTTCAACTTCTTCAGGCGGCGAACCTTTGGGCGAGCCTTTGGGAGGCGAGTTGGCTGGTTCATGGCACTGATGGTTGGCAACGAAGATGAGACTTGCATCGAGAATGAGACCTGTGTTCAACACATCACTCATGAGACGTGATGTCACTCATGTCGTGTAGACAACAAATCATGACGGACTCATTTTGACCTGGAATTATTGGACGTTGTTTCTCGCGTAGCCTTTTGAACTATGTTGCTAGCAAACATGCAGGGCCACATCAAGCGGTTGTTTCTTCAAGCGTTCCAAAGGCAGTCGTGCAAGAAGCTGAGATACATTGAACGCATCAACCCAAGAAGGCGCCCCAAATCCTGTTCAAACATGAGATGCCACCCAACTCCTGTTTCAGATCCCAACCACTGAAAACTGCCAGTGCTGACAATCGTGGCCAAGTGAGACCCTCCTTTGACATGGGAAAGTGACGCAGAAAGGCATGGAAAACCATCTACAGTAAATACATGAGTATCTCAGATTGGTGCATCATTGACCAAGGGCACTCCATCATGTCCCAAGAGATGCCAAGAGCATGCACCCACCCGCGGCACCCATCCACCTTGACTGTTCGCTCTTTTCTATCTGTGCGCTTCCAGGTGCGTGAGAGCGGGGCGGCAGGGCCTCCTGAAAAAAACAGAAATCCGAGTCCATGAGCCCGAGTCTGGGAGGGGAACATGGCCAAATTGGATCCACCCGACCAAATCTTGAGCTCGACTGCAAGGTCAAGCAATTGAAGAATGTTGTACAAAGCATACGCTCCCGACACTTGATGTAGTGTAGACTCTGGATTAATGAACCCCACATACAAAGAGGTGTTTCAATCCAAATGGCAACAAATTTATGAATCAATAGTCTACACTACAGAATTGGATTATCACATGATTTTTTCTCCATCTGTCCAGCACCTCAACCTCGCTCCGCATCGGCTGCTCCTCAACATTGCTCGAGTCGCTCGAGCTGTGCACTCTGCCTCGACCGACAGGCGTCACCACTGAACGGGCACGAACGACCAACGTCACCGGCCATTGCTGTGTGTCAAGGCATTGCGAGAAAAAGGCATCGCGAAACCACAGCAGAAGGAGTGCTTTCTAAACCACCGAAACCACAGCAGAAAGCACCGACCATTGTTTGTTTGCTGTGGTCAGAAACTTGTTTTTGACCATTTCAGTTTGTTTTGTGCGTCCAAATCTCCCCTCCGCAATCTTCCGACCTCGGAAGAGGCTTCGCTGCGGAAGGTAGGCAAGCCTGCCCGAGAAGAGGGGAAGCAGGAGTGAAGCGAAAACGCAGCTGTTGAATGTGTCCTTCGTAGCATTTCTTTTGAGAAGGGTCTCATGCTAGCATGTTCCGACTCCCAAAGCGCTGCCTCTTTCGACTTGGCAAAGAGATAGTTGCACAAGGTGGGCAGCGAATATTCCGCTTAAGATCTCTATGTATAGATCATTACTCGAGCTTGAACTAGCCCTCAACTGAACCACTCATCACTCGTCATACCTTTGCTGAGCGGAAGTTGCATTTCCTCCAGTGGTGTCTCATGAGTTGAACTACTGAAAGATCTGAACGCGTCAACACAGACTCACCCTGAGAGCCAGCATCCAATCACGCCTGACTAGCAAACATCGGTAGCTTCAGCATCCAATCAAATCTGATGTACACATTCACCAACTTCATGTATATGTGGAACCCACTATGGAACCCCTGAGCATTCTGAGAATTTGTTGCTGAGCCGGCTTGCTGCAGAAAACCTGCATTCAGCAACTTGTGATGACGAATGCTATGACTTCAGTACTACCATTGCCTTAACAGTGCACCAGCCAAGTGAACTCTACGAAGGTAGCAACCAAGTCAGCTGGACCACTGCAAATAAACATGTTCGCCAATGGTTCAAGAAATTGATAGAAATTGACACTCACCCTGCCCGAGTCTCTGCTTCATCCCCAAGCAGCGACATCCCCAAGAGTTTTCAAGACATTCCCTAAGCAGCTCCTTGGAGCTGGTGATTCACTTCAGCTAGGAGCTGAATCCAAAAAGCTGGTGCTTGAACCCTTTTCTCGACGCCGGAGGAGTCCAACGAATCACCCCTTCGACCCCACAAACCACACGTTGAACGGTTGGGAGACACGAGCGCTCCCCGTTCCTTTTTTGTTGGGACACGAGTTCACGGAGTTGGTCGAGACGAGATGGGCAGTCTCTCAGTCCTCACATGTTGGAAGACTGGATAGGCAAGGCGAGCCGAGGCAAGTCGTCTGTAGGGGCCCTGGCGTAAACGGTACTTCTGATGTTTGATGTCCGGTGGAGCGGAGGTTTTGGCCGGATTTTCGTTGGGCGGCGGGTTTGATGCCGGTGTGCTGAGCTCGTTCTTGACAATCGAACGACATGTTTGAAGCCTACTTCAGTCTTCACTGGCGGTTTTTGATGGCTGAAGCATGCGACAAAACAGTGCTATCTTGGAGATGTCACACCTCCCTCGAAAAACACTTGCAGGGCCTTCCACAGGGTCTATATCCTATACATCCACTTGAACTGCGTGATGAGAATGGCTGAATTCTTCCATGCAGAACGGGAGAACCCCCGTTGGTGAGACGCGTTTACTTTTTTGCAGCTCCAATTCGCTGTAGTAGCTGCTTGGCTAGTTTTGCCAAAGGCCCTGGTGTTATCTGTTCTTCTCAGGTCATTGAAATTCCCCCGCAGGGCTGAGTTTCAATGCCATTTCAAGTAGCATGTTGATGCATGTTGATATGATTTCACAATTTATCTCGTGACGGATGCTCCAAGCATCAGATCTTCTCACTATATCTTTTGGTGTCACCAAGCATCCTTTTCCTCCGATCTGTGGAGAAAACGAATCAGAGCCGCTGTTGGTTCAAGTGGAATCTGCGTACGAGTCCGACATCTCCAATCAATTCGTACGGGTCCACATCCCCTGTTGCGGGCGCTGTACTAGTAACATGGGGCACAGAATGCAACATGGGACATCTTGAGCCATTCTGGGTAGACGTTTGAGGTGGTCCATGAGTTTCTCCATCAATCGTGAGCAGTGCGTGTGTGTGTTTTCATGCTAATTGCTGCATCCTGCTGTCCTACGTGATTGAATTCAATTCGGGGAATTTAGCATCATTAGAGATTGTTCATGATTGTTCCCTGAATCAAACCAACCAAACAACTTGCGGAGGCCTTTTTTGATGCTAGCTGAAGAAAGCTTGAGGTACAAAAAGACTCCTTAAAAGACCACAAACTTCTAGTATCTTGTCATACTTATCTGGACATCAATCCCATACCAGTCGACTCTGGGTATCCTGGGAGCTCCTGCTGATGGCTCTTGTGCTTTTCTGGAGATCTCTGGCTCAAATGGGTCGCGTCTCAGACATCGCATTCAATGCCGAGCCTCTCGGGATGGTCGACGACCACCTCCTGCGGTGACGTGACGACAGCGGTTTCGAGCGCCGGACGTCATGCAGGAGCCAACGGCTTTCTCTCTTGGCATCGGTTTTCTCTGCTGGATTTCAGAGACATCCTGACATCCTGTTGGCATCTGTTGGTTTTCTATTCTTCTTTTCTTTTGATTGATGTCTGTGTGGTGGCTCGACACCTGTGTCCGAGGCTTCAGGCAGCTTTCCAGGCTGACAAACGCGCCTGCACGTTCTATGTAAATCAACATGAAATCAACATCAAACAATGCCCCAAACAGTGCCTGCTGGTTCTAACAATGTTGCTGGTCTACTTGGGTTGAAACGCCTGATGTCTACACTGGTCCAGGTCAACAGACTTGAGATACCCTTCCCCGATCGACCCTGTCAGCCTGTGTGTTTGTGCTTCAGCCTGTCAGAAGTGCAGCCGGTGCAGCCAGTATTTTTATGTATTTTTATACGTTGGTCTTGTGAATAGAATCGTTTTGCATCCCTGGAGCTTCACCACTTACCAACACTAAAATTTGACTTGCACAAAGTGTAGGACTCTTGTAGGACTCGAATGAAGTAAACGGAGTCACACGGAGTGAACACAATGGTGTGGCTCCTGTATTTCCCCCATCCTGTTTGCAATCGCTACTTGAAGCTGTTCTCACAGTGTAGTATAGTCTTGCTTTGCTTGTCCTAGCAAAAAAACTTTGCAGTGGCATCACTGTATCATAGGACCATCCAAACCTCCTGTTCCTCCTCGTCCCTTCCCAAATTTAGAAAACCGGTCGAAGTCGAAACCCCACCATCAGCGTCGTCGGCTCATCATCAGCCGTCCCAAAAAAGGAAAAAGAAGGCGCCCCGTCCGAAACGAAAAGCCGCGCCCCAAAAACGCAGCGCCCTGTCCTGTCATTGATCATGTAATGCCCCTCTTTGGCTATCCCTCCTGCTCCTCCTGCTCTGTCTGAAGCTCTTTCAGTTGCTGTGTCAGGCTTGCCACCTGAGATTTCGTTTTCGCCGCACGTCAGCAGCTCTGGACGGCTGTGGGAGAGTTGCTCACCTGAAGGCATCTCCTATGTTAAGCTAGCTTCGGCACAGTAGGGTATTGGTGATCTGACCAACGCATTGCTTTGGCAATGCCAAACAGCATCCTCATGTTAGGCTAATTGTTAATGTGGGTGGGTCACCCAGAAAAGTCATCCAAGTGGAAAGAGTATTCAAAAGTGCATTCTTAAGAGGAAGTTTACACTTAGCTACTTGTGGCGATGCCTTCATTCCTAGCCAAAAGGAACCTTGTGAAACTAAGAGCTTGCAATCTCGGGAGGTCCGGGGGTCCGGGGGTCCGAGGGTCAACACTGCATTGGGTCTGGTGTTTTGTGTCTTTCCCATGTGATACCTTCACTTCTTGGCTTCCCACCTTGGCTTCCAGCTCGGCATTCTGACGCCGAAGCTCATCATTGTCCGCCCTTAGCTCTTCGACATCCACACCTCGCGCAGCGTGCCTCGTTTTCACACCGAGGAACTGTCTGCTTGGATGTGATTTTCTTGGGTATCTAATGTGTCCTGCAGTCCTGGAGGGTGTGACCCAGCTGAAAAGCTTTCCGAGGACATGTTTCTTCAATACTACACTGGCTTCAGGGAGTCTGCTTGTCAGTATTACTGTATCACTGGTCGTCAGACATGAGGTGTACTCTCCCACCAAGAAGTGGCGCAAGCATGCGCAAGCTACCCATCTTGTGCTATGGACTGAGCGCAAGCATCGAGGCTTAGAGAGTTCAGAAACGCCGAGCCCCCGCACACAAAAACCTCTGGCCTTTTGATACCATCCAAACGGAAACGAGCACATCCCATGTGCTTGCATACTTTAAGTCCTCTAGATTCTTCGGATTCTCCTGTAACTCAAGAATGACCTCCCTTAGCATCCGGGTGTTTTTCAGTCAACTCCGCGCACTTCTCGCGCTGCCTGTGGGAGCCCCCAGGTATTTTTTGATGTAGTCGACAGCCTAACAGCCCAGGCGTGACGGTTTTCGACACCGGGACCCTGGTTTGTCGATGGTCGTCAAATCCCGGCGCTAGCCCATTCATTGAATCTCATGGCAAGTTGCGAAATCTGCTGTGTTTTGCGTCCAAGTGGATTCATCTATTAATATCTATTAATATATATATATATATATTATATATTATATATGTATATATACAATTACATACAGTATAATCATACAAGATCATACATGTATGATTCTGATCGGAAAAGCTCGTGATAAGAAAGCACGTGTCATACTGAGAAGAAAGCGTCATGCGTCATACGAGCTTGATTTGCGGTTCTTCCAAATCTTCAAACCTTCAAATTTGCGCGGAGACCATCTTCGATCTGTTGCCCAATTCCCTGGCACTAGGTTCCCCATGGTTCCCCATGGTTCGATTCGCCGGGGTGCCCGGAAAGCCTCTGTAACCATTCCGAACCCACAAGACCATCTGTGTGAGCATGTGGCCTGGAGTGAATCTAGAACAAGGCTGCCAAGGATGAAGGTGCAGGTCCCGAAATCAATGACCAGTTCCGGGCCAGTCACGTGGAATCAGATCTAAGTCGAACTTTCATAGACAAAAGATCAGAGCACGCATCCATATGCATCAAATAGTCACACCATTTGTTTGTGCATGCAATCACCCCAGTTTCGCGAGTCTTTCGGATCGGGAGTTTCACCACTGTGCTCGGTCCCCGGGCATTGGCGGGACGTTCGGGTTCCTCATAGAGTCCCACAAGCACACGGGTGAGCTGAGAGATGATGCCGTTCTTCCTGAGTGGGCGACTTGAGGCGACTTGAGGCGACAAACGTACGATGACTGGGCGGAGGAGCACGCCAACAAAAATGGGTGATCGGCAAACTGGCCATTATCGGGCCTTAGTAACTTAGTACAATTGCTAGACTTCGTTACTTCGTTCCCATCTGATGACGATCCAAGGCCGCTGCTCCAAATACTTGCGGAACTCCTCCTTCTGCGAGTCTGCAGTTTCGTAGCTCATGGCCCTGGCATCTTTCTGGTACGAGGCTCTTCCCCAAAAACCCACTGCATTGAGGGGTAAAAGCCGCTTGTATGACCTGGATGGTTCAGTCCATACCTCCTTGAAGGAATCTTCTTAACATCAAGAACTTGTCTGATTGACATTGGCCGGCATACTAAACTCGGATCTCCTGCATTGCGATTGAGAGTTTCAGAATCACATTCAGGCTTGCACACCTCCCTGCTCCGAAGCACATTTGCCAAAGACAATCAGAGATTAATGAAGCACACTCTCGCAACGTAAGGTAATGCATCCAGCCAGTATGAGTCAGTATCAATCTTATCACTCTGGCGAGCCGGCAGCCATTTCATAAGACCCTTCCAAATCAGCTGACCACTCTACAATGCGGGATTCCCAAAGTCTCCATGATTTCTGCGTAACCTCCCAACTTTTCCCTGTTGAACTGCTGGACACCTTTACAGCGTTCTTTGCAGAAGGCGGCATGTTGTCCGAGATCCAAAAACTCCATCGTTCGGATCGAGCAGTCGAGCTGACAGCTAGGTCCTATAGTCAGCAAAAACGATGTAGGAGTTGAAGTTCATCTTCATTGGCTTCATGATTCCCAACATGTGCCTGGAAGTTTCTCCCGGGACATGTGGTGTTCAAACCCACCCTTTTCGCACCACACACCGTGGCGAGGTTGCGGCCTCCCTCACTGCGGAGAGGACGTCAGACAACTTTGGGCGTTCGGAACGGGCGTATCGTTGGGCCAGAAGGGCTGTGGTGACGGCCACAAGGATTGGGCATGCATCTGAATCAACCGTCTATTTGAAGATACAAACGATTTGTGGGTTGCGTCACCTTACGGTCCAAGGGTGCGTCACCTTACACATGCAGGTTGACCTGTGCAACCCTACAATAGTCTTGACAGGAAAGCATGCTTGTGAACCTCAAAGTATGATCTGTGTGTATACATTATAGATCCCCAAATAGATAGAAGTTCGTAGTTCCCCAGATAGAACATGTACTGGAAACCGTGCCAAATGGATCCCACATGGATCCCAGCTTCGCAGCACCCACTTTTCAGCTCAACAAATGTCTGAAGCGGCCAGGCAGTGGGGCATAGAAGACCTCGTCCAGCAAAATGGCTCGGTCGATTGCTGTTGGCACAGGACATCTGCAAAAAGGATCAAAAAGGAAGTATAGTGACCCACAAATAGATAGGCTTTGGAACATCTTCGTCTGCACCGTTGAACATCAATACCGTTGAACATGTCGGCATCAGTACCCCGTTGAATCATGTCTTGAGACTGATTCTGTCGTTATCATGTGTTGGGGTCCTTATGATCCTTATGGACTCACGATGACTCACGTAGTTCCAGGTGTTTTTGCACCTAACTAACAATAGGGACACAGAGGAAGTTAAGAAGTTACCTACTCCACCAATTAGGCTTGACTCACTTCAATGAAGAAACCACTGTATTCAAGAAACAGTGGTCTAAACTCTCCGACCGGATTCGGTTTCTTCATGTTTTTCTGAACTCAATCAATGAAGCCACTCAGACCGACCCAGGTCCCAGGCCGCAGTGTCCAGCAGCTGCAAGCTATCGAGACCTGGGTCCGACGTCCAGAGAGACGTCCAGCATCCCGAAAACAGGGTTCGAAGCGTCCAGCGTGGATGGATGATGCTTCCAAAAATGGGTCACCGGAAAAAGCAGCACTCAAATCTCTGGGCTTTGATTCCAGCCCAGCTTGGGGCTGAGGGGTTCTTCGTTCAACGGCCTTCCTTCAACATCAGTAAAAGCCGGAACCCTCTACAGCAGCCAATCCTACACTTAAACCGCAAATATCGACTTCTCCAAGAACAAAAACAAGGTGAAAATAAAGAGTCCACAGGAGCTGAGTCAACATCTCCATTGCACTATATACAAAAATGTCTTACAAACATATATATTATATAAACATAAATATATAAGTAACTTCTGAGCAACACCTTAACCTCCAACCCATCCGATGAGGACGTTCACCCTTACACTTTCACCGGGCAACACCGGTTGTCCTTTCCGAGTGCCCCGGGCCGACGATGTTCCGGAAGTGCGGGCGCCTGGGAGGCCGCATGGGACGTCAAGTGGGGACCTCCAAGAGCTACACCTGGGATCTTTGAACCTGATGGGCATGGTTCTTTGAGCCAGACTGCGCTTCCACAAAGTGTTTTTTTAGGTTCCATGTGAATCTTCCATGAGCTATGAGCTAGCTGTCAACACCGATGTCTTTTTCCAGATCCTGCAACAGGAGGGTCTTTCAGGAAGCTGATGATTGAGGCGTGAAGAAGGCGTTCAGTCGGTCGGAGTCCAAGCGGGGCCAGCTATCTGTGGCTATCTGTGAGTGAGTGATTGCAAAGGTCATGAATCAAGCTCTTGGCGGTCTAAATCATCTGACAAATCCATTTGCTCTCCTTTACCGGTGGAGACTGCAATTAGCTAGCAACCAGCAAAGAAACATTGGTTCAGTGTCCGAATTGGATTGGCATGACTTCTCACTCAAAAAAGGCGATCATCAGTGGCTCATGGTGTGGGAGTTCAAGACACAGAATGGCACCTCTGCACTCTGAAGACCTGCAGACCTGCAGACCAAGTCCTTGTGAACCGAGACTCCACACACTCCGGCGGCGCATGAGGAACCGAGTGCTCACGCCGGCCTGACACAGCAAGTGCCTTGGCAGCTCTGAGGTGTGTAGCTCTCCAGGCGCCACTGGCGCGCACCTCAAAGTGGCCGCGTTTTTGGGTGTTTTGAGCGTTTTTCTTCAGCTTCTATCAGTTTCTCCTTGTGCCGTTACTGGAAGGTCCTTTCCGTGCTATCCAACTCGAGCCATAGTTGAGTGTGAGATTCTTGGGAGATACTGATAATAGTAGTAGTAGTAGTAGTAGTAGTCGTCGTCGTCGTCGTCGTCGTCGTCGTCGTCGTCGTCGTCGTCGTCGTC
>CAXAMN010027195.1:190613-256587 GCA_963970005.1 Durusdinium trenchii | reverse complement strand
GTAGTCGTAGTCGTAGTCGTAGTCGTAGTCGTAGTCGTAGTCGTAGTTGTAGTTAGTTAGTTAGTTAGTTAGTCCCTACAAGTCCAAAGGCCCAGTAAAACCAGGTCGTTTGCTTGCTTGAATAGTGTTTTTGTATGACCAACTCCAGTAAAATGAGGTCATTGACCTGCAGGGAGTTAGTTAGTTAGTTAGTTAGTTAGTTAGTTAGTATCTTTCCAAGGGACTTTGGAGAGTGCTCGTTTGATCATCTCTGAGTCCATTGAATTGCATATTTAAGGGGATGTCAAAGCAACAAAGGGAACTAAGAAGGATGATCAAAATCCTCCCTCTGAAAACAGTTCCGCTGGTTGCACCAGTTTTTCGGTCCCAAAAGCCTCTTACTTCACTCCAAGGATCACCGCATGGATCGTAAAGAAGGTCCAGGATGTCACGGCCTGATGGATGAAGCGGAAGTGTTGCGGGAGAGGAAGCAAAACCAATCCTGGTTAACTGCCTGCATCCGTGCCAACCTCATCTGAAGACATGTTGCCTCACCAGAAGTGGAGATGTTGGATGAAAATTCATGGTTCAACTCCCAAACACCCAGGTCCATGATGGATGTGCGCAGGTTCACGCGCATCTGCGCGCGCAGATGTAATATGTGTACTGTGTATGTGTGTGTGTGTGTGTCGAAAACCCGCGGATTCCCGAACCTCTCCGATCGGAGGTCGGTCATCCTAGCGCTGCATTCGGTCGGGTCCGGCTGGGTCTCCTTGATGTCTCGGGTGATGGTGAAGCTGATGGATCGCCCGTCCGGCATCACCACGCAGTCGCTGAAGAAGCCCGCCTCAGTGGACCGCAGACTGCGCGGCTCGGAGGCAGAGCGCTCAAGGAGCTGGTGGGTTTGGTCGCTGACATAGCGGGTCCCAAATGAAAAAAGATGAAAAAAGGGAGGGTTGAGATATGTGGAGATGGTTTTGCAGGGGGATGTTGAGATGGCAAGTCACTCCAAGTCCCCACCTTGTACCAAGGCCTTCAAGTCAAAAAGAGCTTACGGACGTTTATGTTCTCGCCTTTATCCCAAATCACCGACACATCAATATATAGATCGTCAAAAATATCGAAGATGTCCAGATTCTAGCAGAGCCTCCTTCCAGCCTACCAGTTGCGCATTACACCTGCAGTACTACAGCGTGCAGTATCTCGGGCTACCATGGGCTACTTACACTGCGAGGATACAGTAATTAACCATGTTTGTCAAGATTTCAGGCCATTTCAGGAAGGTCCTCCACAGGTACAAACTCAAAAGAAACATAAACATCACCTCACCTCCACTTCATCCACACGCTTTCATTCAGGTCACTCATCCATCACCGGCAAACCCCCGGCGGTACCCCCAAAAAGGAAAAAAAAAAAAAATATATATATATATTACTTTAACAAAAAATCCCCATCACCGGAAATGGAAAGCCAGAAATCCCCCTTTTTCAGGTAATTACACCTCTCTCACCTCTCTCGGCAGAACACCGAGAAACCGCCCCGGACGGACACTCTCTCGGCAGCGATGCGCCGAGGCGCCAGGAGAAACTCCAAGGTCCTCCCTCCAGGGCCCACGAGCTGCGAGGCCTCGAAGTTGCAGTCCTCGGTGCGAGCGGGTGAAGCACGCGCCTCGATGGGCGCTTCAAAGAGCGAGAAGAAGGAAAAGTGGAGAAAACCTGGGGATGTGATTTCCATTTTGTTGCCGAAAAAAAGAGATCAAGTCGATGCGTCGAAAGCGCGTGTAACCCCCATGGTGTTCGAACTTGTCCGACGGAATCGTCTGAGATGCTGGCCCAAGCAATGCGGAAGCCTCGGCCAAGCTTCAAAGAGATTGGCAACTGAAGCTGTGCTTGGCAGTCGATACACCAAATCCGTCTTGGAAACTCTATTTCATCCTGCATTTGGGTAGTTGTCTTTCTTTCCAGGCTTGGTCGTCCTCGTGACATCACGATGAAAAATCTGGGACTTGTAGTAGGGGAAGATCCGGATGACGGATGGCGTTGGATGAACGTGATGGCGTTGGGTCACCCAATCG
This sequence comes from Durusdinium trenchii, assembly GCA_963970005.1. Classification (NCBI taxonomy): domain Eukaryota; class Dinophyceae; order Suessiales; family Symbiodiniaceae; genus Durusdinium; species Durusdinium trenchii. Next base: position 254,534 of record CAXAMN010027195.1, on the reverse strand, counting down.
CCATGGATATCGCGAAAGCCGTGGCATGTCTGTGATCTCGGCTGTTGCCCTTCTCTGAGAGGCACATCAGTTCTTCTCCCGCTAATGTAGACTGTTCATTGATAGAACCCCCCAAGCCTGGGAATGTATTGGTGCTCCCTGTTAGGTGTTTCTCCATTCAACAGTCCACAGGACCTTCTTCTTCAACAGTCCCCACTACTCTTTCGCCCCTTCTCCTCTTGGTCCCCACATGGACCCCGCACCTTCGGGCGCTCGAAGCGTGGCAGCCACCGGGGCCTGGGCCGAAGAAACGAACACTTTTCCACAACATCGAAAGAAACAGGTAAGCATATAAATCTATATATATAGATATAGATAGACCTAATACTATATAATATAGACCTCGTATAATTCTAAGTATATATATATATCAATGAGGCTATCAAAAATGACTCTCACTTTGTTTTGACTCTCAAATCTTGCTCCTTCTGATATGGATGCAGTGAGTGTTGGTGCTCTTATGAGTTGGAAGGGTTTATCTAGTGCTCAAAGATCCACGTCCGACAAATTATTAGTCAGAAATCCTCGTCCGACGTCCGACGAATAGGTCAAAGCAAATATTCACACCAACAACTCGGCACCATCCATCAGCCACAGCCGATGCTGGGACCAGCCCGCCAGACCTGGCATCTCCAAAATATTAAGACAGCACCCCCCCGAGGTTATATACTCTGCCCAAATGGCCTTCCAAAGGTTGTTTCACTAATACAAAAAAACAACCAAAAACGTACAGCGCAGCGCCACATATCTTTTTCGGCAGAGCTTCCCCCCGTCCCCCTGAGGGAAAGTGATCTCATGACATCTACGCATACACTCTGTACAAAACTGCTAAGCTTTCACAGCAAGTTCAGGCTCCTCTAAGCAAGCAATCAGGAAGCCACATTGTTGAAACCCAATGGCATTGTCTGGGCCTCGAAGCAGTTTCACGTGGCAACTGGCAACTGGCAGTGTTTTGAGCAATACGCCGATCCAAGCGGCCCAAGACAAAGACAGGGTATTCAAACCAGGGAAGGATATGAAACATCAGACCACCAATCGGGGCAGTCGCGTCATATGCAAAATCCTGACCGCTGCCAAACTATGAAACAATCCATTCAAGAACAGCAAACCCACCCCGTCCTCGGCACGCATCACGTTCAAGCTTGCAAGTGCACGATCCACCGTATTATGGTTGGCCCTTGCTTTATCAATAACTTGCTGCATGTGATGCTGCGTTTGCCGCCAAACAAACCTCAGTTGAACCGTTTTACTGTTGCACCCCTTTTGCATATCACCCCGGATATTGCAACCCCCTTGAGGCAAACAAGCGACCGCAGAGCGACACATCCATGGACCTTTTCCAATGGCACCCTTGGTCCATGAGGCCCTTGCCTAGCAGAACATAGAAACCAGAAAGCTTGGCATATTGCCATATTGCAGCCATCAAGTTAAGGGACTCGGCCAGATCTTCGATGCGATCATTCCTGGACAAATCTCTAATCAAGCGTTCAAGCCTCAGCAACGGGTTCACAAGAAAGAGCCCAAGACTCGAAGTTTAAAGGCTGAGAGTGGGACATGTCAAACCTGCGGCGCCACGACATAATGTCCAACTGTTCAACGAAGAGGTCAAACATAAAGGCCTCACACTCAGCGAACTCGTCACGGCGGGCCATGTTCGGCAAAGGTTGTTTAACCCTTAACCGCAAACCAGAACCAAAATAGCTTCAGAAAACAAAAACTCCTGCACGCATGGCTTGGGCAGCACAGCACATTGCAAATACTCTCACACAGACCCTCCATTTTGCTCCCCTCAAGACTGCAGCGGAATCATCAACCTATGCGCGCGGTACAGGTTACCACGCTTGGTCGCGGACAGCGACAAACCCGTGACATCTATTTTGTGGACGTCCATGAGACCGTCGAACACACTAAACGGTATTTTCACCTCTCCAGGTTTGCAATCATCGAGCCAGCGCCCACATCAGGATTTTGCTGGGCGGTTGCAAGACTGACGGCAATACGAGCTCGGCGTCCGCAAGGGACACTGATTCATTGAACGGGATCCAGGGCCCAAAGATGTCGATCACCTCCTTTTTCCTTCCCGCTCGGAAGTTCATTTCCGGGGACTCCAAAGGATAGTACCAAGAAAACCTCACAACATTGCAATGCCAATCTACCAATGGCACGAATCATGAACCAACACATACAACCGCATTCAAAATGTATTGTAACACTGCCGAGAAGCACTCCGTTTTCTTCACCACTGACTTCCAACAGGCTCATCAAGACACCAAGCACAATTGGCAAACGATCCTTCCCAGCTACGATGCAAAAGTCACCAGGGCTCATAAACGCCTTCTGGGCTGGAGCAGCAGCCTCTCCCAGGCCACTGATTGTCATCAAGCTGTTTTGTGGCATGTGGCCGATGTCGGACCCCATGGATATGTGGTAGTACACATCGTTGGGTATCTGCAAGGCATCTTGGTCTTGTGACACAATCTGGCGTGGCCCCAAATGCGCCGCCCTCATGTCTGCAATCATTGTTTCCTCAGTTTCTGTGTTGTTTTCACGTCAAACTAGTTTGGGGTTGCGCATGTTTACGCAGAAAAGATTCCAAACATGGGCCCGCGCTCAAACCAGCACGTAGGACCTCAAAGTTGCCAACTGCTCCCGTGGATGTTGGCCAGATGCTGCCAGGCTGCTTTCCTGTGTCAGTCAGTCATCATGCGTCGCGAATTGCCATTGAATGTTTAAACACAAATAGCTCCAAATCAGGCACAAGTCTCCAATTTGTCCAGAAAGTTGTTGTATTTGGCTTTGCGTGGCTCATCAAAGTCATGTGGCACGACTGGGGGACGCGCATGCGCAAATAGCGGCACTCGATCAGACTCCACAATCAACTGCGGTTTGCTCCAAGACTCATCCGTGACAAACTGCCTCCACTTGATCCAAATTCCAGACTCGTCCATATCGAGACGGAGGGAGTGGACATTGCGATAGCGATGAAACTCAAGTCCATACATCTTCCTGACATACGTCCAGTCGTGCGATGATCCATGGTGATTCCAATTGATGGCAAAACTCTTCAGACCTGAAGATGCCACAGCCTCAAGCTCATCAAAAGTCATGTAGCTTCGTCCACGTAGGGACACTATGAGTCTCGAGAAGAATCTGTCCAGGCTGCCATGAGTATGTCCGACGATTGGATATTGGAATTCCACCGCCTTCAACTTGGTGTCTCTCAGGACAGAAAGAAGCCGGATGCTCCATGTGACGACCGTGGAGTTTTTGGTTTCTTTGGGTGTGTTATCTGCGCCAATGAATAGGCAACCAGGCATGCGGTGAAGCTGGTCAGCATGGTGGCTTGGGAGTTTGCGCCGTGACTTGCATTTTCCAATGTCGTCGTCAAACAAAACTCATCTTCACCTTGGCAGGCGCTTCAATGATTTGCTGGTGAGTTGAAGCTCGGTCTCAATTTGCAAACAAAAAACATTTTGGGCCGGCAAAATGCATGCCCACAACACCCACCACAAAGCGTTCACCCTGCTTGAACAAAGAAGTAGCCAACCTTGGCATTGCCGAATTGGATGGGCCCGCTGCTCATGCATCAACGCTAAAACATCAGCTAGAAGACATTTCATGGATACTCGGCAACATGGTTTTGTTCTGGTTGCACTTGTCGATTGATAAATACCTCAGGCTTGAACAAATGCATGCAAAAACACAAAAGCAATAACATTGGGCTGAGTCCGCGACCAATCTCGCAATGGCCAGCCTCTGGGCTCCTTGGAAGCTGTAGTGCTGTCCTGCGAGCGAAGCACAACAAAGTGAAATTCTTCCACAAATTCATTGTTTGGTCCAGTCCTAGACGTTTCCGGATTGCTGCCAAAATCTCTGTATCGGTTCGTGGGGTTTTGTCAAGTAAGCTCTTCAAGAAAGTACATGCAGAGCAGGCTGTGAACATGGACTCCTTGCGTGCCAGAACCGTCAAGAAAAGGATCCCTTATCCCTTACCCTCATCAAACCCCACCCCAGAACAGCTAAGCAATCAGAAGCAGAAACACACCAGCCAAGAATCTGAGCTAGCAATGCGAATCCAAGGGAGTTCATTGGTCCATGCTTTGCGAAACGTACTAAGGTCAGCAGGCTTTCCATCCAAAGCGGCCAGGTTCTGATCTTGCCTTGGTCTATCATACTATCGAAAAACAAAGAAGCGGCATTCAACCAATGAAACACATCAAATGATCACAGCAAGCGGCCGTTCGTATTGGTATTGAGCGTGATAGAAGAACTTCCGGCCCGCTGGCAAATACACCCTCAAACTCATTGGGCTTTTCTCGCCGTGTGTTTCGGCATAGGTTTCTAGCCATGCCCTCACGTCGAGATATCGACTTGCCTTGGATTGGTTTCTCATTTCCATCCAGGCCAGGGCATTCTCGCGCCAAATGTTGTCGACACCTTTTGAAATCTTACTTCTGATGTCCTGGATCACGCCAGCAGAAACTCCTGACAATTTCTGAAAGGCTCTGGTGCACACCCTTATTCCTGCAAACTTGACAGCGCCAGGGTTTTCCTTCATCATGTCCAGCAGCACTTGCTTCGGTTTTTCACGAGGAAGGCTGGCCCACAGCAAGCGCCAGTTCCTCAGGGTCAATTAAAAAAAGGCAAGACAAGATTCGCAAGACTCGAACACTACATCAACAAAGTTTCTTCACGATTCCAGGCTGTTCTTTGAAGGGTTCCAGGCACTGATGCATCTCGCGTCCGACGGAACAAGTTGCTTGGAGGTCTCTTTCCTTGGGCGCGTTCACGCCGCGCTCCACAAAACAAGTTTTAAGAAACAAACTTGACTGCAGCTTAGCGTCAACACTTGTCATGTTGAGAAAACTCTCTACACGCAGAATGGATTTGGAGGACACAGATCGCGACATTGCGTCGTCGCTTTGCATGGATAGTTTCTTGCAAGGCATGGTCGCAATTGCGTTCAAGGCCCTTTCTGCTCTGAGATACTTCGAAATTGGTGCCATGTCCTGACAATAGCTTTTGAACAACTAATGGCAAGCTCTACCACTGCAATCTCTTTTTCACCCGCCTCTTCTGCCGCGTCTTCCCGGGCAAGCTGAATGATCGCAAACCGTCGTGCTCTGGCCATCACTCCCACGGGCACGTTGTCAGGGTTGGGCCGAGAGAGATTCCTGAGCAACAGGAGCCACCACGCCATAGATTATTGACTTACGGCAAGCAACAGCAGTTACACGTAAATGCATCCAAGGGTCTTGCAACATTCTATCAGTTTTGGGCTTGGCAAATCAAAGGGGGGGCCACTCAGCCAACGCTTCGCAGAGTTGAAGCTCTTGCTCTCTGCAACCAATTGCAACCTCGTTGGGCTCAACTTCGTCATAATCCAGGTCGCGCTCCAAGATCTGGGCACCACGATTTGAAAGCACACTGTCCGGCGAGACGCTGACAACAACATCTTCTGTCGGACGGGATGCCACAGGGAGCAGCGGCCAGAAATGATGGTGTTCAAAGAAAACCATCAGCGCCAAACCACCGCACTCATGCTTACCTACCATGAGAGATTGGCCTAGAAGCTTCGCTGGTCCTTGGTCGTCCACTAGCATGACATCTACTCCGATGGAGCACGCCAGGGCTTGCAAAAAGGATATGTCAGCCCACGAGTCTGTGAGCCTTAACCGTGAGAGCCATTTGTCCATGGGCGGGCCACGATTTCCACAATTTCTCGAAAAGCCAATCCCCAGAACTTGTCATCTCGGTGCTTCGAGGCCCATTCGCACGCCAGTTTTCTGGCGTCGGAACAACGCTTTTGATCTGCCATCCTTTTCCAAGATGGGCGAATCCCTTGCGCTATTGCGCTTTGGGTGAACGCATGAGCGCAGCAATTGCCACTGGTTTTGCTGTCTACCGCCACGTAGTTGTATTCTTCAAGCGACTTCTCGATCAGTTTCACGGGGCAAACCAGTCCTCCTCGACCCGCCCCTTGCGGGTGATCAGGTATGGCAGCCCTCAACACATTGAGGTGCTCAAGATCGAACAACGGTCGCCACGACATTGCACTAGAAGCACGAATCAAATGATAGTGTCTTACCTTTCTTGTTTCATTGTGAACTTATTGGTTGAAACTTATTGATTGAAGCTGCTACTAGTTTATTTCTGCAATCACTCGTTGGACCTGTCGAGCGTGGTCATGACAAACAATTTGAACTGCAAACAAACCATACAAAACCCGTCAGACGCCTTTCGAAACAAACACAGTCGGCCTTTTTGTGGTCGTTTATCAAGCTTTCTTGAACATGGGTTTCACTACTTTGGACAAATCCTTGTGAGACACGGATGCGTTGTCCGATTTGTACTTCATCACAACTTTTTGGGCGATCACATATCCTGGACCTGTCTCCTTAGACCAGAGCAGTGCATCCAACGCAGCACTTCAAAGTATTATTTGCAAAGCCAAGTAGCGCAGTCAAGTTTGACCTTCTTTGTCACTCGCTTCAACAAGTCTGCGAGCGTCAAATTTTCGCCAGTGTCTCCATCAAGCACTTCCTTGACCTCGCGCAGGGGGGCTCAAACAGTCCCCAAAATTTAGAGGTCGAACTTCATGCGCATCTGTCAGCCAGAGTGAAAATGATGATTCAACAAATTTCAAAAATTAATGGTGTTTTGGAGATGTGGACCCATCACATGGAACTCTCATCAAAATTTCGCTACTACACAAGTCACTGGCCTGCAGCCCCTCCATGTCCTTGTGCAGATGGGTTGCCCAGGCCTGCCACCAGTTATGAGTTCATCTATGATTCTATGGTTCATCTTGGAAGTGAAGAACCCCGCGCCACCAGTTATGAGTTCATCTATGTTTCTATGGTTCATCTTGGAAGTGAAGAACCCCGCGCCTGACATGTCCAACAACCTGTTCATTTTCTCTCTGATGTGGGATGCGATGACCGCGTTCTTAGATGGGCACAAACTCACAAATGCAAGGCGTGGACAAGCACAAATGCAAGGCATGAACAGCACTAAACTCTGACCAAGAATCTGCCTTCACCCAATTGCCGTTGGGCCCACCCTCTCGAGTCATCCTCGGCACTAGTGGATTTGAGGCCATCGCTGGAAAAGGTCATGAGCGCGAGGGCCGCCTGAGTTCGTCGGACGGTCACATACGGTCACGCAGCAGTGAAGACGTCAAATCAAATGGCATCAAGCCGAATCAACCGTCAAACATGAAACCAAGCGCATGTCGAGCGGCGGCCCAATTCCTCTCATCAACCTCCAAGCAGCTGAACGCGTAAGCAACGTCCGGCGCAAGGTCCGCCACCTTCTGCTTTACCTGGGACCATTCAAGGGTTGCTTAAATGATCAACTGCTGCTTTCAAAGAATTTTCAAAGACATGATCAGATTCAATGATTCCATGAATGAATTTCAATGTCATAGCCAAGGGACAGTGTCGATATATAGCGCCGCCAGGGGTGGACTGGGAGCGGTAGGGACCTCCTCATATTGCGCCATCCTCCCGCAGACCTTGAAGGAACTGTTCATCGAGGTCTGCCGACACAGCCTCGCGCGATTTCAGCCTGGGCGCCACTCAGGACTTTCACCAATGAGCTGACCACCAACAGAGTGCCAATGACTGATAACTCTGTGTCCAACCCATGTTGTCCAATGAACTGACTGTGAATGGATTGACTGATTGCAGTCAAGAAACCCATGCCATGATGGCAGCCACAAAGGAATGGAGAAAAGACCACTGAGCACGATGCCGGCAGATGCAGATCGGTGCTTTCCCTTCGTGCCTTGGATCGCAAAACCCAGAAAAGCGAGCGAAAGTTTGTTTGAATGAATGTCATTTGAAGACTGTATAACCTGCATTCAAGCTATACACAAGGGCCAAGAGCACAGGCTTATCCGAAACTCTGCTGTGCGCCTTCAAGAGAGCCTCGGCCACCACGAGAACTTTGATGATCTCCTCCGTCTGGCAAAGCTCCATGAGCACGTTGATGTCCGCCGCCGGGCTTCCTGTCAACATCAAATCAAACCAAAGGTGTGCTCCCATCAAGATCTCAAAAACTCACCAAAGTGCAAGTGTGAACTGCTAATGGCAAACGAATCAAAAGAAACGCCTGAGATCCGATCACCCGGATCGTTGTTCCACAGCGTCCGCACATCAAAGGTCACGATGGTGTGGTCAGGGTACTGCGACTTCAGCAAAGCCGGCATCATGTCCTTTCCCTCAATACCTTGGAGAACAATCGTACTGAGAAGCCAACAAGAGAGCGAGAGAAAGGAAGAGAGAAACACAAGAAGAGTTGCATTCACTGTTGCGTACGCATGGTCGTCCAATTACCAAAGGAATCTCAAAATCAATTCCAAGAGTCGGTTCCTACCATACTCATAATGCACCCCATAGGCCACCAGCGCATGGCGAGAAAGAACCGGCATGGTGAGGGTGGAAAAGATCGTGAAAATGGTGCATGCGATGTTTTGCTGCCTCAATGTCAGTGGCCCATTGAAAGGTGTGTTGAGAGTGTGTTGAAAAGTGTGAAATGTTTTGAAATGTTGTTTTGAAGTTGCCCAAGAATGTTACAGTAAATATTTTGAAGTCTGTGAAAGATTGATGTGTCTATCATTAGTAGCGATTTGTATAGTATCTATGCCTATGCATGGGCTATGAATAGCTGTCGAACTGAAGTATCTGTCGACTTGAAGTTCAAAATGAACATGATGTTCGACTTAAAGATTAGTTGAACATCTTGAAGTTTCAATTTCAATTTTTGAATGTTTGAACTTTGAACGTCTCTTTGTTGAACATCTTTGGATGATGATGCCATGAACCAATGGTTGATTTGGGCCGTTCATGGCCGTTCGGTGGCTCAGTCATTGCAGATGTCATGAAGCCACCACTCAAAGCAAAAAAACGACTAATCATTGCAGATGTCACTCAAAGGAAAACTCACAGTCAAAAAACTCTTGCATGCACGCACACAGCCCTCAAAACTTGCCAGCTGCACCTTGCAGAGGCGTGCTCCATCGCGGCCAGCGAGCGACCAAAGCCCTGCATCCCTGACCCTTGTAACGTCGGGCGATCACACATGAACAGCTCTACATGTCGCACCCTTGAAAAACGTCGGACGGTTTTTTCATGAAGCGTCGAAATCACACAACACTCACTGCAAAAAGAAACAAAATAGGTTCCATGAACACTAGAATGAATTTTATTCCAACCCTTCAAATCCCTGAAACAACACTCGCTGCATCCATATCAGAAGGAGCCAGATTTGAGAGTCAAAAAAAGTGAGAGTCATTTTTGATAGCCTCACTGATTATATATATATATATATTTTTTATATTAGACTATATATATACCTCGTAAATATATATATATACACGCATAATATAGACCTCATCTATACGTGCAAGCTCTGATAGACAATTACTCTCTGCGTCGCAAAGAAATGCATGTTCGTGTCCAACGGCTTTCAAGCCTTCGCGGCTTCGCGAAGCGGTGGTTGAAAAAGCGGGTGGAACCTGCGGGAGGTCTCTACCGACCTCAGGTTAAGGAACAGCAAAAACCCTCCTGGTTCCATCGAAGATCTGCGCCTCCTGTGGTGTATTTTTTCCCAGACGACGACACACGGGAGTGGCATCTTGACGGCGATTGACCGGGGGGGTTCATGTAGGTCAAGGAGGCCAGTCTCACGACGCGCGGCACGTCTCGCTTGAATATATAGTACCAGTCGTGCCCAGCAAACGACGGACGCGGTGGATGCACCTGCCATGTCACCCCACCCGCCCAGGACGCCTGAAAGACCTCGGGGGCCAGAAAGCCCAGCGTGACCTGCGCTGACCGCACGATGCTTGGGTTGGGTGCATCTCAGTCAGTCAACAACTTCCCATATTACATACACTCGATTGCAATCTACGAATAAAGCAAATGGAGCATTGGAAATGAATGTTTTTGGAGCTCATGTCATGCCCCCTGGTTAATTGCTGGGCTGTAGCAAACCTAATCCTGACTTTAGGGTGAATGCTACCGAACGTTCGCTAGTCATCTGCCAACTCAATGGTTTGATCAACCTTTGTTTACTGGAACCAGTACAAATTCAAGTGGAATCACAACTTGTCAGCTTTTTCTGCCAAAAACCAGCAGAAAAACAAAAACACGAGAAGGACTTCGACCCTTCGACCGAAACCGGCGGCCACCGGTCATTCTCAACCGGTCACCAGAAAAGCCGATGAAACTTCCGCAACCAGCCGACCTCCGAGGCGAAGCCCGGGAGCAAGCAGCTTCCCGCGAAGACCTGGAGTGGAAAAATGCGAAGACCGAAGACGTGAGTGCCAAGCAGGCCGGAGACTTGAGCGTTGTTTTTGCGTCCTCGGTTTGGCGCAAAGAAGTGGGTTTGGCGAAGATGGTTTTATTACGGACAAACGTAACTGTGGGGCCGCAAAATTTCGAGGCCGTCGTTTCTTCAGTGTTCGCCCCCATTCGAGGCAACTCAGCTAGTGACTGATATAATTTCATTTATTTAATTTCAGTCAAACCCCTTACTTCGACTTCTTCTTCTACTTATTCTTCTTCTTCGTCTTCTTCTTCTTCTACTTCTTCTTCTTCTTCGTCTTCTTCTTCTACTTCTTCGTGCCTTTCATGTTTTCAGAGATCGCATACTCCTTCAGTCACATGGGAGTGGCTTAGGCTTTGGTCCTGCGACCGGTGTCATCTTTGGCCATGTCTGTCTCCACATCTCATCTTCTCACCTTCAGCTCGAAGGCGCACCGAGGCACCTCGGCCTCCATGGCTCGGAGCAGCGGGTCGCAGCGGGTGGTCAAGGGAACTTGGAGTGGCACCAGGGCCTCGACGCTTCGCCCGCGGAGGGACGCGGCAGCATGCGGGAGCGAGGGGTTTTGTTGGGAGGGCGGTTGGGAGGTCCCTGGGGTTGGGAGGTGGTTTTTTCTTTCGTGGTTTAACCGTAAAAGAAGAAGGAAAGTGGATCTTCTTGGGCGGAGTCACTGCTTACACTATCTTACACTTATTGTTGCACTGAACTGTTGCTGATTGCTGACCCATGGACACTATAATCCATTATAATCCTACTATGCTGCTACAGGAGAGACAGAAGCAGTGCATAATGGTTCCCATAAAGAAAACTGGACATTCCAAACAAAACATGTTGACAATTCAGCAACTTTGTTTGGCACACACACACAAACCACATGGACTTGCAGCTAGGGCTTTCAGCAATCAGAGTTTTCCACTGCTTCTAAATCAAAGGAGACAGCCCAGATCCACTATTGGGAGCCACTGGCAGTCTGACCTAAGTACCTGGTTGAGTACTCCAGCTCCTGGCATCCTCAATTGGATCTTGATGCACCACAGTCGCAGTCTTGCAAGACATGCAAACGCGTGCGAAACAAGGATCAGGACTAATTATGGGTCTTGGCAGCGAAACTGCAAACCGAATGAGTTCGGCTGGGGGAGCTCTCAGTAACCATCGGCAATTCCCCGCCAAATCTGCATGCAGTGTTGGCTGCCTTGTAGACAATCACACATCTGCGCTGCCCCGCCCTGTGCGACCCACGCCTTTTGAACAGCTTGGCCAAAGCTTTTCCACTCCTTAGACTGAGCCGCGCGCTTGAGGGAGCTCCAAAAGCTTTTCGGATGTTCGACCTCCCATAGCCAGTGCAAAATGGCGGCCTTGGCTGGGGCGTGCTTACCCTTCATCAGCTTCTTGCGGTAACCATGTTGACCACGATCTGAAGCGATCCACTTCTGCATGGACCTGAGGTCTTCGCGCGAAACGCTGTGCTTATCCTCCTTGAAAGCCTCATCTTCACCTTCATCTTCATCATTATCATCATCATAATCACCACCATCATCGCCATCCAGTTCACAATTGGCACTTTGAAGAACCAAGTGCACATGATGCCGGCTTTTGTCGAAGGCAAAAATCTCTGGAAGGGCCATGACTTTCGCCTTGGTGAGGCGATCCGGATTGCCCAGCTCCGATCTAAATTGGTTCCATTTCAATGGTCCATTGCTCTTCAAGGCGATGATGCCGCGCTGGATTTGGGCTGGATTCATTATCGCTGACACCAGGATGGAAGCCAAACGCTCTGGAGAAGAGTCAGAGCATGGCATCTGGAGAACATGGCAACTTAGCCTAGAAAGGAAAGTGAGGCTCACCTAGATTTGTTGGTGTAATCACAATTGATATACTTGAGCACCAAGATTAGGCTAGAGAGGCCTCTATGGCGGTCTAATCTTGAAGCCATGGCGGTCTGTACTGCCACGGGCGAGGTCGAAATCTGTACCATCACGTCATGCAGTTGTCGTTTTTCCCATGTCAGTGATGGAACAGGCCATGCTGAGGAATGGGTTGGACAGAACGAACTTTTTCAGCGGCCTCAACCACCCAGTTCCGGGACTATGTGCAACACCTGCTCCTGCACTCATTCTTCGTGGTGCACTCGGATCTTCGATCGAGCACTCTTCTCAAGATGGTGCCAGGAACCTGTCTACGGCCCATGCACCAACCTGCCTCGGGAGCTTAAAAATTGTTCTCTTTTGATGGCAATGACCTTTGACAAACAATGAGCGAAACATGTCAACATGTAAAGCATTCATTCATATTCATCCTATCATGTTCTAACTGAGACCCTACATGGTGCTACAGGATAGGGAAGAAATACAAAAATGCATCATTGTGTCTATGAAAAATGGTTCAATATGGTTTAATCATGTTTAATCAAACCAGAGCATTTGACCCTTGAGCCAACCTTGCTTTCCACAGCACAGACCACATGGACTGGCAGGAAGGCTCTTTCGGCCATCAAAGTTGTTCAATACCGTTTGCTGGAGCATTTCAACATCGTCAATCAGATTTGCACAGGGTTGTTTACTGACAAATGCCGAAACAAACAGGACCGTGTGGAAACATGCAAAACAAGTATCAACTGCTATAAGTTTCTTGGCAGCTCAATCTCAGACTAGCATCATAGATGTCTCAAATCATCAGCAAACGTAATGAAAGGCGTTCCTGGCTCTCAGAATCTCTCGGCCAATTCGCTGACTTGGTGCCAAACATGCAGGCTGTGTTGGCTGTTTTGTAGAAAATTACAGACGTCCGCCATCCTGCCCTGGCCAACCCATTCCTTTCGAATAACATTGGAAAAGCCTTTCCAATTCCTAGACTGAGCCGCACCCTTGAGGGACTTCCAAAAGCTGCTCGAATGTTCGACCTCCAATAACCACTGCAAAATCTGGGCCTTGGCCGGGCCATGCTTCTTCTTACGCCATGGGTCCAGAGGAGCGTCGTCTTCACTGGCACCTCGAACACTTCGGGGCTGCTTTCTCAAACTGCTCCGACGTGCCACAACAAGGAGATTCACATACATTGCAACCAGGCGCTTGTTGTCGAAGCCGAACATCTCTGGAAGGGTGATGACTTTCTCCTTGGTGAGGCGATCCGGATTGCCCAGCTCCGATCTAAATCGGTTCCATTTCAATGGTCCATTGCTCTTCAAGGCGATGATGCCGCGCTGGATTTGGGCTGGATTCATTATCGCTGACACCAGGATGGAAGCCAAACGCTCTGGAGAAGAGTCAGAGCATTATGGCATCTGGAGAACATGGCAACTTAGCCTAGAAAGGAAAGTGAGGCTCACCTAGATTTGTTGGTGTAGTCACAATTGATACACATCAGCACCAAGATTAGGCTAGAGAGGCCTCGCCGTGGCGGTCTTATCTTGCAGTCGTGGCGGTCTCCGGGCGGCCCGGACCCGGGTGGACTCCGCCAATGACAAGGGCACGGGCACCAGACCTTGGAATGGCTTGAAGCGGGAAAAAGGCAAGGTCCCTAAGCTCTCTCAAAGCCATGCCAAACAGACCTGCCGTGGAAGTTTTTCAGGGTGGGAAGCAGGTGTTTGGGACTCTAGACCTGCCCCCCCCGTCCCACCTCGGCTGCAGAGGCTCTGCACTGAAAAATCAATTCATCGTTCAGTGATTTCCACAAGTCTTGCGGGATGAAATCAAACATTGTGGGGGTAGAGGACGCTACTAGGAGCAAAGGGCATCGCTACTAGGAGCAAGGACGCTACTAGGGGCTCCTGGCCTTACTACTAGGAGCAAGAACGCTACTAGGAGCAAAGGGCTTCGCTACTACAGTAGGAGCTTTTTCACTTCCCCCCACCTGAGCGCTGGACGAAAGGGTCTTCGGTCCGTGCGATAGGCCACCAGCGTGATGTTGGGAGCAGACCCCGTCCTGCACCGACACATTGATGTTCAAACCGGAGGAATGTGAGCCCGTTAGAGAAAACCGGTGTCATTCAAGATATTCAAGGAGCTAGCAGCAAGATATTTTTTGGCGTTGAATTCTTAAAACTTTGAAAGGAAACACCAGTGACATCGCTAGGAATAAGTGGATCGCTCAAAAAAACAACAAACCTCGCCCTGCGTTGGGAGTTCAGTCGAGTCTGTGTCCAGTCAGAAAAGCCATGAAACAGCAAGGTGACTGCAGAGGTTGGGCCTGATCCTTACGTACAAAGTCATGACTATAAGGCCATTATGATCTAGACCACCGTCGTTCACCTCGCTCGTCCGGAATCCCGCGAAGCGGCTCCAGGGTGGGTTGCGGACACGGAGGAGCACCTGCGCGGAACTCTCGGAGAACACGAGGACCGTGTCACACAAGGTCTTCCTGGGTGGGGTCAGGCTTTCTGAAATTTGACCGATCGTTGGCATGGAAATGAGGAATATATAGCAAATGTAGCAGTAGCATCCGGTTTACAGACAAAACTCCTCAGAGGCTGCAATGAAGATCATGGATGCTGGATGATGTTGGCATTTATGCTGGCAGGGTCGCTTTCAGCAGGCGGTTGAAAGTTGGCTCAAAGCCATTAAAGCCATCGCTTTGAAGACTGGAAAGCCGTTTCTCGGTGAACTTCCACGCGTGACAAAGCAGTTACAAACATCCAAAACGCAGTGCGTGCGTGAACTGGAGCCACCCAATGAGAACTGCTTGGAAAACGAGCACGACCGATCACCTGCCGCGACCGATCCTTGCAATGATCAGAACCCGGTGAAAGAACCTTCTACTCAGACTCAGACTCTATGAATCGACTCGAAAGCGTCGAAAGAACCCAGTTTGACCATGAGCACATGATTCACTTGGGTGTGTGTGAACAGTCTTGGGAGACCTCCCAGGCGACGACTCCCTGGAAGAAAGCAAATGTTTCATGAAACAAACCAAAACCATCAAAAATTATCCGAAACCAGGGGGTCCCCTATTAAAACACACACCCACATTATTCGTTCAAGCTTGGATCATCTGTTAGCCGAGACGAGCTTGGGACTCGAGCGAGCGAGCAACAACAACTTGACGACAACAACAACAACAACAACAACTTGACGACGACGACGACGACGACGACAACAACAACAACAACGCGATGGTCAGGCCCAGCCTCGTTGGAGGTGTCTGGCACAACTCCAGATGCATTGAAGAAGACTTCCGTGATGCTCTGGCAGGACTCCAGTGATGCTCGGGTCGTGCGATGTGCACGGGGGGGTGGGAAGGCAAGACCATGGACGGAGTTGCTTCTTTTCCAGAATTGACTGAAACGACCACCACTTCTGCTTGGATCTGCCATTTTCTTCTGCTTTGGATCGGCCTGGAAGTCATTGAAGAAGACCACACACCCCGGCAGCTCCTGGAAAGGAAGTCTGGTTCCCGTGGAACTGTGGAAGTCATGTTTTCGACCGCGTTGGCCACCTTCAACAACACGGGCGCCAGCCAGTTTAAAATTAAACCAATGTCTTTCTCAGATCTTGTTATAGACTAAATACAAATATACATATATCACAATATATAAATATATGTTTATATAAATATTATATGCATCTAATTGCATCTATATCAATAGACGTCTTTAAAATTCCATTATGCATATTAATATTATGCAGCTAATTGCATCTATATCATCAATAGACGTCTTTAAAATTCCATAAATATCGATCATCGGTGCGTCACACCATGCACCCACCATGCATCATAAGTACGTATCCGACATCCGACCTCATGGCATACCAGGGATACAGTACGTACATCCATTCCTTGACCTACCACTAGGAACAAGAAGCTACGAACGGAGCCAAGGGCATCGCTCCGAACCCGAACGGAGCAGTACGTCCCCACCCCCGGTGACTGCCCACGTCGGATCCTGACGGAGCCGGCGGCCCAAGGAGTAGAGCGCCAAGGAGCTCGGACAGCCCAACTTCCGGAAGGTCCGGCCCTCCTGGAAGGTCCGGTCGGTTCGAACTCGTGATGCTTCACGCGACATGGGGAGGAAAGAGGATCACTCATTCTGGATCACCGGAAAGACAAATCCCGGCGATCCATGGCTTCATCATGGAAATGTTCCAAATCTGTTCTTCATGGATTTTGTTTCTGGATTGGGATCAAATGGCGTTTGTTCTGGAGAAACGAAAGGAGAAGACTGATGTGTTTCTTCTGCTCATGCCCTTTGTATTAGTATCCCTCTATGCTGCTCCTATAGTGTGGGCATTTGGGCAGGAACTCTTCAAGTTCTCACTGAATGTTGGGAGTGTCCTATCTAAAGCTCCCATGTCTGCTTTCAGTCTTAGGATGCATCTCTTCGCCGCACGTTTGACGAAAAAAACAAGAAATTGAGCCAGAAGATCGATCCACTTTTCATGCCCCTTCATGCTTTGCAGCTGAGGAAAGAAAACACATCTCCCTTAGCCGCTCCAGCTCCACGCCCGTCTCGGTAGAGCCTCAGTTCTCTGCACATTCAGTCATCCGAATTCAATATCATGCCTTTCGGATGCCGTGAGAACCCTCGATTTCGGGGGTCGGATGAGACGAATTGGCTAAAGCTTTGTCTTCTACGGTCGGTTCCTTCCATTCGCACAGCGCACTTGCAGCACCTGCACGTGCTCGATCATGTTCGAAGACATGTCATTGCAGCACGTTGCAGCACTGCTCCATTCCTGACGTTCTTGTTGCTACTCAGCCACTGAGCCAAGGGGCGCATGTCAGGCGCTGCGTACTCAGCCACGGGGCTGGGCTCTGTCATCTCAAAGTCTTGAGAAAAGCGAAGCCTCGGGCTGAGCGCAAGGGGAGGATCGAAGGACACCACAGATACTTCAGATACTTCAAATACTTCAGCCAATAAAAACATTGTCATACAAAATATATAGATCATTATGCCAAGTTGATCTCCACTCCAACCCAAATGCCAAGGCATGTTGAGTGGCTTCCGATCCACCGAACAACGGGTAGTCCGTGTCTCTCACCAAGGGGCGCAATTACCAAAGACTCACCGGCTGGTAGAGATAGGACCTCAATAGCTTGGCATGTGACGCAGCTTGGCGCAGCATGACAGCACGGCTTGGCGCACGACAACACGAGAAGTGGATCAATTTACATGGTTGGAAACTTGGTTGGAATGAAATGGAATGAATCAGTTGGAGGAATGATGCATTAATATTTATTCAGGAAGTGGATTGATCTATGGCATCTATGGCCAATATGCTGAATACTGTTCTTATAGGAAGAATCAGCTGGAGGCCATGAGTACTCAAGGCCGCCAGTCCTGAAGGGATCGTGACAGTTGGCGTGCGCTTAGACAAAGGATGACAAAGGCCATGGCCTGATTCTCAGGGTAGTGATACTTGTCTTAAGCCATCGATACCACTTGTTGGCCATTGTTGGCCTATGTCCACCCACAAAATGTTCATGGTCCATAGTGTCTCTCCACATTCTCCACCTGATCTACCTACCAAAGCATAGTGATTTTGATGCCCATCCAATGTAGACTGTTGATGAATAAAACATGTTCCTACCAGAATGGAGGCTTTTATTCATCAACAGTCCATGGTTTCTCCACCTGATCCACCCCTACCCATGGCCTCCTCTCGCCACGCCTCTCCGGCGCGAAAGCACCTCACCTCGCCACCTCGCCTCCTCTCGCTGGGGACTCTGCACGGCCAGTGGCCCGAAAGCGAATGGACCTCAGGCAGCAGCAGATCCGAAAGGAAGACGCCAGCACCCGAGAAACGCCCCATGTGCACCAGCTGTCCCACGAGTTTTTCAAGAGGCCTCTATGAGGACTCTTGCAATGTTCACATGGTACATGTTACAATAATTGCCATGTCCATCTTCAGGCCTCAGATCTCAACATGATCGTAATCATCGAAACATTCCTTCTCCGTTTCAGTTCTGCTGAAGGGATGAAGGAGGTGATCAACCAGACCAGGCATCTGAGCAGGTGACCTATCAACAAGCCATGGCCCTCCAACCAAAGGGCCTTTTGAAGGAACCAGTCGGCTTGTCCCAAGGATGGAACCACTCGGGATGATATTTCAACCCCCCCAAGCCTGAACAGGTGCTACAATCCATGTCTAGGGGGTTCATGAATCAAGATTCTACATCAGATGGAGCCAGCTGTCACTCCAAGCTTCAGGAGGGACAGCTCAAACCGGCTCTGGTTTTCACCAGCCAGTGCGACCCTCATGGTCGGGTGAGGCCCCCCGGGGGATTTTGGGGGGATGCCCTGGTCATCCACGATGCGAAGACTCGGGTTTTGCGTGAAGACTCGGGTTTTTGAAGGGCAGGAAGCCCCAGAAAGCCCCAAAGTTGAAGAGTTGGCTTCGGGTCTTGGAGTTCATTCCGAAGCTGTTTCTGATGAAATGTCACGAACATGAATTCTGCTTGGGCCATGCTGTGTCAATGGAATCACGCCAAAACAACAGTCCTGCGCGAGAGACCAAAGAAAGTTTTGTCGTCGACTCTCTGGGTAATCATATATTAGCTTATCTCTGATATCATCTGTCAGAGTTTGCTTCGCTGTGGGCTCTCTCTGTCAGAGTGTACCTCTGATGAAACTTACGAGAAAATTGATTTTGGTCCCGCGCAAGAACCGAAGAATATCATGTGCCAAAGATCTTCCGAGGTTTCAGGTCTTTCCCAAGGACGTCAAATGCCGTGCTACGCACAAGACCCACTGACGGCGGTTCTGCTCATCTGAGCTCTGCACAAGGCATTGCTGGCATCCACAGCTCTAGTGTTGCACTCCACCACTAACCTTGGATCATAACCAGAATGAAACCACCACAATTCCCCACATGCAGATACCCACAGGGGAAACCCACAGGGACACAGGGAACCCACGCAGTGTCACGAGATCAACGTCTCGGAGGTGTCCTCTTTTTGCACCTCACCGTGCTTTTCAGGAAATGGTGGAAATGGTGATCTGGAAGTAATGTAGACTCTTGATGAATAACCCCCGCCGACTTGAAGTGAAAAACCTCATGTGGAGGTCTTATTAATCAAGAGTCTACATTATGGTCTATGAGTCTATGGTCTACCTATAGAAGTTGGCAAAAACATGTAGGACACCGACAAATCGAAGAACGTCCAACAAGTTGCCACCGCGGTAAAGGCCAGTGAAGCGTTCGTTCATTTTGTCTCGTTCTTCTTAACTCAGCATCCCCAGATTCGAAAGTGCACACAGCATCACACGAATCCGGGCTTCAGCTTGCGCTTCAGCCTGCGCATTCCCAAGACGCCACAGATTCTGCTTGGCGCCAAGTCGCTGCTCTAGAGCTGCCAGAATCTCCCCTTGAGCAAAGCCAGAGACCAGCGCTTGGTCTTCAGCCTAGCAAGGTCTTCCCATGTCCAAAGAGGCAACACTCCCATCAAGAAATTCTGTAACTCTGCGGCATCACAAAAAGACCCCAAACTCCAAGAGGACCCAAGATGGCGGCAACACGTAACACCCACCATCCTCTTGGCTCGCGCTGATCAAAGGAATACTGAGGAGCCTCGAAACCCAGGCCCCAGACGTTGGCGCCTCAACCACTTCACAGTGGGAGGGCACCCGGCACAAATGAAGAAAAAGGGGTTTTGTTTCGGCACAACTCGGTGTCAAAGAAGACGAATTCAGTTGTTATACAATTCAGTTGAAACTTGAAACATAAATATGTCAGTCAAAAAGCCACATGGGGGTGTATTCCCATTCAAGACCTCTGGGACAAATCAACAACAGACCAAAAAATGATCCGTTGGTTTGTAGATCCCCCCCAACAAAAATACATCCCCACATGAAGTCACTGGAATGTTTCTACCTCTGTATCTTCTGTTTTGCGTCGTGGCCAACTCAGCACCTGGCAAGCACTACGGTTGGGCTCTCTCGAAAGCACATCCACCAAAGATGGCTCAACCTGGGCTGTCGATCTCTTGTTGATCTGATGTGTTTTTCTGGCACATCAAGCCATGGACCCTGAAAACCACTGTAAAACCCCACGCCCGGTTGGTACACGGTCCAAGGGCTGGTTCGATACTCGGGCGCCACGTCGAGACCGTGCATGGAGGGTGGGACGGGTGAGGTCGTGACACGTCGTTGGAAACGGTGAGGTGAGAAGGGTAGCGTTTCGAACGCTCCTTGGACCATTCCAACAAATGGCCCCCTTGGACCATCCCAGACCCTCACCGGTCAAAAGACCTCAAGACCTCCAGAGAGTCGCGTTGTCGAAACAACCACGCCCCCCTCGGGGCCGTTCTCAGGTTCAATGCGCCATCGCTCCCCATGGCCGTCTGAGGCCTTGGCCCCGCTCTCTGGGAAGGACACCGACCTCAGCAACTGCTTCGGCCCTTCGGCCCTTCGGCGCGAACCGCGGCTCGAACGCTCGGTGGATGTGGCCACCGACGGTGGTTGGCCGAACCTTCGAGTGAACCGATCTGACATGGCAGGAACCGTCAAGGGAACACGAAGAGGAACCTAAGGCATAAATGTTGGGATGTTGAATGAAAGCCTGGTTTGAGATGCTAAACATCTGCAAATCAAAGTACAGTAATTCTGGAGCCACGATGGGGGAGACCACACTTGCCAGTCAGCTGCTAGGACTGCGGCAGATTCACAAAGTGCTGCTGCTGTGCTTGCACAACACCGTACCTGCTGCTGTGCTGCGAATGTGCAGGAACCTGTTGCAATCCTTCTGAGCGAAGATGCTGCATTCCAGCATGACCCCTTTGATCTATTCCCATCAATTTCCCTCTCTAAGGCCAAGACTACCAGACCATGGAGAAAAGAGTGCAGCTTCCACCCACCCTATCTCCACCTTCAAAGCTTGTCCCAAGCCTGTCACCACTGCACCAGTCAGCCGTTTCCCACCCCCAGCATCCTCCAGCTGCCCGAGGCAATCAAGCCCGGGCACAAGTTGCTCACGCGCAAGCCCTGCAAGTTGGACCTTGGATCTCCGCAGCGCCCTGCAAGTTGGAGCTGAAACATGCTGAAACCATCTCCAGGCGCGTCCGCTTCTTCCGGAGAAAATGAGGGGGTGTGTCTTTGAATCGGATTTCACACCCGAGCTCTCGCCCTGGTCGACTGGGGTAGATGGCAGACTGGTCGATGCTCCGAACCTTCCGAACCGGGGTCGTTGGTCTCCCTTTTGAAATACACGCCCACATGGTCGGCCGAAAGAGGTTCGGCTCGCCCCTTCTTTTCGCCCCAAAGGAGCCCCGGACCTTCAGCAGCCGAACAGCCCTGGAACAGTCAACCAGCAGTCCGAACGGAATGCGTTCGCTTGGACTAGAGGGGCCCCTTCTGTCCTCTTCTGTCGGATCATAGACTGCCAGGCCCCCTCGCCGCGAGTCCAGCTTCAGGAGAAAAGTCCTGAAGCTTAAGGTGAGACGTCTCACCGTGCCCCGTGCCCCCCCCGTCAGAGTTGGACATTCTTGCGAGAGGAGTACCGTGGAGTACCTATTCTTCTTCTGCCTTTTTGCTAGCCAAGACGACATAGCGCTCTGCGTAAAAGCCATGCACTGAATTATGAATTGGGAAGGTTCTGACCAAGGTAGAGAGGAGTACCAAAAATACACTCTGGGAGGCTTCAGGTGCTTTGTTGGTGCTTTGTTTGTGCTTTGTCATGTTGCCAGTTGATCTTTGGATGTCGTGCTGTGTGCACACAAAGCATTAGTCCCTCCGTGGTTCCATTTTGAATGACCCATTCATGTTTACTCGTGCAGCTTCATGGTGAAAGGAACCACCGAACAAGACAGGCGTTGCGTGTGGGAGGTCCATTGGTTCACCTGCTGTTCCACCGCCCAACTCGGTCCCTTTGGACGTCTCAATGGCCGTCGGGAGGTCCACGACCTCACACAGTGGGCGCTGAAGCGGGCGCACGCGTGGTGCGGATCGGCGGAAAGCTTGGTCTAAATGGCCAGCAACGAGCAACTCTGAGATATAAGATTATATACCTGGAACCCATTTGACCTCTGTTTTGATAGGAAAAGGCCATATTTTGGGTGGTTGGTGGTCCAAAATAGAGATCATTCAGGTTCCAGCTATATATATGCTATATATATAACATCAAACAAGGCTGTTTGGGACTTTTCACTTCCAAAAGAAAAGGTGGCAGGTTCTTGGGCCGCACTGCAGTTTTTTCACCATTCTACCACTCAACCGTTGTTCATGGTTCTTCACCAGGCTCTGATTGTTCTGGAACTTGAAGACCATATTGGAGGCCTTCTAGGGACAATCCAAAGGTGATTTTCAAGATGTAGTATAAACACGTGGGCCTATGTGGGCTTGAATACTGTCACTTACTGAAGCCCAGTATGAACCCGACCAAGGGGATCAAACAACTTCAGGCAATCCTTGTCATCCAGCCTCTGGTAGATTCAATTGGCCGCTCTGCTCCCTTCTTCGCAGTGCCTGTTGGCCGCATGGGAGGCCGACAAGGTAGCGTTCATCTGGATTAAATGAGGAGTACGCACCTCCGTCAAGCATACCAAACCAATAGAAAGACCACATCTGTTGCACCATCCAATCACAAACCCTCCAAAACCCAATGGTTTAGGGCGAGGTCGCCCTAAACCTCCGTGCCCGCCCCTTTCAGTGAGGGCCTGCAGCGAGGACGAATGAACATCCAGGATCGAGAAACCATAGGGTGGGCCTGGGTGGCGTTGCAAACTGCTGCAGTTGGTGCAGAGACCAACGAGGCAAACAGTCCAACGAAGATCTGCAAGTTCACTAAGCGATAGTACGAAGAGCTGGAGGCTTGAAATGAACTTGTGCTTTTAGGACTCAATAAAGGCATGGAATGGGAATGCAAACAAGCCATCGATCATGGTGAATAGAGTGGACATGCAGTTAAACGGAGCTCACCACTATCCTCATTTGCAGAATTATAGATGACAACTTCCTGTGTGAGTATGTCGTCCAGCACCGTGCTCCCGGCTGATTTTCAGGATATCCTGGAGCGCACGCGCAACGGTCTTGATTATAGAGTTTGTATTCCGCAGACATGTACACGTAACCCAAGAACTAACACAGAGGTCTGACATGGTCTGACTCTGCTTTGTCAACAACCAACAGCGCTACGAGTACCGTACCCCTCTGAAAGGGTTATATTATATAGAGCCGGCTTTGCCTGTGGCACACTGGCATCCACTCCAATGAAAACTGGCACTTCCACAAGGCTGCTTTCCCAAGCTCACAGGGATCCACCAGAAAAACATGCCATACAGCATACAGCACACATCGAGTTCCATATCAAGTGCAGCCCCTTCGTTCGCGTGAGGCCCCTCCATCGCAGCTTTGGTTCGCCCAAATCGTTCACGTGAGACGGAGCCTTCCTGGCACCTCCCCGTCGACCCCTGTCCTCGGGGTTTCCTTGAAATGCCAAGGTCGTATTCACCTCAGTTTGTCGTGATGCTTTTTCCCGTGCCTGTCGGCTTCGCTCGAGATGAGGGGCCATTCTAAGGGAAACCAGAAACCCAGGGACATCCGCTGTTGGGAGGGCTCCAGGTACATGACAAAGTTCAAATCTGGACATTCCCATGAAACTGGAAACTGGAACCCAGCTCAAACTGAACACTGTTTTCCCATTCCCATGAAAGATGATGTGTTTTGATTTCCGATGTCTAGTTTAGATAGAGTGGGAATTAGACCTGGACCTTCCTGTTGACTCCGAGCTGGGTCAAGGGATGTTGTTTCTAATAGTAAAATGAAGGGTGCCACAGGTGCCAACCACCTCTCTCTAATTTGCATTCAGCACTACAATGACACAAGAAAACAATTCACATGGCGCCGAGTGAACCACATCCACCGACATAAACATGGCCACCCTCCGTTCTCCTCGCCACTCCCTTCGAACCAACTCCCATCCGGTCAGGAGGTCGAACGTGGCATCGACCGGACTTGGTGGAGAAACGACCCCAGGACCAAGGCTGGTGGTCTCCTCTCGAATCAACCAACCAAGGCTATCTAGGTGAGGCCATCTAGAATATTAGGACGCTATTAGGTGGAGGTCATCGCAAGTATTGTTTCCCATTGCCAGGAACTCGGTCATCCCAGATGCTGCGAAGCGCAGGTGCACCCACGTGCTGCGCCGCCGCTCCAAGTTCGACAGCCGCGCCTCGGCAGAGACGATGAGAGCACGTCTCTGTGGCGAGACGTGCAGCCCCATAGTAGTAAGAAGAAGCTACTAGGAACAAGTGCATCGCTTCTAGTAACAAGTGCCTTACTAGTAGTAACAAGAAGCTACTAGGAACAAGTGCATCGCTTCTAGTAACAAGTGCCTTACTAGTAGTAACAAGAAGCTACTAAGAACAAGTGCATCGCTTCTAGTAACAAGTGCCTTACTAGCAGTAACAAGGTTCGCTACTAGGAACAAGTGCATCGCTTCTAGTAACAAGTGCCTTACTAGTAGTAACACCCCGGCACCTCAAAGAAGTCCAGCCGATACAGCGAGGGCCGCCACACCAGCTCAGCGGCCCAGACCCTCGGTCGGTCGCGCCGGTCCGGATCGATCGGAGACGCTCGGTCCGTGCTTGGCCGTGCTTGGCCGTGCTTAGAGGCCATATAGATGTCCCGTGGGACTCTTGGATGATGCTATATCAGGAGGTTCCAGAGGGGAAAAAAAAGCAATGCAGTTGTTGCCATGTTTTGCCATGCTTTGCCATGCTTCCGAGTCTGATCGAACAAGAAACGTGATTGTAACGTTAAAATCCGGGGAGCCTCCCAGAAGACGACCAAAATGGAAGAAAGCCAATAATAATGGATCTGTCTACCCATCCAGGGCCAGGGGGGCCTCCCTTTTAGAATGCACACCCACATCTCATGTTGTGCTTCGGAATGCATTCAAGAGGTGCCTCGATTCCATCTCTGTTTTAGATGACACTCTTGGCATCCATGCGGGTAGAGGCCGCAAGACCATACCTGCAGTCTTTCAGGCTTTCCCAGGACAACTGTTCCAGCCACGAAGTACTCTAGAAACGGAATCTCCTTGAACTTCATTGCAACTGCGCAGTCTTGGCCACAGATTTCGTCCCCAAAATCATCAAGATCAGGACCCATCTTCCTTGCACAACTCGGGGGCCTGATTGCTTCAGCGCTTTGCGGGGGATGAAAATACGTCAAGGAAGGGATGGCCGGAAATGTGAGGTCTACACATTCCTAGTCTGTTGAAACGAGAAACTTGGATATGTACTGTATTAAAATAGGGGGACCTATAGAAATCCACACCCACTTAGTTATCTTAGTTGTTTCCTGATGTTTTATCGTTATCTTTGGCCTTCGGGTGGCAGGCATCGCGGGCATCCAACAAGGCGCCGCCAAACTGCTGCTGGACCTCAAAGTCAAATGACCGGGCGCGGACCTGGATTTCTGTAGGCAGGTCCAGGTGACCTGGATATGTTTGGATAGACACAAAAAAACATGGTCTACCTTTGGAACACGACTACAGTATATAAAGAAGGCACCACTCCAGCAGATTTGGAAAAATAACTCCCACGACGAACTGATCAAACTGGGTGATTTAAGGACGTGGTCTGACAAACTGATATCATTGCCTCGGCACCTCCTACTTTTTTGTGGGACCGCATGGACAAACCAAAACCATCCAAAATCACACAGGGACCACACATCTGTGAAGCTCTAACATCGTCTAAAGGTCTGCCAATTCTGCCATGTCCCAACGAGAGAAGCCCGTCTTTCGGAAGCCAAACGGGTGGACCGGCCGCACCCTGCACCGCACCCCGGTCACCCCCGGTCACGACCCCGCGGGTGGCACGACGGTCGCGGTCGGGCCAAGACGCCGCGACGGGGCGTGATTCCAAGCGGAGGTTGAGGGACTCCTTTGGCCTCGAGCTCGATGGCTTTTGGGGGCATTTCCCCAGGAACCACTGGAGTCAGAATCGGCTCATCGCGAAGACAAAAGAAGCCACGATGTCGAGACATGATAGACATGGGTGTAGAAAACAGCACTGACTGATCATCTGCACACTCGAGTTTGTTCAGCGTAACGAAATGAACATCCTTGTTCAAACGGCAGGAAAACAACGTAATTCGAACGGCTGGCACAAGTGGAAGGTATTCAGCTGAGTTCATTTATTGTTGTTGCATGTTGTTTCAAAGTCTCAGACATTCGTCTGGGTGGAGCTAGCAGGGAAACACCTGTGCAGTGCGCAGGCGCAGTCGAGTCTACGCTTGTGCAGTGCACACTGCAACCGAACCAAGGAAACTCTGGATTTCCCTCCGATTTGCTGAGAAACCCCGCGCGAAATCCGTGAGGAAAAGCCTGAGTTTGGTCGCCGCCACACATGGATTCTTTAGTCGCTGTATCTTCGGTCGCGGCGAAGAGAAGCAGCTTCTAAGAGACAAACTCGTTTGGGAAATCAGAAACTTACTTCAGCCTGGCCTCGGCCTAGCCCATCCATCGGCTTTCGTAAAAGTCGTTTTGGGCAATCGCGTTGCGCTCGCAGTATCCGTATGAAATCGAGCTCCCAGTATCTGAGAAGGAAAGCCAGTGCATCAACTTCTTTGCCAACCTGCCTTGGCTTTGACAACTCCGCCTTACTGTTCTTCCGCCCTAGCCCCAAAAGAGGCCCTATAAAATCCTTGACCTGGACGAAGAACTCTCACTTCTCCTCTTTTGGGGGAGCACCCCTTTCCTCTTTGCTAGCTCCACTTCCACCGCCAGCGCCCCGACGGAGCGATCCGCAGCGCCAGCGCCGCGCCCGACGGCAGGGGCGCGGTGAAGTTCACGGCCTTGGTGCGGTGACACATCTGGCATCTCTCGAAAATGGTGGGTGTGTAACCTTGTAGAATAAAAGAAGAGATTGGTGCTTAATGGATGTTGACGACATACATATGTATAATATGTCTAATCTATCACTGTTTAATAACTGTTTTTGTTTATAGAGAGAGAGAGAGAGAATGACTGGAATGACTTGTTGGTTCATTTGTATTCATTTGTACTTTTGGTGAGATCTGTAGATCTGAAGTTGGCTCGGCTCGAGCTCCGCACCAGACTGGCATTGCTGGAAGTACAAGCCACCTCGAGAGAGCGTCGTTGGCTCCCAAGCTCCGGAGCGTGGGGGGTTTCCCATGGACTTATACTGCGATGTTCCAGGTGGTTCTTTTACCAATGCCCTATCATGGTATATCATGGGTATATCCCATTACCAGGGCCCAATGTCTGACTATCATGGTATATCATGGGTATATTGCTAGGGCCCAGTGGATGATGGTGGACGTCACAGGCCAGTGCCCCAAGCCCAGTGCCACGAAGTGGCGCTCAATTTGTTCAAAGAAATCTTGGAAAGAAGGGAGATCATCTGGGAGAAGTCGGTTCCTACCATTGGACTCCAAGTGGTGCAACGACTCAGAAGTACCCGAAGAATTTAATAACAACATCATACAACATCTCAAAACTACAATTCTCAATCTATTAGCATGAAGACTACCAGTGGGGCCCAGTGGTGAGATCATGAGATGACTCGAGATGACTCGGGCTGACTCCAAATGTTTGCACTTCTTGCCCCAATGGTGGCCAGTCACCCTACCACATCTACCACCCCCATGTCGTTGGGCCGCTGACTACTAGTCACTAATTAGTCTCCTCCCCTCATGTGCCTCGTCCCAGCGCAACCACGGCGTCAAAGGCCACACTTCACAGTCCGACGTCAAACTGAAGGCCTCCGATGCGGTGGTCGGGCCGATCTGGGCATCTGGGAGTTGGACAGTGTTGGACAGTGACCTACACACAAATCTGCGCAAAACGAACACTGCAAGTTAGGAAGAAACATCCTCATCCTCACTTCAACTTGCTTCCTCGAATTTGCTTCTCCAAGCTCTTGCCATCTCTTGCCTCCGGTAGCTGCACGACCAGCACAGCGCCAGCACTCCAGGCGTTTGCAAGGACGAAGAAGAGATCCAGGGAGGACTTGGCACGCCCGTGCAAACGCCACGACATGGCCGTGTCGACAGCTCAGTCGGGCCTCCCCTCGACAGCCACGGACGGCACGAATACGGCGCCGTCTTTTCCTCTCGCCACTGTATTGGTGGAGGATTCTTTTGATAGGATTGTGGTAGGTAAGTGCCTCAGCGTGGCAAGCCACTTTCCTGCCACTGGCCCATCCATATGGAACGGCACCAGAACGGCACTCAAGTCTCGGCCTTGGGAGAGGACGATCTCTAAAACCAGCCACTACCAAGTCTCGGCCTTTTCAACTACCAGACAAAGTAAAACTGGAGATATGGAGAAGAACTGGGTCTCCAGTGCCTCCTCTTTCTGGGGTGATTTTTGATGGGCCACCGATTCCTGATGAGAATGAGAGCCGAACTGCAAGCAAAACTCCCCTGCGGTGACCATTGGGAGTGCACACCTCCACCTCCCTAGATGTAGGTGTGGAAGCCCCAAAAAGTTGATCTTTGAAACCAGAACTCTCTATATTGCTCACCGCGGCATAGCAGCCAGCGAATTGTAGACTCATGGTGCAGCTGTCTGTGGATGTGAAGTAATTAAGCCTTCTTATTTGGGGCGGGGGTGATCAACCCCTGCGCAAAACATCTGTGACCCCAAATTCCACGAGCTCCAAACACCTGCAGCTTCAGATGTGCATCCTAGTCCCGTCGGTCGGTCTCCATGTCCCAAGGCTCATCCGAGCGCCAAAGCTATACAGGCACGCGCAGTCCCAGGCTGTTCGGCTAGGCGTCGCGCGGGCCACCGGTCCCTGAAACGGATTGGTCCAGTTCCTTTGACTCCGCGGATCAGGCGTTGCTGTTGGTGTCTATGATGATCACACATGGGTGTTCGCCATGTGGAAAGCCCCTTCTTGTCCAAATGACCAGGATGGATGTATCATTTGTCACTGTAATTATGTATATATATACCTACAGTATTTCAATCCATCGGGAAATGGACCTCTCCTTAAGCTCCACAGGTGCAGGGTGCAGGTACAGCATGTGTGCAGCAAGTATCACCTGCTGCTACCTGCACCCTTCCTTGCGTGAGCACGGCGCCTGAGGAACGCTCGGCTAGCTTCAGGCGTGCAAGGAGCCCACGCTCCAGGGAATTCCGCGAGACTCCAACACCAAAGCGGTGGCCAAAACAGAAACTCGAGTCCAGCTTGGTCAAGACATGAGACGTTTATGAAAAAAAAACAAGTATATATAAATATATAGTAATAACTACCTCAGCCTCCTCCGCCGATGGGATGAAGCTCGCGACTCAAAATAGGGCAAAAGTGCAAAGTGCATCAAATTGCGTCACGACCCAACCCTCAAAAGACGACTATCTCCAGGGGCCTTTCCGGCTCCTTGAAACAGTTGGCAGACTGCGAAGATCTGGCTCAAGACCATGCTGAGAGCTATGAAGAGTACGACCAAAATCTGCCTAAAGCTGTGCTCTGCAAAGGCCTAGAGGTGCTACTTGCAAAGGTAGTCTAGACTCACCAAACACCTGCCTTCTTGGAATAATCTTGAAGGTGAGTGCAAGAAAAAAATCCTTGAACACACTCTAGACAGGACATCCTATCTCCAAACTCGGTCTTAGGCCTTGTGTGAGATCGTCTGATGACCCAAAGGCGCACCCAACCTCCTCTCCCGGGCTCCTGACTCATCACAAAAGTCGTGGTAAGGCTTCTTTCAAAGCCTGGCTCAGAAACACAAGGCCCTCATCAGCCTGATCAGATCTACACCATGGGTATCTGGTGGAAGCTGCTTGGAAGCTGTACCAGGATGGATGTCCGCACGGTCTCTTGTGTGGATGGGCAGTTTGGCCTTTGTTCCGTAAAATAGATCAAACAGCCGCAGACACTTCTCTGTGCAACTCTCCTCAAAGGAAGATGAAAGGAAGAACACCAAGCTTTTTGGGTCAAGAAGGCATCTGTCTTGGATCCTCCGCAAGGTGGGGAGGGTTGTCACAAAAAGTGAGCTCCTGCCTTGAACTCAAGGCAAGAGCACTCGAGTGGCATCCTGGCACTTTGATTCTGAGCAGTGTTGTTCTCGAAGCCACTAGATGCTTCTTGACGGGAGAATAAGTATCACGAGCTGCAAAAGCAAGCCACAATTACTCCAGGTATCTTAGAAGTCCTCATTCTACCTGGTCTTTCCACAGCACTGGGCTGTGGATTAGGCTGTGCTTCCCACCAGTGACACTCTGAGGGGACCACTTTCAGCCCAAACAAATGCACAAACAAGCGTCTAGCCCATGCAGGGGCCTCCGCCGGTACAGGACAAGGGAGTGAAGTGCAATGTGCTTCTCTTCGCAAACCACTCGATGGGCAAGTGCATGTGTTGGTGCCTTAGGATGGGGTGGGTACATGTCATTCAAATCTGCGTGGATTTAGCTGAGGAAGCCGGCAACATCTCTCAAGTTCTCCTATTATTACAATATGCCGAATGATGTTGCCGCCTAATTCTAAAAGGCCCGTATTCGCTTGAATGCCCAAAGGTCAGGCACCAAAAAGACCTGGTTTGCAGGTAACACCCACGACCCGTGTGGATCTTGAATCCAAACTCTGCGGTCGTCTCCGGTGGAGTTTGACATGTCGTCTCTCGTCGGGTTTGAAGGGTCTTCGCCGATCGACTGGCCATCCAAAGGACGCCAAACATGCCGCCTCTTCAAGGCTGAAGGCTGCGTTGGGACTTCATCACCGCATCACCAGGGTGTCGTAGACACTCTTGCATGAGCATGCTTCAAATGGGATCCAGAAAGGATCCCCTGTTAGGGACCACCAGAAAACGATGGGCGCGCGTTTGTCGCGCCACGCTTCGCTTCGCACTTCGTTCGTTCCAGTTCGCTTGGATGTTTGACGTGGATCGCTCCGAGTCCGAAGGTCCGCTTCACGGCTCCAATCCGAGCGGCCATCTCCCTTGGGGAAGGCCACAAAGGGCTGGCAGCGTTCTGGCATGGGAGGATGAACTGCTCGTTTTTTCGTTCGGCTCGTCTTGTCGAAGATGCATTCTCTCTTGACCGGTGATCTCAAATCTTTGGGGATTCCCTCCATGAACACTGGAAAGCAGCCACTGATCAAAAACATCTTCTCCGAAACATCGCGCAGGTGCTGTGCATCAGTCTTTGTCGTCTGTCCTGTCTGGGAGTTTAGGATGTAGGTAAAAGTTCTTACCGGAGGACTGATGATTTCATGCGTGGAGTCTCTTGTTTTCAAGCGACCTGGACTCCTGGCCTCTGTCTCTGCGGGCTTGTTCTGGGCAGGCCATGAGCGTGCATGCGGCTGCGTCCTGGAAGCACATAAAGCCCTTTGATATACTATGGATAGGCTGTTCGGATAAGCTGAAGCGCCTCAGCCTCTGGGCCACAACTCTGTCGTGGGCCAGAGCTCAACGTTGAGGCTTTTTGGAAGGCGAAGTCTGAAATCAGCAGACCCCTGCTTCTTGAGCCTGCCCAACTGCACCTGTTTGGTTTTTCATGCTGTTGGTGAAGAAAAAGTCATGCAACACCCAGAACGAAACTAAAAGGTGTGAGGCCCTATCGCTTCTGGGTCAGATTGCTCCGGATCTTCCCCACTCGGCAAAATCTCACTCCGGCTGAATCATGGGCTGCCAAAGTACCATGAAACTCAACCTCCTTTGCTCTTCAGGGCCACAGCCGCCAAGAACCGCAGGCTGTGATCTACGGGCTTCACCGCCAAGCCGTTCCATGGCCAAGCCGTTCCCAAACTTCCCCCCCTCGGACGCTCCGACATCTGGCCGGAGGCTGGGCATATACAGGTGTTGCAGCCATCCGCAGCTGGGAAGCTCACACCCGGACAGCATTCGCCTGCCGCAGCGGCAGTTTTTGCGCAGAACTGCACCACGGCAGCCACTTCTATATCTTCTATGGTACTGTAGCATGTGAGCAGGATTGAAAAAGGCCTTCTCTTTGTGGCTGCATCTCCTCCAATATCTTAGGGTCTGTTAGGGGTCAACTCTCTCTCTCTCTCTCTCTATCATTCTTCCACAAACAAACTGCAAAACAATGCGGCACATATCAACCATACCTGCCAAATGAAAATGTCATTACGTAAGGATTGATGATTGATCGGTTTGAACCATCTCAACTGCCTCTTAATGGTTCTTCCCAAATCTTGCAAAGTCATCAAAGTCATCCAAACTCTACTGACTCCACTGGTCAAAGTCATGCTCCACTGCCTTCTCCTGGCTCCAACGCAGGGAGCCTGGCGTACTGGCGTAGAGATGAGACCGGGGGTGAAACCAAAAGGACTCACCGCACGTATGACGTATACACGTTCTAAACTATGTGATGTTAAGCTCCTATATAAGTGAACCCATACTGGCTCGAAGGATCTCAGGCATCCAAGCCAAGAATCACCTTCTTAGTGAACACCATTGGCATTCAATCCGAAAAGCTTCTTTTGGTCCGTCTGTGAGAAAAGGTTGCTTTACGTCCCCCCCAAAAGAAAAAACAACACCGGTATACACCGGTTCTTTTTCGCCGGCCCAAACTCCGCACCGGCACCGACCAAACGCGGGACCGGGCCTGGGGCATTCCAGGTGCGTGCAATGCTTAGGGTCCTTACGGCCATCTTGAGGGCAAATGCAGGTGTTGAGACCATCACCTCAGCGAGTTCACCACGCATTCGTTTGGAGGTGGATGGGAGCGGCGAGGACGGCGTAACGCGGGCCTCACGCGATAATATCTGAGATCTCCCCGAAAGTGAGCGGGATGAAATGGCATTGGCATAACTAACTATTGTTGGCATGATGTGCAAAGACTTAGGATTCTCGTCAAGGAAAGAACTGCCAAGAAACCACAGTCACCTTTTTGGGGGGCCTCAGCTGCAAAGGCACCTGCCGGATAGGCCGTGAAGGGCGTGCAGTTTTGCGTCAAAGCCATCCATGGAGGGCACGCCATACGAGTGCAAGAGGAGGCGTTCCTCAACAAACATGGCAGCTACCAGCAGCGACCAATCTTCAAGGTCCACAGATCAAAGCAATCGCTGAAAAAGCAACCAATGAACTGCTGTCTATCTCCCGCAGAGGCCACGAGTCACACCCTACTAAAAGCCTTGGTCCCACCAAAAGATTTAGGTCACCCAAGTTACTACTGGGGTGCCGTTCCTTGTACGACGGGGTGCCACTAGTGACGCCGTTTTCTGGGCTTTTAAAGGGTGCAACGGCTTCAAAGCAAGATCGGTGTTCATTGGCTCGACGCCGCTGCGTTCGCTCTCAGCATTCTTTGGCATCGTGATCATTGAATTGTCCGTCAACCGAGAACCAAGGGCAAACGTGGTGTCAAGTCAAACAAAGGCTAAACTCCTGAAGAGAGAAGAAAAAGCATCAATTCATCACAGCTCGAATTTGGATGCAAATCCAAGTATCTTCCATCCATCATCTGAACACATGCCTCAGACTCAGACACTCCAGGAGAGGCTAGGGAAAGCATCTTCACCTTTCGATGTTGCACCTTCATTAAAGCCTTGTTCATTGAAGAAACTGCAACTTTGGAGTATGTGCTTCATCAGCCGCTCCAGCAGCTCCAGCCCGTGTCTCACGTGTTTCAGCCGGCACCCAAGGCGCAGGTATTGCAGCCGTCGGACGCGGTGAAGGACATCTGAGGGCAACAACGACCTGGGAGCAACGACGCGGTGATCAGCTCGTGGAATGATGGAAATGCTCGGGGAAATTACCTCCCTCCAGTAGAAGCAGAATGGCAGAATCCTGTCTCTCAACATCCAATCTTCGCCCTTCTGATCCCAGACGTCGCACAGTTACAAACACATCGCTGTGTGTTAAAATAGGGAGACCTCCCAGGCAACGACCCCCTGGAAGAAGGGAAATAGGCTAAAACCCATTAGTTTCGTTAGGGGTCTCCCTATGAAAAATGCACACCTACATCTTCAAAATTCCGAAAAGTCCAACTGGGCTAGAGTCGAGTGTTGTATCGGGTTGTCAACCGATTGCCCTTTGAAGGGACCTGAGACTCACCCGCGTGAAAGCCAGAACCATCGCCGAACGCTCGCGTCCCTGCCTTCCTCTTTCGGAGGCTTCCGGCTGGGCGGTTGCACCTTTCGGTAGGACCATCCACTGACCCGTTTCGGTTGATCAAACCTTCCAGCCGTGATCCAGAAACCCCTCCAGCCGTATCCATTCAATCATTTAGAAGGACCAAAGGGTTTTGCCAAGGGTTTTGTTGAACCACGGGCTTCCTCCAGCAGCTGAACCAGGGTCCGGAACCACCCACACGAAGCTGCAATCTATTGCACCTCGACTCTCCTCGCCTTTGGGCGAAAAACGCGGTGTCTTTTTGGGGCATCCGAAGGGGACGGTTTTGGTGCGCGGTGTCTTCAGGTTCTTCTCTTTTTAAACCCGTCTTCATGCCGCAACAGTTGCACTCCTCTCAAGAAATGATCTCTGGGAAGAAACCGGGAGCAAAATTACACCTCACAATGCTCAGTAACTCTCGTTGTGGCCTTCATGATCAGATTAGCCGAACATCCGCTTGAGTTATCAAATCCTTGAAAAAAAAAACATGATTGTCTACAATACAAAACAATCAATGAGAAGACCAAACAAATAGTATGCAAAGGGTGATCTCTCTTGGTTGGTGTTTTGGCTGTCCCTTTGGATTGGAAAACCTCTTCATTTAGTTCTTATGGGAGTTGGTGTTCATCAATCAGCGGCTTTCGTATTCCTCGCCTCTGCTGGGCACGCTAGTTTGGTGCAGTTTGCCTTGCAGAGAGCCACGTGGGACCACATGGGACCTGTAAGGTGAGGCTCTGATCCTATGTGAGTAAAACTCTGAAATAATGCCTAATCAAAGAGTCTTAGGTGCCATTCTGAAATGGGACTCGCATCCTAATCCCTCAGACTTCATTTTGAAGTGCCTTTGCATCGGATTTTTTCGTTGAAGGAAGACATATTTGGGCATACACCACCTCCAAGAGATTCGATCAAATGACACTCAAAACACTTACACGAACAACCCCACAGCATCAAAATCCCAGTTTTTCGCCTCGTCTTTGTGTCCACTGCGCGGGCAGGTGCAGCTGTTCAAACCATCCCCCGCGGGGAAGACAGTGTGCGGAATGCACCAACCCTCAGCCGCCAGGCGCAAGGTCACTTGCCATATTGCCGTTGACCTTTGGCACATGACATTTGACATTTTACAATTGACCTTTGGCGTATGACTTGTGACATTTGCCACCTGACAAATGACATGTGACAAGTGACATTTCAGATGTGACAAGTCACTTCTGATTTTTTTTTTGTATGCAACATGTGACATATGCCAACTGTCACTTGACAAGTGACATTTGACGTTTGACAGCTGACATACGACATATCACATTTGACGTGACATTTGACTTCTGACATGTGACACCAATGACATACAACAAATGACATTTGCCAACTAACATATGACTTTTGACAAGTGACATATGACATGTGACATTTGACATATGACAATTGAAATGCTTTCATTTGCTCTCATGAGCATGAGCGGTTTGGCAAAGTGGTCGCGGCATTTTTCTCATGCAGAGTCGCACCGTCTTAGCCCTTGACGGTGAAATCTGAAACAGGGGCGCCATCTGCATCACAAGTGCTGCTGGTCAAAAGAGCATCGCTGAATTCAAAAGCGGGCGAAACAGCATTGCGTCATCCAGTTGAGTGATTTCACTGCATCCTGGACGTCGGCAAGCACCCTCATCGTCCTGTTGGATCTTTGCTGAGATCTGCAACTGAACCATGCTCCTGGCACACCTTTGGAGGACAGCAGGGGGACATGTCTCCCACATACTCGGCTCTCGTAGTCCAGTGAATGTGCCCAGCCTTGCCCTGGACTTACTTGGTCGCCGGATTCTGTTGTAGAATCATTGTAGAACTTGTAAATACTTGTCTTATGTGCAGAAGTTACAAGTAGATAGAACTTAAGCTTTAGAATTTTTTGAAGGCAGGATGTGGATTGGATTCCAACCTTGTAACTGCGTATAACTTCTGTAAGATACTCGTAACTTGAATTGAGTTTTCGGGCTTTGAATGTTTTCAGCTTCAATACGTTTTTGTGCTTTGCCTATCTGACAAGAAAAATGATTGGCTGTATATTCGCAGCGCCCGCAATCACTTCAACCTGTTGCTGGGCAGCGTCCCTTGCTTTTCCAGCAAACGCCTGCACTTCAACTGTCATCGACAAGCCGCAAAGGGAATTTGTGGGCCTGTTCACTCGTCGAAATACCATCAGACCCACCGCCATTGGTTGCGGCCAGCCTGCTTCCGCTTCTTGTTGAGCACTTCGGCTTCAAAAGTGCCGCCGGCTGCTGAAGCACCCATTGCGCAGAGGATGGCTCCAATCCTTTGGATCTGGAAACTGTGCAAGCGGCAGCAAAGGCTTAGCTGAGCTGACAGGGCCACCTTGATTCACGGTGTTTGGATAAGCCGAGCTGGAAGGGCAAAGGCACTGCGGCTTCACCCATTGGAATTGCGTTCCAAGGCACTTCGGCTTCACCAATTGGAATAATTGTCGGCTCTTCCGTGGGCGCTTCACTAGGCTCAAAACATACAGCTCAGATTCCCTTGATTGATTCCTCTGTGGACGAGCTATCGGCGGGCGACGTGGGGCTGCAATGGTCTTGATCGTCCTGTCCTTCTGCGTCCATTGCCACGTGAATGGCCGCAGCAATATGTAAAACAAGAGGTGTGGAGTATATTGTAAACAATAGATGTGGAGCATATTGTGTACAGTTGTCCATGCTGAACATCAGGTTGAAACTCCGCATCCCAGTTTGGTTTAGCTGGCAAGAGCGAGCGAGGAATGAAGCTCAGCACAGGCTCCAATGATGTCTATGAAACAGGTGCCCAGAAATAACACCTTTGTAAAAAGATTGGCAGTCTAAGTGCATGTCTGCAACATAGCATGTCAGGTCACTTGAGAACTTGAGAGATTAAATTTGCTAAATCCGCCAGCACCTTCGGCCTGTGTATCCGGATGGCATAGTCACATGGTAAATCGCAAGATTTCAGCTTTAGCAAGAAGGGTGTCTTTTTTCGGGCAAGAAGCCTGAGTTTTTGAAGGTTGTTGAAAATCGAATGCAAAAACTGTCGTAAACAATGGCATTTGATGAAGGTTTGGGACACGCAAATTTTTGAGGCGTTCTTGAAAAGGTTATAAAAACGTTGGGCTTTTGAAGTTTTTGTCAAGAATAAAGCCAGGTAGAACCGGCATAGAGAAACATCAGCGGCTTCATCGTAAGGCTCTAGCTGGCTAGGGTTTCGTATTAGCCAGGTAGAGCCGGGACGGGGGGACACCAGCACACTGCCCTGCTGATATCACGGCGAACTAGGAAAGCACAGAACACAGCAAAATAGTTGAAAGACTGTAGCTGGGTTCAGCAGATAGCCCTCCATGGATGTTATGTCTGGTTTCCAAACCACGGGGAGCTACACGTAATAGCACCCCAGTCTCGATGACATGTGCTCCCGGCGCGGACCCAGCCGCGAGTTTCACGCGGCGCGAAGAGTAGAACTGGATCCCAAGAGCATAAGATGTCTCTTGAACAATAAAAACCCCGTGTCCGAGAACCAATGGGAGAACATACCACATAGGACTTACAAACAGATATAGGTGTTTCAAACTGTGGAGCGGCAAGCTTGCAATATACAAAGAAGTGTATGGTCATGACCCATCCCCATCTCTTGCTGTTGCATTTGGCTTTCACCACGTATTTCTTCTGAAAAGATGCCCCCCTTTCAGACTGGCCACGCTGGGCAACTGTGGAGGTGGGCAGCTCCTCCGGGTACAGTGCGATTCGTTCTTCAGCCCGCTCCCCGCGCAGCGGCAGGTATTGCAACCATCAGGCGCAGTGAAGAGTAACCTCATGTGGCACATCCAGGGCTTTGGCATGTCAAACGCTACTGGTATGTGTGAACGATGCTCATACTCTGTGTCATGCCCTTGGGCCCAAGGCCCCGAAGATCACATGTCATGTGGAGTCCGTGTTTGTGTTTGACGAGGATTGCCTTCATGGGAGAGAAACAAGAAACAACTCGAGTGCAGGAAGCAGAATAAGCAGAGGAACCTACTGTATGTGTTTGCGTCGTCCTCCGCATGACTGCGTGGATAATCCAACCGACCGCTCAAAACCTCATACCATGGAGTGGTTCACAAGGGATGCGGACACCAACACACGGCCAAAGTAGCTGAACTCAGGTCAGCGGTGTAGGTCGGTAGGTCGGTAGTTTGCCACTGCTCTATGTTTTTCCAATGTGCCTTCCCCACCGCAAACTCCTGGCACGAAAACCCACACTCCACTGACTCCACTGTCCACTCGCGCCACAAACTCCGGCAAACCTTGCGTGGGCCGGGATGCTGTGGGCAGCATGTGCCGTTCTCCGCGCCGTTCTCCTGGGAAACGAGGGCGAACGGCGTGGGAACGAACTGGATTTGAGGCAAAAGGTTCGAAGAGTCTCATCACTGAGGCCTCAAAGGGGGAAAACCCCAATGAACTGCACCATTCGGAATAGACTTGACTAGGACCCAGGGTGCTCATCCTTTTCTGGCGCCACATGAGGACTCTCCAGTGCATCATCCCTTTTCACGATGACAGGATGACGATGACAGGATGCTCTGAATCGAACAGGAACTAACAGATCCACTAACAGATCCCCATCCTCTGGTACTGTTCTTTATGCAGCCTCAACCCTCCAAGATTTGGAAGCGGTTATGATGGTCAGCCTTTTGGCCAAGCCGAGCACAGCTCTTGCACCTAAGCCTAAGCCCATGGGCTTTGTATCGGTTCCACAGCAACGTCATATGGCTGTGGGTCAGGGCACCGGGACCCCTAGAATCCCTGGTATACGTTGACCTCCCCAGTAGTCTACCCCAGATCTCGTCGGCGCTCGACCATTCCTCCCGCATCCTCGTCGCGCGCGATCGGCCGCGGTGGTCGTCGTCGCTGTCCGTCGACGCTCCGAGGCTCGACGCGTGGCGCCTCACGAGGACACGAGTAGGTCGTACAGCTCGCCTCGGCCTTCGACGCGCAGCGGGCGCGCGAGACGTGGCGGGTGGTCGGTGCATGTCGGTGCCCTGACCCAGACCCAGACCCAGACCCAGGTGGTGCTTGTTGCCACGCAGAAGGTGAAGAGCTGGGTGGGTTTTGCCTGTGTCAGGTCTGCTGTGCATAGGGACACTGACTTGTGGTGTTGCTAAGCTGCAAGTTGTACAAGTCCACACATGACACATGCTTGAGTTGGTGTTTGAGTTGGTGTTGCGAAGCAGGAGAATCCCGGAAATCAAAAGGCAGAGACGACCTTCGACCTTTGGATTCCCACTCTATCTCACTGTGATATCCCGCACATCAGCCAACCACTTAAAAAGAACAAGTCATGCTAAAACCAGACACATCACTCCACCGACTTGTGGAGAAGCATCGCTCGATCCCATGTTGGTCTCTTCTCCGCCTTCAAACCGCTCCAGGGGCATGTACACATGTTAAAGCCATCGGCAGCCTGGGCGAAGCGTGCCAAGCGTGAGGGTGTGAGGTGGAATGGATCTGAAAGGAGCTGGAAAGGTGAGGAAAAAAACACTTCGAGTACTTGTTTCTCCAGATCCTGCTATACTGCAGTAGCAAGGAGTAAAGAATGAGTACAGACCAAGGCTGAAAGGAAAAGAGCTTCCGGTTCTTTGATGTTCGTTTCGGCGAAGGACGAACTCTAAGGGCGCACGGGTCAGACGACTGATAGTGCACGGTCAGACGATAGTGCCAACATGTACCAACAGTGGTGTTCGGCTTTAGCCCATCAAGATCCATAAAGACCATCTCGGGAGTCAGCGAATGTAGACATCATGGGAGTCATCGGCTTTCACTCCTTTTCACAATTTAAGGATGGAAGGGTGAGTGCTTTTAGCTTTACTTCTACGTGGTCTTCCGGCGATGCAAGCGTGATTTGCGTCCACAAAACGGCCCGCAATTGCAATGGGGCTGCTTGACATTGTACCGTTAGGCCTTCCTTGTTCTTGTTATATCTTAGTTATTAAAACTTTAGAGAATCAACGGAAAAACCTGTAAATTGATCCATGTTGTTCCCAACAAACGTTTTACTCGGCCGATTGCCAGCCTTGTCCATGTCTCTTCCGTCATCGATCCAACTCGATCCGACTCGCTCGGCCACCACATGCGACGAGACGTCGCCGCGGATGGTCGAAACCGGAGACATCCGACATCCGTCCTTTTTTCCTTTGGACTCCGCCCACCTGTTATCCAATCCAAAGGAACAATCAACAGGTGGAACAATCCAGGAAGTACCCAATTATCCAACGGTGGGGAGCAAGGCGACCTCCGTTGTTCGATTTTTTCACGAGGAGGCCCACCGGTTTTCTGGGTTGGCGGGCCCTGAAGGTGGACATCGGCATGCATCGCTCGCCTGGGCGGCCATAAGACGTGAGGAGTTCTCAGTCAGCAGACAGACTTTCGAGCACTGCTTTAGCACTGAAAGCATGTGAAAACAAGAGGTGGGCTCGCTAACCTGCACCTGTTTTCGAGCAGTTACTTTGTGGCAGTTTAGGTGAAGGACCTTACTCTCCACCGTGTCCACACGTCGGAAAACCGTCTTTGTGAAACCTCTCCATCATGACCATCGTTCATCACCCGGACTGGTGATAAATCAGTGGACTCGTGGCGGTCGAACGACTGAGCTATACCAAGCGATCATCTGCGCACCGAGCACCTCTTTGGTTTTCAGGGTTTTTGGGCACTTCCTCAAGTCGGCCTGTGAGGCCCTGAAACGCCGTGTGTTTTGTCAGTCCGTTTGTTCTCACCAGCAGAACTACAGGCTCATGTAGTGTTGTTGTTTTTGCTCCGTACATCTGTAAGACATTGTAGGACTATGTTCAGGATGATGATTATTGATGTACAAAATTAGTTGATTAAAATGTGATATTCAATCATGTTGAAACTTGTGTAAGCATTTGTGTTTTCCGGCACATCTTTGCTGTGTTTCTTGGATGCCCCCGCGTGGTAGCATCGAGGGAGGGCAAGCCATCAGCGTGCAGCCCGACTGATTCTTGAGCCCTGAGGTTCCACAGTGACAGGTGTTGCAGCCTCGGACACGGAATCTGCGGGTGCTTCTTCGACCGTGCATATATAATATATAAGGCGGGTGGGTGGGAGGGTGGAAGGTTCCAGCTAAGTTTGATAGCATTCAGCATCACTCAGCTGCATGAAGGCTTGCGGAGTCCAGTGCAGTTGGTCACCGCATCACTGATGCATTCAAGCAACCATCCGAGTGTTGGAATGAATAGCCAGGACAGCAAGTGCCCTCGTCAACAGACTGGGTCGTCAGCGCCAGGTCCACCTGCAGCTGTGGGGTGCGGCCGGGCTCTGTGCGACAGCTGTGGGCGGTCTTGGATGGCTGGTGACAACGAACGTCACTCTGATGTAGACTCTTGATGAATAAATCCCCTCATAAGAAGACGTTGTTCACATGAAACCACGATGCAGCCTTGTCCCCACATATCGCAAGCATGGTGCAAAACCGCATCATTCGTCCTCAGTGTCTTGTAACATGATCTTGCTCAGTTGCCTCCTGCGCCTTACATTGTCTTTCATTCGATGCTCATGTCTTTCATTCACTTGTACAAGCTCTTCGGTACGGTCTTTCACTGTTCACCGATCAAAATCACACTCAATCATCCACCGGTACCCGCGTCTTCCCCCAAATTAGCGGACCAGGACCGCAGGAGCCATGCGTCGTCATGGACCCGCAAGTGCGTACATCCAAATGGGGTGGGTTTATGAATCAAGAGTCCATCCTCTCAGAGGAATGGGGTGGTTCATGACTTCAAATGGGGTGCCTACATCCAAATGGTGGTTCTACACGAATTGAAGTCATCCTCTCAGAAGCACACTGCTGGCTCATCCCTGAAAACCGGACTGAAAGGTGAAAACAACTTCAAGCAGTTGCTGGGAGGGTGGACCATTGGAGGCTTACCATCAGCAGGTGGACCGTTGGCTCAGCATGACGTACTCAGTGCCCCAGTGATCACTCGTCCTTGTTCAAGGCCAAAACGAGATCAACGATTGCAAAGATGTGATCTCCACAGGTCACGCGCATCTTTGCAAACAAGATCAAACAGACTTGAGAATCTGGCTCCAAACCCTGGCAAAACATGTGCAAAAACGTACCAAACGCTGCACCCGGCCGAACATCGTGGTGTCTCAGCTCTCTCGCGGTGTCTCATCGCGGGGACATTCTCCGCTCCGGCGCGGGGCGCCTTGGGGCATTTGAGGCGGGTGCACTGGGCCTTTGAAAGGTCCCCGTCCGCGGGACAGGTGCAGGTGTTCAGACCTCGGTATCCAACAAGACGAGACGAGATAGGAGAAGGGCCTGTGGCCGCAACATCAAACGACAGCCGGGTGTCCACCAAAATGGCGATGGCAAACATGCGGCATATGCGACCCTGTTTCTTCGTCTTCTTCTTCTTCCTCTTCTTCTTCTTCTTGTTTTCAGAGATCGCATGCTTCTTTCAGTCACATGGGAGCGGCTTAGGCTTTGGTCGTGCGACCGGTGGCATTCCAAGCTCTCCACCCTCGAGAGCTTGGAGGAAAAGCATCCGGGACAGTTCGGTACTCTGATGGTTAAAAGTCACAGATCAAACACCTCTTTCAAGATCCACCTTAAAATACTTTACTGTAAAGAAGAGTTTCTCACTCCATTGCAAAGGATTCGACTGATCCAAATTGATGCTGTGACGGACCTGGCTGACACTAAGAGCTCTGGCCATCGCCCTTCGGGAAGGCAGTTAAAGGTTGGCACTTGCCTGGGAAGTCGAGGCAAACGAAGCATGACTGCCCGATCTCGGCAGATCTGCACGAAAGAAATAAGAAGATAAGGCGCTGCACCGGCACATAAGGCGGCACCAGATTGATCACTATTGATCTGTTGCTTCTACTGATTTTGCTGGCTTTGTTGGCTTCCACGAAAGCAAAAAGAGTATCAAACGAGACGCTTCAACCCGCGGTTCGCCCGCGAAAGCGCAGCCTTCCGGTTCTGGTTCCGTCTCGGAGCACACCCGGTTCGTACAGCTCGACGAGGCCTCGACGCAGAAAAGAATGGAAGAATTAAAGGTTCATGAGAGGAGTTGGCTGTGTGGTTGCATACTTAGAGCAGCAAACACAGATCAAGGCTTGAAGCAGCCGTGGTCAAGAGTTCTTGCAGCTCATACTCACGAGTGTAAGTCTCTTTCAGATGTGTCATTTTTCCATATCTTCCTTGTCCCTGCCGCGCCTTGCTCCCGTCTGCACCACATACACAACTATTGCAGCCATCCTCGCAGGCCGGTTTGTGACAGGTAGCGGCCATCTCAAGTACCTTGATTCGTCCTCTAGCTCACGTGAAGTTGCCGTAGGCCGAAGTGATCTCAGCCAAGACCAAAGCATTCGCTGTAAAGATGTGTTTTCTTCTCAGACCATCGCTTGCTACACCAAAGCGTCATCAATCCTCACAGCTTTAGGTGAGGTGGACAATCAAACACCATTTCAGCTACTACTGTCATCTGCCTTTTTGAAAAACATGGGTGCAACCAGCAGGTGGAACCAAAAATCCGGCACCTTCATATCCCCCGGCAGCAACCGTCCTCGAAGACCAGCCCAGGACAGCACTCGTCACCTCCGAAGTGCACCTCGACGCGGCGTACCGGGCCCGGCGACGTACCGGGCACACTGGGAAGCGTCCCATCCGATGATCGTGCTGGGGGAGATGTTTCCAGGGTGATGTCTTCCACCGGAAAAGGGAAACAAGCTCGCGAACGTGGAGTTCTTTCGAGCAATCTCTTGGCTCCGACACAAAGGTCCAACTAAAAACACCT
Organism: Durusdinium trenchii; assembly: GCA_963970005.1. NCBI lineage: Eukaryota > Dinophyceae > Suessiales > Symbiodiniaceae > Durusdinium > Durusdinium trenchii. The sequence goes on along the minus strand of CAXAMN010027195.1, from coordinate 210,375 downwards.
TGGTGGAAAATCTGAAAAGCTTGCAAGAAATTGTAGGAAGATTGCTGAAAACATGAGGTGTTAAAAGTAGCTCATGTTTCATCTCTGTTTATCTGGGCTGTGATGTTTTTTCTGCTTCAGATTTTTTCCTCATCACTCAGTGTGACAAACTACCCGCCTTGGCATGGGCCAGGAGAGGCAAGAAAAGCACGCGCCACATCATCCTGGTGAGTCAGCAGCTGCAGTTGATGCCCACGTTTGAACAGGAATGTGATTCCATGTTCAAAGGGGATGTTCACAAAAATCTTCAGAGGACATGTGGCTTATGCCCAATTCCTGCCTCTTTCCAGCAGAGACTGCCCTCCTTGTATTCTAGCCATTTAAGCGCGAGACAGTCTGCCGCAGCCTGCCTATGTAGGGACTTTCCGAAAGAGTTTCCCTGTGAGTCTTTGGATTTCACCCTCAATCTCGCTTTATGGATCAGATCACAGGACCAACTGGAGTGACTTTGCGGCTCGGATGACCGTTACGGTAACCCGCCTTCAAACTGAGCCGGCGATGGGCTTCGTGGGCTTCGTGGGCTTCGGGCCGGTTCCGGCGCTGTAAATGAAACCAAAAAGCCCAGAAGTCGACGTCACATCCTCGCCCTTCGTGTCGGATGTGTCAGCCATGTCAAGCCATGCGTGTGTGGATTTGTTCGCAATTTGAATCACCATGAACAGCCTGTTCACAATGAGACCCCAAAACCAAAACATTTCAAGGGACGCAGACTTGCAGGCCGCTTAATTAGATGTTCTTTCAAGTTTGCTGTGATTGGTTGCAGGAGTGGAAGAGATGCCGTCTAAAAAAGCAGATTAGAAAAGAGTTCGCCCCAGCAGAAACCTCTGAGATTCCCTGCGTTTGTGTTGCCTGCAAGCGTCGCGAGGCGAAAAACCACGAGTTTTTCCTCGTCAAGACTCGGAGCTGATTGCCATGTGACACCCCCACCACTGACAGCATGACCAGGGCTCCAGTCACATGGCAACAGGTGGTGATCAGGACACATGTAACAGGTTGGGTTCAGGGCTCTGTAGCTCCAGTATTCGTGTCAGGTTGAGCCGATGTGGGGACACCCTTGCGGTACTTGCGATGGGTCCAAACACCTTTTTCTAACGCACCTTATTATGTCCAGCAATGCGTCAGCGACTTGCGGAGCGCATGGCGAACAAAGCGGTACACCGCTATCGGCAAGGCGGAATGGAGTCTTCCGCAGCACTTGCAATGCCTCCGAACTGTGCGGCACGACGAATGGCTCGCAAGCCATCAAAGCTTTGCATGAAGCTGCGAACACGCGTGTCGACCCCTGGTGCCAGTCGCAACCTAATGCATCCGGTCCATGCTATATAGGCCGCATTGGAGGGTTTGGCCTGGCGGGTCCGCCACTGCGGCCAACACAGCCGACATCCTGCTTCGAGCAGTCGAGACCACACGTGACATTCGGCCAGAAAATCATAAGGCTCCTGCGGGTCAGTCAAACACCACCCTCGCTGCGACTTGGTATGGAAGATCAGCAGTGCCATCAGTGAAGAGCTCAAATTGAGTGCCAACCCAAGGAGCAGGGTCGAAAAAGGTCTTGGCAGACAGATCCGGCAGACGGGCAAGGGAATGCCGCAGCTGGTCAAGTGCAGCAGGCCAAGTAGGCCATCCCCGAATGGTGAAGCACTCAGGTTGCTCCTCAAGAACTCAAGAGTGTCAGCTGGCCACGCGAAAGAGCAGTGTGGGCACATTGCCAGTGGCGATGGCGAAGTGAATCCTCTTGACCACAGCAAGGACACAGGGGCGTAAAATCACCCTCACTTCGGTGTCGGAGAACCTTGAAAGCTCAACGCTCGCAACAACCCCCTCTAGACAGGAGCATCCGCTTGAACTGATTGACGTGCCAATGCTGACCAGACTCTATGCAAGCCATCGAATCCTTTACGACAGCATCACCTGGAACCTACAGTCAAAGACCAGTCGTGCTCAAGCCACAGGCGCACCTCCTGAGGGGCACTAGTCAAAAGGTCACACTCAAGCCCGGTGCGTGTCCAAACACCTGGAGCCCGACCTTCCAGGTAGGTCGGTGTTTGCAGGTCGGTGGTGCCGCGCGTTTCCGTGTCCTGTGCCATGACCCACGGCAGACCTCGTGGTGTCTGTGAGATCATCCTGCTACAACACCTCTGAACACCTGTGGCCAGGTTTGGGAGGTCCAAAGACTGGTTGGTTTCAAGCCACTTGAAATATTTGGTCACTGGGTTCCATCATCCCAAGTCAGGTTGAACAATACATCCATCTTTGGTGCCACCACCCAGATCTGGCTTCCGATGTTGCTTGCACTTGGCAAAGGCCACCTCCTGGACCTCCTGAACCTCCTGACCTCCCGGCCTAAGCTGGGCTGGTACTTGGGGTCGTTGAGGTGCACAGCGCAGCCTCCCAGTGAAGCTGGCAGCCTTCTGCCCCAACTCATGAACTTCAGAATTCTGTTGCTTTCTGGGTGTCTTAGCCCAACAAACTCATGCTTCTGGTCAACACCCATGGTGCTGCCTTCACAGATCAAGACTACTGACTACTGTGCCTGGGATCCTTCCAACTCTACAGACACCACCAGCTCTGTGCCACATCGTGCCACCGCCGCACGCGCTGCTCGCTCCGCCGGCCTAAGAGTTGCCCGTCCACGGCCAGCGGATGAGGCACAGAGACTGGAGCCGAGCTGTAGCTCGGGCCTCAGCGATTGGAAAGAACATGGCCACACTGGTTGTAGGCTGTGCCCCAAAAATCATGCTATATACATCTGGATCTTTGGAACATGGCTCTTGAGATCTCTTGAGTACATGGAAATCTTATGACTTTTCTGCCTGTTCTTCGTCTGATGTCCTTCTTCGCGCATGGCTTGGCCTCTCAGTGCCCCGTCCGTCCACGAAGCCAGAGCTGACCACCTGCAGAATCCACGACCTGGGCCGAGACGAAGAGGCGTTAGACGTGAGGGCGTGAGGCAATGAGGCGTCCAGGGAGATCTCAATGACATGAATGGGTTGAAGGAAAAATCTACAGGAAACCATGATGTTCACCCCTAAGGAGTCCTGCAGATCTTCCCTTCAACCAATGGTTTTTGAGTCCAAAGCTCTTTTCAAGTTGCAAATGCAGAAGGGGCTGGGATGAGCCAGCTACTGTGAGCTACTCATCTGAGGGAAAAGCATCTTTGTTGATTTGACTTCGTGTTTTGTTCTTGATTGAGTGTTCAGACTCTGAAACAAATGCATGCACACTTGTCTGTCATGTGTGTGTGTGGCCACTGAGAAACCATGCCTTTTTCTCAAGGCCAAGTTTTGGAGCTAAAGGGAGACGCGCGACGTACTCCACGCAACCCGCTCCTCCGCGCGATCCCTTGGGGCACCCGGACTCTCCAACGAGGCGCGGGTCAGGAGGGTTCCGAAAAGTCACCTGAAAGCCGTAGTTCACTTTGGGCCACAGGGCCTTGCCGATGGCCAGGCGAGGGTTGATGCGATGCTGATGGGGCCGCAGGATGATTTGAGCTCTCCACACAGGGAAAAGACATATTGCATATGGGAGAAGGGAGGAAGTGCCCTCCTGCATGCTACTACGTGAACATCTTCAAAGACATCGCTAAGGGACAATTTCTACAAGCTACGCTTACAGCATATGGTGCCTGCTTGATTTTATCCAAGTCGATCAATCTTTTCGTGGTATATCAATAATATTTATATCAGCCCTAGTACAGTGCTAGTACCCCAACTTCTACTACTAATTATGTAATCTAGGTTGCGCCCAACCAGCCTGGCCATCTGTCAGCAGCCACCGGCAGCGCCCCACCCCACAGTAGCCACGGCCCAAGGGCGTGGGCACCGCGACATGTCGCGTTTCGAGCGCCATCTGGCGTGCGAAGATTTTGAGGGGTCTGGTCCACCGCAAAAAGAGCCAATCCGATTTGTTTCCATGTTGCTCTACACCATTCATTGGAAAAAGAATGAGTTAGAGAAAATGTGAAAAAGAACTGGACAATGGTTGGAGGGAAGAACAGGAGTTCCCCCTGACGACGACCAGTGAAGAACACGTTGTTTTTTTTCAAAACCGCGGTTGCTTCTTTTTCCAGCATGCACAGTGTTCAGCTGATCCGGACAGACCACGTCATGCCCAGCCCACCCACACTGTCAGCCTCCCGGGCACCACCCGGCCAAACCCTCAAGAGCTCGCCAGCAGCGCCCCCAGGAAGCCGCTGGGGACCAGAAAATCCAAGCCTCCCAGGGGGGTTCCCGTCGCTAGCTTTGGAGACTCCACAAATGATGAGACTCTATAGGCGAATGATGCATGAAAGACCATTGAAGGATGGTTTATGGATGGAAATGGATGGACTATGTCAATGGCATCTTATCCAGTAGGGCCGGCCTTGCTTCGCTTCCTCCCCTACGCTTCGTCTAGTCGGACTTCCCACCACCAAGGCCGGCACTCGTTGGGGTGCTTTGTCCATGGATAGGCACCACCAAGCTTAAGTCGATCCCTTAGCAGGACGAGCAGGACGGGTGGTCGTGGTCGCGCCAGGTGAGGGTGATGTTCCACACGGGAACGCTTCGAGTTTTCGGGTTCGAGTGAAGGGGTGAACAGTGCGTTCATACGGTATGAAGGAGGATGTGAAGCACTAAGCACTTCCCCCCACAAGAGATGATGTGAAGGACTCCTTCTTCTTCCCCCCCCCCCCACACTTTGATGTTCGAACCACAAGATGAATGTAGAGATATGTAGAGCTCCTGTGATAAGCAGATAGACCTCGACAACCTTCTGCGATGGGCGAATCCACCGGTCTATCCATGTGTCCTCCATTCTATAGCCACTGTGTCTTCCTCCTCCGGTTCTCCGACGACCTAGGCACGACAGCGCAGCCACGGCTGATTGACATAGCTTGGGAAGAAGAGCTCGACAGCGCCGAAGGCCGGGGCACTCCTGGGTGGCCAATGCCAGTCGCCCTTCCGATGAGGTTTTGGGCACAGCTGCAGTGGCGCAAATGACTTTCTTTGGGAAACTTCTTGTTGGCACCATCCAAACCTTTGGAGACGATTCTCCGGTCTGTCTGACTCCAGTCGCCTGTTTCTGCAGTGAAGATGAGATGTTTCAAATCCTTCCCATCTTCATCTTGGAAGAGGACTATCCGATTATCCCAGTTTTGCCGCATCGGCCGCATGCTGAGGCACGGAGGCGGCGGCTGCAAGTAAGTCTCTGCCTCGGGGGAAATAAGCCGAGTCTCCGACAGCGCCACAGAAAACAGGCAGGTGGGGCGAATCAAAAAGAAGCCTATACCAGGACCTTCCCAGTGACCTTTTGAGATCCCAGAATGAGGTTACTTAGGCCTTGAAAAGGTCACTTACCGATCCTGAAGAGGTCACTGAGAAGGTCCTGGTAATACAGTCTTCACTCACTCATCTGAGTATCAAGAAAACACTGTTGGGGCCACCTGCCAGCTGCCCCACTTCTTTTCGCTGGCCGTGAAGAAATTCACGGCCAAGCATGGGCTGCGATCACCTGGCGCCCCTTAGGCTGCGACCAGCATAGTGATGTTGGAGAAGAAGACCCCAGAGAAGACCAAGACCTGTCCGGGAGCGGGGGCGATCCATGAAGAGCGAGGGGTGCTTGCAATGGTTCCAATGGTTCCAATGGAAAGGTTCGTCTACACACTCTAGATCCAGGCTTGGGTCAACTCAAGCCTGCTGGGTCTGCAAGGCATAGGCGACTTGCTCCTGTGGGCAAGTCGCAGAATGAATAGGCATTAAATATTCGTTGTACTAGTAGTGTTGCAGCAAAAAGAGTCGGAGAGTAAAACATCACAGGCTTGTTGAAAAGAGATGGGAACCAAAAAAATGCAAAAGTACTCCCGGCCAGTCAGGAAGATCTATTCTTCTCCTGGTACTCGTAGTAGTCGAAGACATCTCCAGGCCAATCCTTAAAAGCGGTCGGACCCCGGCGGTGCGGAATCCGCAGCTCACTGATGTTGAGGGACGCCAGAATGGACAACTGAACAATTCCTTGGACCATCCGGGAGCACATGGTCTTCCGGACCGGCATCACCTCCCCAAATCAGCTGGACGCCCATGGGCCGTCCATCCGACCCGTCAGTCCCAGGCGCGGTCCGCAGCGGCGAGGCGGCGGATTCGACGTAGCTGGAGAGGTAGCAGTCCTGCCGCGGTCGCTCGGATGGTCCGACGGGGCCGGTCTGGGGGAGGTCTCCGAAGTGGGACGGTGCAGCTGAGGGTTGAATGATGAGTTGTTGTCTCACGTGAGAAAATGGCATGATCCAATCCACCTTCTTTTTTTTACCACAAAGGCCCGCCACTGGCAAGAAACAAAACTCTAAAAAAAAGGAAAGGTTGGAAAGGTTCCAAAATGTTTCAAAGAAATTCAAAGAACACTTCATAAGACCCAACATGACTGGAACTGGTCTGAAAATCTTACAGGCCTGACATGAAACATCTGCAACAGAGACACCAACGCTTCCGTGTCGAGCCCAACGTGCGGATCCGCGGCTGCACCTGATCCACTTTGTGATACTTGAAGGAGTTGCAAGGTGCGGGATTGTTCAAACGACTCAGACCTCGGCGTTGAAACGTCTCAACTCAAATCCGCAATGGAAAAGAAGTTCCAAGGAAACACAGGGAGAAACTTCTATGTTGGGCTGAGGGTTTTTGCAGGGGCACTTTTTTGCGGTGAGGGTTATTGCAGGTGTGTGACAAAGGGTGGTTTTCTATCATGTGCCATTGCACGCTTTGCAATTCAGATGTCTACGCCCCCCAAAGGCACCCCCGTCGGTGTGCTTGGGACCATACCACGATCCCACCGTGATCCACGTTCCAAGCCCTTATGACTTGCTTGATCCACATCCCAAAGCGTTCACCAAGAGAAAAGCTCACCGTTCAACTCTCTCCGACTCTCAACCAGATCACATGAGCCTGATGTGTTCTTTTCCGCAGCCGACCCGCCTTGTTCTTGTCCATGATTACACCCCCGCAAACTCACATGGAACCTGAGGATTGACTGGTGGTTTCGACCATGTTCCGAATACCAACCCGACGTGGTTTTGGGGTTCCATGTGGTCCTCTGCAGGGGAGTACTCACGCACTGATCCATCCTCACCCCATCGATCCGAGACCTTTCCTGTCAGACCAGCTGGGTGATCCGAACACTCTGCGGCGCAAAGCTCTGGAGTCGTTTGCACCATCAGGAAGTCTTGCCACACCGTGAAGCCAGCATTGGCCACCTGTTGATTCACAGGTCCATCGTTGATTGAAAGTTGATATATAATCCCTAGTCTGCCAAAACCGTTAAAGGAAAGGTTGACCTGGTGTCGTAGTGCAAAACTCTTTAGTAAAACAATGTAAAACATATATAGTGAAACAATGGTGGTTGGAAGCCTCGGGTAGACCTGTCATGGACCCTGCAAGTATAGCAGGTGAAGTATGGTGAAGTATGGGGAAGTATAGGGATATGCTGCAAAACGCGAAGAACCTGGTCCGCAATAACTCCAGTCTTCAGCCAAACACCACCGCCCACCTTGCGGTAGGAATTGAGACCGCCAAACTCGGACTTCAGCTGGATATACCACTGGGTCGGTTGGTAGCCTGGCCACCAGTCCTGGCAAAGAGGGTGTGTGTGTGTGTGTCCTAAAGACCCCGTGGAAGAAGGAAAATAGACAAAAACTCATTGGTTGGGGTCTTTCTATTACGAGACACACCCATGTAATTATCATATAGACGTACCGCTGAAAGAGTCATTGGGTTAAGCAACGAATTCTCGCCTAAACACAATTGTCAAACATCAAGCATGAGACCCAAAACCAAGGACAGACATGGTTAGTTTGTAGCTGTCTGGTGCAATCGAAGCATTGGCAGGGCTGCAGGCGTATGAGGTTTTCCCAATAATTGCATCCTACAGTGATCTAAGCACCCCTCGTCATCTGCTGATGTGGAGCAGCTGCTCATGGTGCGTGGGACAACCGAAGGATGCCTATCCTCTGTGGCAAAGAGCCGCACGGAAGCCGTGATGGAGGCCCGAATATCACCTCGCCGTGTTGGTGTTGCTTTTCAAAAATGGGATATACGATGATGGTACAACAGGTGCATGCAATTGCATAATGAAGCAAGTTCATGCGTTTTTGCGCCTTCTGACTACTATAGTACTAGTACTAGTACTAGTAGTAGTGGTGAAGGCAGTAGTAGCAGTAGCAGTAGCAGTAGCAGTAGCAGTAGCAGTGGTAGTGGTAGTGGTAGTGGTAGTGGTAGTAGTGGTAGTAGTAGTATTAGCAGCAGCAGCAGCATCATCTTTGTTCAGCCACGGTCTTCTTCAACGATCCAAAACACAAACGTTCGGTCTTCCAACGCTTCCAACATGAAGAACCCACTCGTCACCGCTGGTGCCTCCAGCGTTCACACGGATCCGCAGGCGGTCGCACCGCTGCAGCGGATGGTTTTGCAAGGAGGACTCCTCAGGTTTGGCTCTGCGGTTTGGCGCCCCGAGGGGACGACTCGAAAGTGGGGCGTGGGAGAATCCCCAGCTTTACATCTATGATGTAGGAATTCCGAATCAATTGCATTATATCTATGATCGAAAAAAGGAAAACGTTTCCAAAAACTCAACAGAAGAGAACAGAACGGAGGAGCCCGGTATTCGTGAGAGCCCGGTTTTCTTGTGAAGGCAAGAACCCTTAATATCGACAAGCCACACATGTGCAAGTCACAAAGGATGGACCTGCCAGCACACTGCACACCGGGCCTAATCCTTGGCAGGCATTCATTGAAGGAAGACAGAAGCAAGACAGAGACCTCTGGAGATCTTCAAACATCTTCAACATCTTCCCTCGGCTCCTTTTTTTCTACCCTGTTGTTTTTTTGTGCTTGTTTTGGATTGGTTTGCATTTGCGTGCAAGCCGCTCATGAGAGGTGTCCGCAGTGGAGATGATGGGCATGCCGTGATGAACTGTTCCAAGGTCAATGCCCCACTGATGTCCTCGGCTTGGTGTAAGAAGAAGATTTCGACGCTTCCGCTTCTGCCAAGCTAAGGCATAGTCAATGCATCCAAGGAAACGAGCAGCCAGCAGCGGCAGGGATCCGTGCGTCGCGTCGCCGTGTCGTGTACGTCGTTCGCCGAGCTTCAGGTGAAAGGGCGAACTCCATCTGGAAGCTCATGAGGTTCGTGAGGAAGCGCTCAGTCCTTGGCTTCCAGGGTGGAGAAATGATCCACACTGGAGCGATTTGGAGGTCTTGGCACCTGGTGCCTAGCGGAGCACGGCGTGCTACGGAGGACGGGTGTTGGAGGGGGAGCGAGCTGTTCAGCTGGGCAAGGGACATTGGAGGTGGTATAGAAAGGTTCCAGCCAGTCGACCAAACATGAGTGTCCGAACGATCAGTTGCTATGCAGAGCAGAGCAACCAGAGAAAGTCACATGAACCCCAAGAAGGAATGCTTGCTAGATTCTTGGCTTGGCCCGAGACCCATTTGCACTCAATTGCATGTGCTCCAAATGCAAAAACTCCAAAGACGGAAGATACATGAAGATACAACAAATTACTCATGAACATCTCAATCGAAATCCAGTGCCGCACATCCTCAGGCTCTTTGGATCGTATCCCTCTTTCACCACTCAGGCCCCCTCCCCATCAGACGTACAATTTTTCGGACGGAAATCATCAGCCAGGTGTCAAGGAGAACGAGTTCACAGCACTCAATGCATAGCTCCCAAAGGGGTTGAAGAGCATCTGAGCCCTCAGTGCTGTCGATCTACCCGTGGAATCTTGCCCCAGCTTGCCATGTCTGAACTCTTCCTGCTTCCGAAAAAAGAGAACAGGTAGCAAGAAAGCCTCGCCTCCCACCCACCCCCCTCTTTCTGCCTGTTTCTCGCCAAACTCATGATCCTCCAATAATTTTGCTCCAGTGGGGAGATGTAACAAGAACTTCTCCACACCCGAAACCCCGTGGTTTGCTGCTCACCAAGCTTGGCCACCCAAATTCCATGCTGCTCCAGCTGCTGAATCTCCTGCAAGAGGACCGCCGTGCCCGTCAAAAGCGCGAAGAAGGGAAACCTTCGGCGGTCCACCGCCCCACACCCAGAGGGACGGCGCGGACGGCGGGGGGCGAGTTGAAGGACCGAGACTCGGATGTGACCAGCAATGGATCCAACACACCGATGGATCCAACACATCGAACCTCCAACATATGTACATGCATCTATTAGAACGCTACCAAGTAGGGGGCTGCTGGCCTTACGACGAACGGAGCGAGAAAGGAGGCTACTTGGAGAGCGATCAGCTGGAAACTTAGTAACAAGCTCATTGTCTTGTTCCTAATAGCTTCTTTGTTACTACTAGTAACAAGTGCCACGCTAGTAGTAACAAGTGCCTTACTAGTAGTAACAAAAAGCTATTAGAATTGAGTTAAAATTAAACTAAATTAATACTCGTCCGCGCGCGGAAAAACGCGCCGCGTTTGCCTGGAAATCCTGGTAGCTTGACGCAGATTCATTGATGGATTGATCCATGGATTCCAATCAATCCGGTCCATGGATTCCACCAGAGCATCAAATCAGAGTCCCTCCCCAGCGACTCGGCTTCTTCATGCACTGTGGGGTCTTCCTAACGCGTTTGCACCACTTTTGGGGTAGCAGGTAGCAAACCAAAGACTGGTCACCAACCTCCCGTCGGTGTGTTTACTCCCAAAAAACGGTCGCCTCCAAGGAGCAATCCCAACTCGGCATCCGTGTCCTGGTACCAGGCCGTCCCCTCGGCGGTGTTCACATACCTCAGAGTCCGTTCCGGTGCCCCGGGCTGTGCACCAGGTCCGTCCGTGCGAGCCGAGGATCTGGTGTGGAGACGTGGCACAGTAGCCTCGGCGGTCGCGGCGGAGCCACGGGAGGACCGCGGTGCGTTGCACACGCGTCCGATCGCTCCGAGCAGTATGGCCAGGAGCCCCGTTCGTAGCTTCTTGTTACTAGGCCATGAGGATGGTGGAGCTGCGAGATGGTGGAAACGATGTCCGAAGGATTTGAAAGAATGATGGAAGTGGATGGCATGGCCCCTTGGATGACTCCATGACTATTTCAGGGAGTGCCTCTGTTCCATGCATTTGGTTGAGTTGGGATCTGAGTGAGAAAGACAATGAAAACCATGCAAAATACACTTGGATTCTGGCTGCCTCATGATCATACAATGAGTCAGTAAGTGAGTCTCGGTGTCTTACTCACCCTGGGTTCATCACTACTATAGACTATATCCCCCCCGTTGGACTGGCTACTCACCGGGCTCTACACATTCCCTCCACCTACCCAAATGCCTGCCTGCCTCTCGCTGGACGCCTCCTCCAAAACCCCGGTCGCGGTGGGTTCCGGTCGTCAAGAGGCTGCTGAAGTTCACGCAGGTCCGGACCCCAGGAGCTGGAAAGCCTTCAGGATATGGATAGCCGCTCGGCACCTGCCGTGGAAGTGGGTGACTGCCAGCAGGTCGAGTGGAGTAGATTCCGGTGACGTGCGCGGCGAGCGGGGGCACTGGATTCAGCAGCAAAGTCTGGACAGCAAGAGTCAGGATTCCATTCGTGTTTTTTCGAATGTTCAGGTTGCCTACCTTCTTGAGGGACCAAAGGACCAGCTGGCAGAGCACAAGCATGGAAGGGGGTTCAAAACATCGCAAGACCCTTCCACGGCACAAAGTAGAGGCTTTGGGATTCGGAGAAACCATGAGAAACCCTGTAGCCTTCAGAAGAACCCGCCTGGTTGTTGTTCAAAAAGGGCTGCAAATGCACAATATGCACTCTGCGGCCCTCAAAATGCATGTCCGGTGGCCTGAAAACCTCAAGAAGAGCTTCATCGTGACCCATTTTGAGCGATCAAAAAGGGAGGACCAACGCCTGTTGTTCTTTGTTCACGGCTGATTTCATAGACCTTGGGTGGGGATGGGTTTGTTCGGCGTGAAAAGAAAAAAGCGCCTCTCCGACCAGGGGATTGCTGAAGCCTGGCGAGTAAATGGGCCTGCCGGATGCGTCACAGGCCCAGTGGCGCCGGCATTGACGTTCGGCTGGGCGAGGTGAGACTTCGCCATCTCAAAAGGGCTCGGTCTAACAAACACGCCACAGGGTCACCGGCGCAGGGCAGCAAGTCACCCAGATTCTGTGTTTCAGAAATCTGATGCCAACGGGCCACTTTTGCTCCCATTCATCCTCACTCCAAAAAATGATCCTGCCCCCACACCATGATTCAGCTCCAACTCCATGTGCCATGGTTTGTGCAAAACACGGCTAAGCCGCATGCAGGTCTCGGCTGTTTTTGATGTGCATGCGGCATCACGGATGTCTTCGATCGAAAGGGGCAGTGAGTGGTGGACTCACCTCCAGGGCCGTGCCCAGCCCCCACACCGGCGAGTCGCCGGTGTACATAGGCCTGCCAGTGTACCATGGCGTGTCTTCCTGGGGCAGCAACACTGCTTGCCTGATCAAGGAGGGGGGGGTGATTCGTGATTCGGCAAGCCTCGTCCAGTCTTTGGGAAAACGAATGAAGAGCTCTAGGACTCAGGGCCTCTAGGTGGCTCCAGATGCAGCAGAATGGATGGAAACCTGGTGCGACCGGAAACATGGACCATCCAGACCCTCGGACTGGTCGCAAGCTCGAATGGATGGAAACATTATTCTGACCGTAGGCATTAGAGGTGTGGAAAGCACCTAGAGTCCGTCAGTCAAGGAGCAGCATCTCACTAACTCAAAAGCGGAGACGGTCCAGTTGTGGGCAAGTTCGGTTCTGCCTTGGAACACATCGCCCAGGTCTCGTCCACTTGCTCTGTTTGCCCCCAAAATCCCGAACAAAGAAGTGCTGCACAAAATCCTTTGTTCGGTGCATGTTGTTCCCGAACAAAGGATCTTGGGAAGGTGTTTGGTTGCTTTCCACCCAGCATGCACAGCGCACCGAACGAAGAAGGATGTGGTGCCGTGTCCGGGGCCAATTCCCTCGAAATCGAGCGTCTCAAAGGAGCAGGAGGATCTTCCATGAATTCCACAGAGAAGAAAGGGGTCCCAAACAAGCACTCAGTGCACTCCTTGGAATCGTCACGAAACGATCATTGAAAGAAAACACCACCCAAAAGAAAGGATAAAATGGAAACAAAACGACTTTTGCCACCTTCCAGTCTGTGGCTGTGGTACTCTCTTAAGATTATCATGGATGGCCTGGCCTGTCTCGTTCGACGACCCGATGACCTGGTGACCTGATCCGACCCGCGCCTCAGCTGCAGTGCTGGGCTGCTCTTCGGCAACGCAGCCAGGTTCGTCCAGGCGCCAAAGGCATCCGCCGAGAGGCCGCGCTCGTCTTGAGAGGCTTCCTGAGGTCTCGCGGAGAAACGGTCTGACGTTCCACACAAATGGTCCGCTTGTTTTCGCATCCGAACTGCAGGAGGGGTTGGACATTGATGTGTCCAAACCACTATAATAGGCACTCGTATTTTAGTCTTTTAGAAAAATGCTCACCAAACAGAAGCCAACGATGTCAGGAAATCAGGTGAACATCCCGATGAAACATCACGAGTGTCTATGACTATCTAGATCGGTGAGGTTTTGAATCACCTCTAAAGAAGGGAATCGTGACAAAAGCAGCTAGCATGTGTGCTATCACGTGCCCTGAACATGCTTGGTTGAACGAGCTGGTTTCTTTGGGGAAAAAAGAAACCACTCCTTCATAAATCCATCGTCATTTGTGCGCTTTACGAAGCGAACAGGGCAGCTGCAAACTCTCAAAGCTCTCCAAGTAGCACTGGCAAAGAGGGTGAGCTCCAGCAACTCTTGGTTCGCCGAAGAGGGCGTGAAACCCGCCTTGGCAGGCCATGGCGGAATGATCCGCCCACCTACCCGTACTGAGGGAGTCCCGGATGGAAGAAAATAACAAGCAGCACCCAAACCGGGTTGTTGATGGTTGTCCTGAGGATCTCAGAAGTACATCCAACATGCCTCCCAGCAACTGGCTGCGGGTCATGGCATGTTGACCACCCTGGTTGACCACAAAATATGAACAGAATAGACTCCCAGGCTCACCCAGGCTCTGGGTGCCATGCCCCACAGCCATATGTCTCTCTCACTCTCAAAAAGGGCCACACCTGGAGGAAGGAGCCTCCACCGTTCTCTCGATGGCTTGAGACTCTGCACAGTGTCTCAAGCTGCCTGTGAAAAAAAGACAACCGGGGCTCTGAAGCAATAGACCAGGTGATACCAGGTGACCGAGTGTTTTTTGCAAGCAGGTTAGGACCCTCAGTCTCCAGGTGAGAACTTTTGTAAGGATCACCATCACCCGCACCTTGGCACCCAGTTCCTGGAAGAGGCAAGTTAGGGGGCTCACCGCTCAGAGCTGGGCCTTCAGCACCATCTGGTAGCTGAAGTCGTTCTGGAACGTCGCTTCCCCTTGGAACCTCGGACGAAACAGATGTGCCGCGCTCGCGCAGCCTGCGCAGCCTGACCTGCCTGTTGCCCGAAAGACACTGAAAAAAAGGGTGTTCTGTCGCGTTTTTTCGAGCTTTGAGCGATACCCGGGTTCTGAGTGGCGTTGCATAGCAGGCTTCGACACATGTAAGTATGCAAAATGCAAGACTGGAGGGGCCCCTGTGCACAGTCAGTGGGCCTGCCATACGTTCGTCTTTGTAGCCACCTGCTTGGACGCTTAGAGGGGCTCTCGCCCAACTCATCCCAGTAGCAAGAGGTGAAGACGTGCCCCAATGGCACCAGCATCACCCAGGTTCAAGTCCTTTCAGCACATGCTGATATGACTGTGGGTCAAAATCAGGGCACCCTGGTTGACCCCTAAAAATGAACAGCCTCCTCTATAATAAGGGATGTCAACCTGCCATGGGGACTGGTGGGGGAGTATGAATTCCTCACAGCCATATCCTAAGGTACTGTTCCACTCTTCAGCCATTGCATACTTGCGGACTGATGGGTTAAAAGGATACAGAAAATCTATGAACATCTGCAAGGAACCAACAGCAAACCCCAGCCGGACTCGTCTGACACAGGACTCCAAACGCTCAGCCGGGCATCTAGAAAATCCATGAACATCCTTTATATGATGATCTAATGTCCCTCGAAACCCTTCGGAATCATTCAATTGAATCAGTTCTCGCAACAAGAGGTCTTGGTCTTGCAGCACAACCTTCACATTCACTCTAGTCAAGCTTATGGGCACCGTCCTTGGAGTCTTGCCAGTGACAGAGTGTTGGAGGTGGAAAGCCTCGTTCATGCCAGCGGTAGCAGCAAAAGACACTCGCGAGCAAGCAACGAGGATCTGGCGAAAAACAGGTGGGTGCCTTTTTTAAAGTAGAGATTTGCTGGGAAATCGGGTGAAGGATAGAGAACAAGATTTCAGACCCGTTGATTTGATTGCTGACTGTCTAGGGTTTGGAAAGCCAAACAAGAACCATCGAACGCACCAAAGTACATGTCACAAAGGTCGCCCAGCAGCATCCAGCATCCCCCTCTCAACCCGTTTCCGCCTCCCGGCGCCGTGGAGTCCACGTCCAAGACCAAGGTCCCACAGCCCATGGCCGCGCGGCGGGACACGTCGCCCAAGGGATCGCCTACGAGAGGAGACGAACACGGACGAGACGACGAGCGGAAGCCGCGGAATGGGGGTGAAAACAATCCAGGCCAGCTTGTGTGGTAAACCTGCTGGCTGGCTGATCATAAGCTTCTCAAAGGCAACTTGAAAGAGAAGAGGGAAGAAGAAGACTGAGGTTCTAAACAAAATGGCCCGTCTGTTGGCATTCGTCTGGTTATCACATGTAGCGAAATGTAGTGGGTTTCCTTCAAGTCCAGGCTGGTACTCCTTCGGGTGCCCCCACTGGCCTGAACTACGTAGCAGTGTGAGGAGTAGCGGCCGCAGCAGCACCAGCCGCAGCATCTGTGGAAAATTCCGGCTTGCCTGGCCCAAAGGAGCACTCCTTCTTTTTCAAGTGAATTCAGTCGTGAAGTTCTTGGAGTCATCAGCCTGAAGTTCCTGGAGTCACTGGAGTGTTGCTTCAACATGAAGGCAGCAACACAGCGGCCTTGCAGTTGGCCTAAATTGGGGTCCGCAAGAATCGCCGAATCGCTGGCGAGAAAAACTGCGAGCCCCAGAATCGCCATAAGAATCAGCCTCCCTGTGGTGGAATATCAACTCACATTCTACTGTCGATATTGTTGTGGAATTGGTGAAAAAAGGAAAGAATGAGTGAAGAAAAAGGAACAATCGGTTTCCCCAAAACGATGATGCATTCTTAATCACAGGTGCCATGTCAAAACCTCTCAGGACATCTTCCAAGAATCTGGTGGGCTTAAGAATCTGCGTTTAAGTTGTTTTGGCACGTTGTCCCAAGCATCTCCCGTTCGTCCCTTGCTTCCCGTTCGCAAGCTGTTCACGCTCCCAAAAGGCCGGGGGCCGCGCCTCCAAACGAGGCACCTCTGAGATGCTGGGAAGCCTGTTCGGTGCTGTGCTCCATGATGCCAACACTCAAAAATGATCCACAAGGCAAGCGAAACAGGCCACCATGAAGGGCATGAAGGGTGGTTTCAGAATCACAGGCGAGTTTTTCCTTCAATGGCATGTCTTCACAATCCGGAAAGGGCCAAAAAAAACTAAAACGCAAACAACAATATTGGTGTTTAAGAAAGCAAAAAAACAGCACTAAAGTACATACATTAGTCACAGTAATAGCACCACCCATGCGTGACTCGGACTTTCGGGCCTGAAGGTCAGCACCAGGTCACCGGTCATGGGCGCCGTGACGCAACTGGAGAGCGTCGAGTCCCTCAAGTCGGTCGTCACAGTGGGGACTCGTGCTATGTGTGGGTGGGTGTGTCCCACCCCGGTACCCAACACTCACTGCCCGATTTTATCCAAGCAGGGGCACACGGCATCCACCGTGTGCAACGAAGCTACGGTCATGGGTGGGAAGGGAAGGCTGATCACCTTCCTGTACCTGCACGCCGAGATGGCAAGCATACTACACAAGACCTGGTGTCTGGACAAGAACAGAGCCAGCGCCATAATCCACCTCATCGCTTGGGGTACCGGCCTTAGTTACAAACAAGGGGGTGAAGAGTATGCAAAAGACCTGCTCAACCAGCAGCACGGAGCCGTACACCACGCCCGCGGACGCTATTGGATCCTCCACCCCGACAATGCAATTATGAAGGGGCTGTGCCCTAGTGCGACAAAAGCCGGCTCTTTTGCAGTTTGCACTCGATCGCCCTGACGTTCATGTTCCACCCTCACCTTTGACTCTACCGTGTTTATTGACGGACTTTTGGAGTGTTCAGCTGCCCCCACGCGTGGTTTTTTGCGATCTTGGAATGCGTTCTTGCTTGCACGTTGCCAACTTTCATGTCGCTCGATACTTCTAATTCATTGGCACGTCCATAATTCACTGCGTGTCCGGGATATTACTAGGTCTTGCTCACCGCGCCTCTCGTGCCCATTGCCACCGCTGGCTGCCGCAGCCACCAGCTACCACCAGATGACCACTGACATGGGACAAACATTGCAGCAAGCCTCAGCTCTTCTGTCACAGTTGAGTGCTGCACTTCAACAGGCAGGTGACGGGACCCAACTCCACATCCTCTTCCTCCAGCGCACCAACCACTACCACGTTTCGCAGGCCATCTCAATCACAGCATTCTGCCTTCACCATCCCACGCCACAAACGACAGCCATCCCCCCCACCTCCACAGACAGCGACCCTGCACCAGCTCCTTCACTCAAGCGCAAGCCACACTGGGACGAAAGAGTGCTGACCAGGATGTTCAGCTTGTTGACTTGAAGAGCAACCCCAGGTCCCAAACTCCGGCCAAGCTGGTACTACGTTGCCACCCACATCGGCTTTCTATATCTCCACCTCCGGGCAGCCATCCCAACCACTCTTTCCCCCACCTCGCCAGCAATCGCCATTGGCTCTACAATGTCAACCTCGAACCCATGGCGGAGCCAGCAGCCCCGAGCGAGGCCGCGGCCCCTCACCTGCTCTTTCCACAACACAAGCCACCGAAGCAGCGCCAACAGATTCACCGTGTGGGCTCTTACTCTGCGTGAACCGCTCAGTCACCGGCAGATTAGACACGCGTTTCACACCATTCCCCTTCGGCGCCTGAGTCACAAACAAGCCTATCTCCTGCGATTTCTCCCGGCTGTACAACTCACATTTTACATGATAATCATGCCGGATTTGATCTTCAGAAGTTCTTGTTTTCTTGAATTTTGATTTAAGTATTTCACCTTGACAAGACTCTCACCACCGCAGCTTTTCTTGGATTCGGATTGTGATTTGTTCTCCCAAACTTGGGCCGTTACTTTTAGCCGCATGGACGCTGATGACACCACCGTGCCCGCAGCCGCCGGAAGGTTCCCCTGCCGGGATTGCAACCTTCACATTACCCTCTCAGCCGTCGCTGTCCATGGCCCCATCTGCTACGCATCAACCCGAACTTCTTTTGCTTCAGTGGACACTGAACCTTTTGAATTGAACTGGCTCGTCGATGCCATTTCGACTCACCCAGTTGCCCGTGGTCCACTCCCCAACCAGAACCCTCCAGCATCCCACGGACACTACCGACTGGATCCCACTGCCCATTTCCCACCCAACACCACAGATTTCCTTCGCGCTCACACCCTGGACATCCACCACCGGCCATGACACTGAACCAGCACGACCCCATGGTCGCTTACCTTGCACCCTCAACACACTGCCAACACCGTTCCGGACCTTTCTCGCAACCGCGACACACCTCGCCCTTGCAGAATCCTACACGTCCCCCTCTTAATCCACCCCAACAACACTCAAGCACAGGACACCAGCTCGACGTCCAAACCCAGGACAGCACCCACAGTCTCCCCGACTACATCACCGGGCTCAGACCATCGAGGTGTTCTCCACACCAACCTATGGACGGCAACCAACAAACTCGCCGGCAACATTGACACGAAGCCCACTCCTCCTGACGCCGTTGGGAGTATTCCCCATTTGAGATTTCAGCACCTACCAGTTTGCGCGGAAGAGCTGCAGATGAGCAATCGCTTTGCCTTGTTACGCCTGTTTGTTCCGCGCTCCTACAGCGGCCACTTTCCAAAACTTGAGATACCATTTGTTCGCCCAAGCTGCCCTTAAATCTCGCACCGATGCTCTTCCCTCCGCGCAGGGCCCCCCGCCCCACTTTTGTCTTTGTCTTTTGAATCAGTTGAGGGAGACGCCAATGTGGCGCGACTATTTTCTACACAACATGACGCCACCTGTCCGGGAGCTTATCAATGACTATCGCACCCGCATCACAACCTCAAAACGTCGCCTACACCAAGCTTTAGACGCCGTCGAAGCAATCGGACGTCAGCCAGCCGACTTCTTTTCACCTCTCACTCCTGCTGCTGTTTGTTGGAGGCGGAGGTGACAATGTTGGTACGGGGGGAGAGGAAGGCTGCTGGCTGTGAGAGTGGCGGGTAGAGGGGCAGTGAAAAAATTTCGGCTTGCGTCTCAATGCATGTATACTGACTCGGTCTGGGTGGCAACAGGCTGGTTGAGTGGCTGCAGGGGCCTGGGAGATGTCTGCATGGCTCGGTTGATGAGGGTGTGTTTGCGGCGCTGTTTGAATGGCAATGGTGGTCGCTGACACCCGGTCGGCACCAGCCCAGATACGCTGTGTCTGGGCTTCGTTGTGGATGGTGAGAGGTGCGTCGACGGGAAAACGGTAGAGAATGGTTGTGGGCTGCGCTGCTGCGGTAGGTG
>CAXAMN010027195.1:144667-185613 GCA_963970005.1 Durusdinium trenchii | reverse complement strand
TAGGTAGGTAGGTGGTTGGTAGGTAGGTAGGTAGGTAGGTTGGTTGGTTGGTTGGTTGGTTAGGTAGGTTAGGTAGGTTAGGTAGGTTAGCCATCCCAACCCAACCCGAACCAATCAAACCAAACAAACAAGCAAGCAAGCAAGCAAACATACTCGCCAACATGCGCTGACAAGGTGCTGGTGATCAGGAGCAGCCGCCATGTTGGACATGTTTGAGCTGCGCAAAAGGCTGTACAGCGCCAGCAAAGTTTGCGCGCACGGACTCGGAAGTTACAGCCTTTGTTTGGCTGAAAGATGGACTTTGCAATGCGCTGATTCCGCTAAGCGTTGCAATGGGACAGATAAAGAACTGTTTTCCCAAATGCGCAGCGAAGGGTTCTCCTTTCGAATTCGGAGGTTGTTCTGCGGTAGGGTGGTGTGGTTTGATCAAAAGCTCCTGAAGAAATGCTGGCAAAATGCCACCGCAACCCCCTCACTGGTTTCCACAGTTTCAAGAAGAGTCTCAAACTGTCCACTCTAGACACATCACATGTCACAGTACTGGGAGCACAAATCGAATGTGCCCCTACACCTTTGGCCTGAATTTTCTCAGCAACGTCAAAAACATTCGAAAACAAACCGTTGCAAGTTGCTGTGCATCAAAAAGCGCCTCCGCTTTTAGCTGTCTCCAAGGTGTCTTTTGAACTTTTGAAACACTCCAAAAAACCTGAGAGATGAAGGTCTGTAATGTTGACCTCAAATATATAAACGCCCCTAGAATAATGACTTTTTTCCTGCACAGATTTATAAAGGCCCCCAGAATAATGTCTTTTTTTGGGAGGGGTAGTTGTAGTGGCGTTCAATCTTTCTTCCTTTTCTTTGCCTTTTGATTTGCTTTACTCACCCTCTATTCCTTATTTACTTTTCCTAAGCTCCTTAGTTTTGAAGCTTTCCAAAAGTTTCCAAAAGTCAGTGCGCACTTTCCCTATAAAATCCC
Source organism: Durusdinium trenchii (assembly GCA_963970005.1). NCBI lineage: Eukaryota > Dinophyceae > Suessiales > Symbiodiniaceae > Durusdinium > Durusdinium trenchii. The sequence goes on along the minus strand of CAXAMN010027195.1, from coordinate 184,637 downwards.
TTATTCAAAAGTTATTGAAAAACAAAAAATCATTCAAGCAAAGGGGGTAGTCCAGCAAGCAGCTTTCTGACTTTATTTAGGGGGGGCCCTAGAATAATGTCTAGAGATTTGAGGCTTTAAATCGTTATTCCTTTCCTTTGCCTTTTGATTTGCTTTACTCACCCTCTATTCCTTATTTACTTTTCCTAAGCTCTTTAGTTTTGAAGCTTTCCAAAAGTTTCCAAAAGTCAGTGCATACTTTCTGTATGAAATCCCTTATTCAAAAGTATTGAAAAACAAAAAATCATTCAATCAAAGGGGGTAGTCCAGCAAGCAGCTTTCTGACTTTATTTAGGGGGGCCCTAGAATCATGTCTAGAGATTTGAGGCTTTAAATCTTTATTCCTTTTCTTTGCCTTTTGATTTGCTTTACTTACCATTGAAATTGCAGGTCTTTGGATTCAGATTTCCATTGAAATTTAAAAAGTTAGTTCTATTTGCATTGATTCATTCCCTTTTGTTGTAATCAATAGTCCAGATGTCTTCAAAGTTAGGTTTCTTGATTCCGTTCATTTTAGTATTGCCCGAGTAGCTCCAGAGGTAGCTAGCTAAGGGTTCCTTATTTAATTACCAATTGATTAATTTTCTTATACATTATTTTGGAGGCCTTGGTTGTTGAGGGGGGAGTTTATAAATCAAGAGTCGACATTAAGGTCCACAAAAGTCAAAACGCCAGGGACTTTGCCTCAAAATGGTGAGATTCTCGGGCAAGAACATGTTTTTGATGTATCTTTCAGTCGAATGTCTTTGTCAACGTGAGATTACTTCAATTTCGCTTTCGATCCAAGATCCAGAAGTCCGAGCGCTTCACTTGGCATTTTCCAAGCCGTCCGGGGCTTCGAGAGGCAAAATAGGAATTCGGAACCTAAAGACTGGCACTTTACATTCGGAACGTTTGCGTGTTGCATCCGTGAAGAAAAGAGTGTTGCGCGCTTGACTTCGTTCTATCCGTTTTACAGCTTTTTCCAAACATACTTCCACTTTGATTGCATTTCTGAATGTTTCCGGTTTCGGTCACTTTCTAACACAGCTTTTCCAGTCTATCAGTCTACTACTCGTCACTTCTCTCACATTTTTCACCTTTCTCACAATCGACGCTGGCGTGTTTCAGAAGTTTACGATCTTTCTCATAGCCGTGACTTGCTCGATTTTCAACGCTCCCCATTTGTCAGTTGCTCAGATCTCGCATCATGGAACACCAGTAGAACCAATATTACTGGCAGCAGTACATGCAGCAGCACCAGCCGCACTATACGCCGAGCCACGCGTACGGCCCTCGTAAAGGGGGCTATTACAGCAGCTGGCGCAAAGGCGCAATGCATAGCCAGCAGCGTCAAATGCCGGGCCAAGCAACACGTTCATCGTCATTCCGGCGACGAAGAAGACGCGACCTGCAGGTGCTCTGTACCAAAAAAGGGCAAGGCAGCGATCCCGAACTACGCGCAGATCCGGAGTCGGACCTACGAATAGGGGTATGGGCAACTATGGTAATGAAAATCAATGGGTGAAAACAATCTGCAAGCTACTGAAGAGGACATGAACAACAAGGTTATCGTTGTGGAGGGACGCTTCTTATGGCTTTCTTTGTCTCCAGCCACACTTTGAACGCATGCTGGTTTTGGTGTACTTTAGATTCAGCCTTCCAGAAGATGTCCGCGCGTCGTCTTCAGCTCGGATGCTCTGATGAAGTGCATCCCGGCCGCGCCGATGGCAAGGCCCATCAGCACCAGCGAAACGCCCATTGCCCACTTCATGATTGAAATTGAACTTTGAGCAGGTAACGCCTGCAGATAGTTTTATGCGATAAACCCTGGGTGGGTCTTTCGACAAGCGTCATACGACTAGCCGTGAATCAAGAATGATGACAGTAGAAGCCGTGAGCTGCTTGGTGAAAGTTGGGGGTGTTTCCTGTTGCGCCCAGTTTCCAATCCAATAGGTCCCAGCTTCGCTCACGACAAAGCTGCGTTCTTTGAATTATACCGGCGAGTGACCCCAAACTGTGTGTGTGAGGTCTGTGAGCAGAAAGTCTAGAGATCTACGCATTGGGGTCCAGAGAGGTGATGGCGGTGATGAAGTGAAGGTGGGTGTGAGTGAGTGAGAGTGAGTGTGAGTATGAGTGAGACTGAAGGTGGGTGAGTGAGTGTGGGTGAGAGTGAGAGTGAGTGCGGGTGGGTGGGTGAGAGTGAGAGTGCGCGCGAGTGAGAGTGAGAGTGAGTGTGAGTGAGTGCAAGTGTGAGTGAGAGTGAGTGTGGGTGAGAGTGAGTGTGAGTGAGAGTGAGAGTGAGCGTGAGTATGAGTGAGACTGAAGGCGGGTGAGTGAGTGTGGGTGAGAGTGAGAGTGAGTGCGGGAGAGTGAGTGAGTGTGAGAGTGAGAGTGAGAGTGGGAGTGAGTGTGAGTGGGAGTGAGTGTGGATGAGAATGAGTGTGAGTGAGGGTGAGTGAGTGTGCGAGGTTCACAAAGCGCTGCACCTGCCACGAAATCTGCACATCGAGGGTCACAGAGTGCTGCGCCTGCCACGAAAACTGCAAACGACGCGTATAACGAAATCTGAGCTCCTCGTGAAGTGACATGAGCTGTGACATATCCGACTTTCGTCCTGATATATGTGTTCTGTTTTGGGATGCGTTTCCGAAAACTTGTTCTGCCATCAAAGCAAGTGTCTTTCTTGCGTAAACTGAGCTGTTCGTAAGCCCAAAGGGCCTGAAAACAATTCGTAACCCGTCCAAACCGCGAATTGCGCGCAACCCGTTTTAATCCGTAATCCTTGCTATAACCCTACTACTACCTACTAACTACATATCCTATCACAAACACGTACTACCTACTACGACTGCCACTACTCCTGCTATACTATTACCACCACTAGAACGACGACGGCGGCGGCGGCGGCGGCGGCGACGACGACGACGACGACGACTACTACTCTGCTACTTCTTCTTCTTCTACTACTACTACTACTATTACCACTACTACTACTACGACGACGACGACTACTACTACTACGACTACGACTACCACTACCACTAGAAATACTACTGCTAGTAGTATTACTACCACTAATGTTACTACTGCGCAAAGCAACCCCCCTGTACCCACCTTCCATGAGAAAGCGCTGTTTCGGGTATTGCTTGTTTGCCCACCTTCCATGAGAAAGCGCTATTTTGGGTATATTGCTTTTGCACCCTGTTATTACTACCACTACCACTACCACTACGACGACGACGACGACGACTACTACTACTGCTACTGCTACTGCTCCTGCTCCTGCTCCTGCTGCTGCTGCTGCTGCTGCTGCTACTACTACTACTACTTCTACTACTACTACTACTACTACTACTACTACTACTACGACTTCTACTACCACCACCAACACCACTAGAACTACTACTGCTCTGGGCAAAGCAATCCCCCCGTACCCACCTATGGGAAAGCGCTATTTTGGGCGTTATTGCTTGTTTGCACATGTTTCTGCCACTACTACTGCTGCTGCTACTGCTGCTGCTACTACTACTACTACCACTACTACCACCACTGGGATCACTACTGCTAGTACTGTCACTACCTTTACTACTGGGCAAGAGAAGAAACAGTGGCGCAAGGGACGCGCCATCATATCCTGCTACCACTCCTTTGCAGGCAATCTTTTCCGAGTTATTACCAGTCGAGCTCTTGACACCACGCTTCAACACCTCTACCCCCAACATCCAGGCCAACTCTCCATACCACAACTTTGGCGCCACCTCCATCAATACATTGCCAACCTCCCACCAGACATCACCCAGCCGCTTGTTTGCCTTTTCAATTTCAACGTCCGACTTAGTTTACCTGCCTTTTGATTTTTCCATCATGGCCGATGAATCACCAGACAACAGCAGGACAATCACGCCTGATCGAACACCACCACCCATTTCCTCCGATCCATACCTGCCTCCACACCCCAAGGCACCTCCAAACTTCACCATCCACTGCCCAACCCACTCCAGCACTGCAGCACCACCAGCACTCCCTATTGCCGCTCCACCACATCCCACTTACAGCCCAAAACTCCACCAATTGGAACCCATACCGTCGTAGCAGCCAACGACGACAGCGACCACCACCATCCTCAAGTAGCGAAGACCCCTGCATTATCTACACCCACATTCCCCCGCTCAAGAAGACCCGCCCAGGGCAGCCGCCTGCCCGCAACGACCACCAGTTTACGCAACAAACGACGGCCTTGTCACTGGCAACAGCAACATCCAACCGAAACCCTCACTCTGGACTTCACAGCCACAGGCAATCCTTTCACCACTCTCACATCGGACGGCATCACCGTCAGCACCCCATTCAACGCACCCTACACGTGACCGACATCACAACCATCGTGTCCTTTGCTCTGGACACCTGCATTTCTGGGCCTGCAACCACACCTACAAACAGATCCGTGGAGCTGTGATTGGATCCCAACTGTCACCGGACCTTTGCAACGTTGCCATTACACTTATTGAGCACGCTTGGCACCAACTACACAACAACCTCCTCAACCATACTCACCTCCATTTCAACTACTACCGGTACGTGGACAACCGTTTCACCACCCACGCTGAACATTTTCTACAACACCCAGCCATCCAAACCCTCATCCACCCTGATTTCTTTGGGGATCCAGTGGAGTTAGAACCCGTTGACGGCTACCGCAACATCGACCTAACCTCCCGCACCGTCACCTACATCCAACCTTCCCAGCCATGGAAGATCCGTGATGCGACTTCAGCCGGAAGCCAGCGTTTGTGACTCTATTTCCGGCCTAGCATCCAGAATCCACACAGTTCACAAATACAACTACCCTCCGTCCGCAGCAACCACAGCGGTCCACCACCTCATCGACCTCTACCTGGCCAAGGGGCACCTGGCAGCTGCCTGCCGATGGTTCTTGAGAGCGGAAAAGTCCTCTGCAAGCGCGCGCCGCAATGCGGCATTTTGTGTGTGTGTGTGTCCCACCCTGTACCAAAGGGTCCCACTCGCTGCCCGATGTTATCCAAGAAGGGGCATCCATGACCCACCGTGTGCAACGAGGCTACGGTCATGGGTGGGAAGGGAAGGCTGATCACCTTCCTGTACCTGCTCCACAACACACTGACTCCACTGGTCCACCCTGCTGCTGTGTTTTGTTTCCATGGCGGTTCAGGTTTCTTCCCCCTAAACCTTTCCACCGTTTTCACGAGCAGTCGTGCTGAGTCTTTGCAGTTTTGCAGCTTTGTTAAAACACCTACAAGTGAGCCGACCCTTCACCATTCCGTTCTGCAGTACTGAAGACCACTAGAACTTATGTTCCGGATTATCACTCGGATGAACTCTCTATCGAAGTGTGTCAACTCCTGTTTAAACCATTTAAACATTTGTACAGTTCAGCGGGGGGGCATGTGTGTGTGTGTGTGCGTTTTGCAATAGACCCTTTGAGGAGAGTCATGAGAGTAGGTTGTGGGAGGTGAGGCAACACATACTAAGGCGTCACCAATGCTTCTCAGCCAAAGCGCCTGATCTGGCCAATCACAGCTAGAGTGATGTAAGCGCTTGTCTTGCCTCCTGGGACAAAGGCCCAGAAAACCAGCTTCTGGGGGCTACAACTGGGAAAGAATTGCTTGGAGTTTTATGTAGGCCAACATCATCGAAGCTGCACCAGTCAAAAAAAGAAGCCCTTGGAGGCTTTACCTTGCATCTGACCCTTCCTAGCACTGGAACGGAACCCCTCCCCTGGCTACAACCCAACTCACCATCTCACCTTCGTTGGTCGCGGTCACCAAGTAGATCTCCGGCCGCGCTTGCAGCTCCGTCGCTGTCCCACTGATCACCCCGGAGATGGGGTCCAAGGTCAGACCCGCCCTTGGGAGTGGGACACGGGAGTGAGACTTGAAGCCAGCGGTGTGTGTGTGTGCAATGAACCATAGAGAGTTATATAGTTGTGTATATAGAGGAAAATGTTATATATTATGTTATATCATATTACATGATATAATACTATGTATATATTTATATATGTGTTCATATAATACATTAATTACTATATATTTAATATACTGTATGTATACATCTCATGTACTGTATATGTGTGTGTGTTCTAATCCGTTTATGTCAAGAGTAAGACAGCTCCTTTTCATGCTCACATGGTGTTTTATTGTGTCCACATCGTCTGGTGCAAGAAGGTCAACGGCACAGCAAATTGGCAAGAAGGACGCACTGACCAACTGACGTATGGGTTGTTCCATGACGAAGGAACTCATACAAATGTTATACATAACCCCACAAAATCAGAGGCTTGGTGCATTCACTTCAAGACTTTTTTCTTGAGGAAATTAGAGTGTTGCAAGCAAGCGCACGCTTTGAATACATTAGCATGGAAAAATAAGATAGGACCTCAGTTCTATTTTGTTGGTTTCTAGAGCTGAGGTCATGGTTGATAGGGATAGTTGGGGGCATTCGTAACTGTCAGAGGTGAAATGCTTGACGCATCTCCCGGCACGACCACGTGACCAGCTGGCCAAGCAGCTCCAAATGCGATATTACACCCCCTGAAACAATCATGGTTACGTGGATGGCATGGCTGAGAAAGGAAGACGATGTTCCTCTACCAAGAGAGGGTGAACTCCATTTCCATAATTGTTGCAGAGAGGGGCAGAGAGAGAGAGAGAGTACAGTATCATCTTTTGGAAAACCATGCCTCTTCTTCACTTGCCCACATGGGAAGTGGGAAGTGTGTTTTCCTGTCAGAGAAGAGAACCATAGGACCCACACAGCCTTTCCTTCCAGGCAAGACTTTGGCTCAGCTTCGGAAGATCTGGCTGGATGTCATAGTTCTGGACTGCACCTTAGAGACGAAAAGGTCTGGAGACGATGGTGTTGGTGTGGAGGAGAGTCAGACAATGTGCCTGCGTATTATGTATAATGACTTGCCGAGTCCTTGCGAAACCATGTTTGAGTAAAAATCTAAACAGTCCGGCGAGCCCAGCCCTTGGTTGCTGATCCCGTTCCACATCATTTCACCCCTACCGAATCGATCCGGTGCTCCGTTTTGCGGGGCGTGTTCAAGCTCTAAAGGGATTCCTGAAATCGGACTCACCCAGTCGACGACCGTTTCAAACGTCGTCGGAATTCCGACTGGGACTCCGCAAAAGACCGCCGCGCGACCCGGTGCGTCTCCCGACCGCCAAGGAGCAATCCCGTGCCACGAGTTGCGGTACGGTGTTGGCCACCTCAGCGGGTCGGAGCGAGCGCCGAGCTCCGAGGAGCTCCTCCTCCCTCTCTTTAAAAAAAAAGAGAAGAAAAACACCACGTCGAGACCACATCGACGGCTGCCTCACCAGCTGCTGCTGGTAAACTCTCACCCCCAAAATTGTTCGGCTCACTCCTCCCTCCCTCCCCCGCAGTGTCACCCCACCGTTTTCGGCGTCGTCGAGCCAATAAAAAATTCACAAAAACAAAACGACGACCGTGACCGCTTCGTCTCGCCACGGAAGGTAGGCTCCGGCAGTCTCGCGTGGTAACCACGGGGATCATCGGTGCCATTGGTACATCCTGGGGGCGATCAACCGGCAGACAGCTGAAGTGCCGGTAAGTGGTGCTGCAGGGTGAAGACGCCGCAATCAAAGGACGTGGGATTTCCATGGTAAAACCAAGCTTTGGCATGTGCAACATGCAGACTTTCAGACATCTCAAGTAGGGCCGTTCTTAATTCAGCTTCAAAACAAAACATGCTTCGGGCCAAGATGGCCTAGCTGTTCTGCACGGGCACCTCCAAAAAAAGGAATCACTTGTCAACCTACAGCAACCAACCAAAGTGTGATCGTGATACCAAAAAAACGCCACCAACAACAACTTGATCGCCTGCAGGAGACCGCACCTCCACTGCTGCACCTCCAGCAGGTTAATCGGTTAATTAGCCTCCAAAGTGTGATCAAGTGTTCTGAAAGTGGTTGGATGATCCCACTCTCTCCTTCACCACATACAGCGAGGCGTTGGGATATGACAAGTCCTGACAGCATGGTCAGACTGAACGACGTCAGACTGAACGCATGCGTTGTTGAACATGCGTTGAGCATGTTCAACAGCGCCGCTGATGGCGTGTCTAATCACTTAACAAAAAAGAAACCACGTGCGGCCTGTCCTTCGGTGGGAAGACGTCCGTGACCCAAACAAACCTCGATTCGTGCGCGAAGGATTCGGCCCAAACATCGACCGCGGCGCAGAGACCCGACAGAGCAGCGGTCGTCTCAGCAGATCAACGACCGCAGACGAGGAGAATTTCGAGGGCGGGGATCATCAAACAGAGACTGGTAAAGCAGTAGAACAGTCACACGCTTCACACAGGTTCCTGGATTTGTCACACCTCTTAGTGGCACCTTAAGAGGCTGGAACCGTTAAAAATCCACCGGACACCATGAGACGTGAATATGACAAACCGAAGCCATGCACCGATTCCGGTGAATCAATGTGATAAACAGGCAATATTTCTATGATTTGTTCAACAAGAAATGAGCCTATAGCCCATATTTACTTATAATAAAATGCTTCTCCAGCCTGTTTTATCACCAATATATCTATGATGATTGGCCCGCTTCTCTTGCTTAAGTCGGCCAATCTTCTTATGATTCGTTTCCGGTTGCTGCGCAGCCCGCGATGCCCCACGGCGATTGGTGAGCGGTGCGGAGCGGCTCCCCAAACAGTTGTGCCGCCGGCACGAAAAGGTCTGCTCCCCAAAAGAGTAAGCTCGCCTTCCGCGATGGCTGAAGCTATCCAACTGTTGTGTGTCTGTCAGCTCCCATTTTCCATGTCTGAGAATCATGTCAAGATATGATTGGCATGCGGACGCATGCAGTATGCTTCGGTACACGTACGATTCCGATGAACTCTGAAACTCTGAAATGACGAACCAGGCTGGACAAACAGCTCAGAGTTGGACAAACTGCTCAAGGTCTGCAAACCAGGCTGGACCCTTTTTGCTTCAGCTCAAGTTGCTCCTGAGCGATGTCTCTCCGACCGGTGGCCGCGGCATTCGTGGCCAAGACCACCATGCAGTAGCGCGTGGCCTTGGCAGCTGCTGACCCGCGTAGTAGCCATGAGCTCTGCCATGACCCGTTTGGTGGACATGAAGGAGGAAGACACAAAAAGTGAAGATCTTCAAGTCGAACACCCCCCTTCATAAAGAGTCTTCTTCTAGCTCCTCCCTCTTCTTCATGCCCATCATGATCACTGAGGCTCCCAGCCGCTTCGATGGGTGTCGGAACGGCTTGCACCAAAGGCTCTCGAAAGTGGTAGGTGGCATTGAGCGCGACGCCCCAGCGGTTTTCGCCTCACCGGGAGCGAGAGGAGTGGGTCAGTCTGGGGCAGTCTGCTGAGAAAGCTGCAGCGAGATGCAGAACAACAATGAAAAACATATGGTTATTTATAATATATATCAACAAAATGTTCAGATCATTTTAGATCAATGTGCAAGTCGATTGAGATGATGGGAGCATCCTTTCTCCACTGGTGGTTGGCAGAAGCGCCTGGCTCCACTGGAATGAAATACTCACTCTCGACCTTAGAGCCAAGAAGCGCGCCAAAGGAGCCAAGAAGCGCCCCAGCTGAAGAAAGTGACTCGCGTTGCTGGCAACATCTTGCAGTGCTCTTAGACTTCCCAAGCGCTTCATTGAGGGCTCAAGTGTTGAAGCAAAAAATTATGTGACTCCAGAAAGCAGCCAAACCGTTTGAAAAGGCTCCTGTAGTAAGTCCAAAGACAACTGGTTCAGGTGGACAAAACCACTGTAGGCAATTGATTCATGGCATGTCTACGTCAAAAACAGTGGTTTGAAGTTTGTGGCATTCAGCCAAGTGGCTCCATCCGTGTAGTTTCCTCCGGGACATGTGCGGAAAAAGAGGTGGTATTCCGTCACCTGGCAAGGGGGACGAATTCTCTTACATCAGAACTGCTGTCACAAAAGTGTTGTCAACATGCATGCAGTGCACCTGCAGGTGCTTGACAAATTCATACAATTCCTCAACGAGTCAAAGCTGAAAGGGGCCCAACGGACGTTCATCCCGTCCGAAGCCCCCCAATCAAACCTTGAGCCGCCCAAGGCCGTGGGAGACTCATCATCCCTGAAAAAATCACGATCCTTTGGGTTCGAAAGCTGAAGACCGACGCTACTTTTGAACCCAAGACGCCACTCCACCACCATCATCATCAGGATAGTTCCACCTGCGGTGCGCAAGGCGGCCCCGTTGAGATTCTTCACGGAGTTCCTGATCTTGTTGGAACCGTTGTAAGTAGTCGCATCCAACTGAGGTTTGGATATGTTTGGATAGGTGTTGCACTGTCAAAACGGCATGTCCAGCCTCAAGTAGCTCTTCTATGGACTCACAACCAACCAACCAGACGACTCCATGTCCTCCCGAAATTTCCGTCGTCCCCCCGAAACCCTAAAACAAGGGACGACGTCAGACGGCGCGCAAGCGCCGGGACCAGTCGTCTCACCTCAAGGTGAAGCTCTCAAAGTCTTCTTGCAGCAGCACCAGGCCCTCCACAATCCCCGGAGCTCCAAAGAACCGCACCTCAACAAGCTGGTGCGCGGCGGTGCGCGCACGAGACAGTAGGGGCCGGAAGGAAGGGAGAGCAATAAGAAAACCCCGGAGGGGGTAGATAAATTTCAAGTACTCGTCTGGGAACCTTCATTGTTAAAATGATTCTTTGGGCTACAGTAAGTCAACTTGAGGCCGAGGGTTGGTGACGAAAGCTATACTATCTAGGAGGGGGTGAAGCGGGCCCATCTCGATGTCCCAGTGGGCCACCTACATATGAAGTGTTCACGCCATGCGGCACTCTTGAGGATTCCAGCCCCTCACTTGCTGAAGCAAGAACAACTCCAGCTAGCTGGTGCTAGCTTTCGTGACATGGCGAAAGCTCAGGGGTTGGACATGGTTGAAAATGATCCAACTCTTCAACAAAAACCGATCCGTATCTTATTCTAGTAGGTCCCACATGGTGGTTTGCGTTCATGCAGAACTGAAATGCTCTTGAGCTCTGTCTAAGAAGTTTGACCCCATGTCGCACTCAATCGCACTCAAACCCAAACCTTTCAGCTCAACCCTCGTCTCCCAGAGTCCGTCCCGGTCCTCCTGTCCTCCCAGCCTCACCCGCGTCGGTCTGAAAGTCGGTCTCCACAAGGCAGTTGTGGGTGGAACCCGGCGCCGCCGCGCAGTAGCAAAGCCGGGCCACCATGCAGGGGCCCTGGGTGTCGAGTGGTTCACTCTGTCCGACTGTCACAGACATGCACACGGTGCTTGGATGGCATCAGAATTTTCCATAAGTACCCTACTACTATCTGAGGACTGGTCAAATTGGCTGTTGTCCTTCGAAAGGATGCCGGTTTTGATAGTAAGTGCGGCCCACGGTTTGGTGTGGGATTCTCAGAATGGCAGAATTTCAATCTGTGCTGCCATGTTGTTTGGTCCTTGGAAGAGAAACCTTGAATCCCTCACATGAACAAGGAATCGAGCATTGACCTTTCAATGATGGCATGCCTCGTCAGAGGAGAATCTTTTTACACCAAAGACACCTTTCCCGCGTGACTTGTCTTTTGACCTTCGAGGATGTGCTGGCTGGAGTAAGCAGCCTCACCGCTTTCGGTTTCAGGGGCGGTAGACTCAACAGAAATGCCTAGTTTCAGTGGAGGGGGATGATTCAAAAACTTAAGACGAGCTGGAACTCGATTGCTCAAAGGAGAAATCCAGCGCACCATCTACACTTCGTCTCGCAACATATCGCAGGCACTCCTGGGTGTGGTTGGGCTGGCACGAAGCTGTGTTCAGCTCTTCCTCATTCCACGGGAGAGGCCAGTGGCACTGGCACTGAAGTGCATGGAAAATGTAACGAGGAGGCTTTGGAGGAAAGGAGAGGTATCAAGGAGGCCTAAATCTTGAGTAGTGGAGGGGGAGGCTTCGGAATTGACGAACTTCCTCACAAATGCCCGCCCAGTGCAGCATGAAGAAATCATAAATCGGCGCGGTAGAAGCGAAATCCGGGGAATTCCCCCACTTCGGTTCCAGAATCGTGGGTGGGTCCCCATCAAGTTAAGTGCCTCTCTTCTCTCTTCAGCCCCTGACGACCCAACACCGTACAAAAACCTCCCCAAGTCTCCCAAGTCGTACCTGTCTCCTCCCGACTAGTCTCAATGCCTGCAGGATGGGCAGGTCCCCTTCCTTTTTCCACCCAAGTCTCAAAGAGGTAGGTGGCTCCTTGCCCCTGAGCAGGGTCTGGACTTGGTCGCGAGGCCCCGGTGTAGGCCACGCTGGGAGCCTAAGAGACGTCCGACCCGCGAGGCCCTGCGACGAGAGGGTCGGAAGGTTTGCCACTCAGGCACCTACTATAGTACCAAACCTGCCTCAGAGTGGGCTACTGTCTGGTGAGGTGTCACATGGTCGGACCATGACAGTGTCACTAGAGTCGTAGAGTCATAGCAAAACACGACTCAATGAGGTGAAAAAATGGCCAGGTTAAACCTGCCTCAGACTTTTTACATGGAGGGCCAGTTTTTTTGAAGGACCCAGCCACCCTCCAGCCGCCCTACTTCAAAGACTTCCGGCTTTCTCTTTCCTCTTTCAAAGCCCACCCACGCGGCCTCGTCGACGGCGGAGCGAGTCAAGCGACGGCGACGTCGCGTCGCTCGCGACGGTCCGCCTCGCTGCAGTTGTCTCGCAACATCAGCTTGTCACCCGCGCTCATCTTGTAGCCCTGCAAGCCTCCCATGGACCATCCCGTCCGGTGTGGGTCCGAGGTGTGTGACTCGTGTGATCTGACACGGTCTGACACGGAAAACCTGACCAACCACTGACTGGGACTGGGAAAGCCTGAAAACGCATCTGGGCAACTTGGAGGTCTCACACACTAAAGGATAGCCAAGCAAACCACAAATTGACAGAAAGGTTGAAGTCTTTCAGAGTGTGGTGATGGTTTCTTCGAACTGTTTGAAAGGTCTGTGGAATTTCCAGCATTTCACTCAAAATGTCCAAGAAAAAACCCATCAATGCGATTGGTCACTCAGGCACTGTCCAGTCATGCAAACCGTTCCTGACTCTTCTTTTCTTGCTGCCTTCGCATGAGTTTCACCAGTCCAGGCATATCAAACCGACCCAGAAGGCCTTGGGCCTGCCGAGCGGCCAACCCCGATTCACACGCGTTCACGGCCGCATCACACATCGCGGCATCCGCCCTCCACCTGTGCACACTGCGGTCCAGGTGTTGTGCGCAGGGAGACGCACAGGCGTTTCAAGGAAGTCGAAACGAATGTGAGCCAACTCTCCTCTGAACTGTGCACTTGGAGGGGAACAAAGGGATCCTTTTACTCCGGCTCAGATAACAAATGCTACCACCAAGAGCTTTTACTTTTGCCAGCCTCTTCGACCGAACCGGTCGCTCCAAAACCGTTCGGAGGATCCAAAAGGCGAACGCCGCGAGATCCGGGGCTCTACGGTCCAGACAGCCGAGTTCACTCGGTGTACGCTTAACAGTTGGCATCGCTGTAAACAAACCAGCAGAACCAAACATAAATGTTCGTTTGATTTCCCTTGTCTGTTTGCTTTTAACCATAAACCATTGTCTTTTTCTTTCTCTTCTTCCTCCGCCTCCGTTCCCGGGCATCTGCATGGAGCAGCACCGCCCGCTGCCACTGCGCGGCCCGCAGGCAAGCACGCAGCACGGCGTGGTACGTGATGCTCGTGGGTGTCAGCTTTAGGTCCTGCATCTCTTGAAAAAGGCCTCAGCTCTGGAGTCATGTGTATACAAAGAGTCAGAGGATTGTTTCATTTGTTTCATACCTTCAAGGATTTACCAGATAAACAGACCAACAACAAAAAGGTCGGCTACCATGCCATTGCTGCATGACAAACGTGTAGAGAAGTCTGAGACACGACTGTGAGAAACGCTTCATGAACCAAAATCCACAACCTAAAACGACTGAAGAGTCCAGCGTGGCTTTCGGTCCCTTCGTTCCAAGTGGCTCAAGGCCCATTCCCAGCGCGCGGCCTTCTCACAGGCGGAGATTGCCCCATTCAGCGCCACGCGGCTGGCGGGCACCGGTCGGCCGTGACCGCCGAGGGCTCGGAGGGCGCGGCGCCACTGGGCGGCCTTCTCACAGGCGGAGACGAAGGCGCTGCAGGAAAAGGCGTCCTCAGCGAGCGGCGAAAGAAGGTGAACGTGGCACCTTTTTGTTGGGTGAAAGTGTAAAGGATAATGGTACAGTAGGTGGTCTTATTTGTGGCGGTGGAGTGCGAGCTCGAGAGCAACACACGTGGTCCGAAATGTTTGCAAGCAAAAGTTTGAAGAAAAATGGAGTGGCTGTCCACGGGCAAGGGTGTCAGCTTACGGCACAAAAGCTATGCAAGGAGAAGAACAGCTCTTCACAGAAATTGTGGGCGGCTTTCCGCAAGCTCGCAACCTTTTGCTGTCCCAGAATCCAACGAGAGGCTTGTGCTGCCTCTATGCAGGAGCACAGTAGCCATCTGCCACTGGTTGCCCTTTTCGCAGGCACTCAACGCAGCATTCAGCGTCACCACTGAACGCTCCAAACGACACACAGCTGGAAGGTGGAACAACCAGCAGGCCTGTCGCCATTGTCCACCTGCAGAATTTGTTGACTGGCAAAATGTAGGTGTCGTGGAAGTGGTCAAAGGAAGTGCAATGAAAACAGCACCATGCGGTGTTTTTTGTGCGACTTCGACCCGAATGGAGGAGTCGTGGGTACGTTGGAGAACTCTCCACAGCGGATTCGTAGCATTCATGCCCATTGGGCCACGTCAGTGGTTAGAACGTGGTCAGTAGTCCTTGAACCAAAAGATAGATCCCTGCCATCACTAGATCTGCCATCATTCTGTTTGGCCCCTCCTCCCGTGCCGACCACCATACCGACCACCATACCAACCATACCCTCCGCCTTTCTCACAAGCACTGATGCACGCATTGTAGACCAAGAGATTCGCTGGCATGGACTGACAGTGACAATGCTCCAAGAGCAGGATGGCCCTCTCCCACTCTCCAACTTGTTCAAAGGCGCTCGCGGTCGCAGCATAGGTCACGCTGGTGGGTGTCAGTTGCCACTGGAAGAGCCTCTTGAAAAGGAACAGCGCCTGTGCCAGTCGCCAGTTGAGTTTATGTTGACTGGCAAGCCAGAGAAATGGCATGTGCATCTCCCATAATGGGGTTTTATCACCCTGTGCCACTCCTACAAAAACTCCCCTACCCTGTTGACTTCTCCCAACGGCCTGTTGCCACTGTCGGCCCTTCCCACACGCACTGATGGTGGCGTTGAAGGTGATGATGCTCGGCTGGAGACCAACGCTTGTGGTGACCTCCACTGATGTGTGGGTGAAATTGGATTTGTTCATTTGGGTGCAAAGGAACAGCATGTCCACACAAAGAGGGGAGGTCCTGAATCACTTCCTTGTCTTTCAAATCAGACAGACCTCTAGACACAAGTCCTAGCACAAACCAGTACTAGTAACTATCCAGCAATCCGGTAAACCAAATGAGGCCTTCCCACCAGCGGACAGCAACGCCGGCCAACCATTCTCCCGGCCATTTTGAAGGCCTTCCAGAAGAGCATCAGCGCCCGCTGCCACTCTCCAGCTTTTTCACAGGCACTGATGGATGCATTGTAGCTGAGGATGTCGGTTCCGCACGTGGAACTCCTGAGTCAGACGAGCGGTCAAATTGTCATGTCCACGCTGATTTGGGTAAGTCAGAGCCACCTCGCAGTTTGGCAGCAAGAGATAGTGGACAAAGAATAATGTTGAAGCTAGTAACTAGCCTACCTTCGACATTTGTGCCAGTGAAGATATCTTGGGCCTGGTGGGAGGTGAAAATAGGCACCCCGTTCAGGATTCATCCGTTTCGGCTTCAGAAAGACTACGACTATGACGTGACAGATACGATCGTCCAAATAAGCAGCCAGAGGGACTTTGCAACACAAGGCCCCTGAAAAAGGCGCTGTCGAGATGACCAACTTGACGTCTAAAAAAAGGAGCGCGGCATGTCATGCTTCGGCCAAAGAACGGGCTCAATCTCAGCAGCTTGGCATGGTATTACTTCACTGGTGAGACTCAATCAGAATAACTTGGCACGGTATAAGTCTCAACAGCTTGGTGGGCGTGGCATGAAAATTTCAAGCTCAGGCGTCCATGGAATAACTGCAGAAGAGACTCAGCAAATCGAGAAGCCCGAGAGCTTGCTGCCACTCAGAGACCTTCTCACAGGAACTGATGGCGGTGTTGAACGAGATCCGATCTGACAGGTGAGCATGCTCGAAGAGAAACCTCGGTAAACAAACAAAAACAGTGAGAAAATCAGATTTTGACATAAAAGCTTCAAGGAGACCCACAGGTTTAAGCATCTCATGTGAACATCATGAAAATCTAATGGTCAATGAATCATGACACCTGGCTCATTGTTAAACTCACGCAAGCTTTGGTACATCTTCCGCACACAAGCTTGGGAAGTCACGCAGGTTTCGCTTGCTTGAGGCCCAACCGTGTGGGTTTTCCCGTTTCACACTGGACTGCACGACGAGTGCGCTCGACACTCGCCTCATTGCACGTTGCCATTGGCCTCCGCCTCCCAGCGCACTGATCACGGTGTTGCAAGTCGTTACGGAAGGCTCTAGCGTGTACACCTGGCGGTTGCACGGCACGGTTGACGCGCACCTTTGTGGAGATCTAAGACAAATTTAACATATATAAGTTGTTGAGCAAATCTTAACTTTGTGGCTCTTCTATACGCTCAAATCCCCCTTTGGAAGCCCCCGGAAAGGTTCCCAAACCCGGTGTTTTGTACCACCTGATTTCCCTTTTCGAGCACTCACAACACCTCTTTACACTCACATCCACATCCTGAAAAGAATATGAAGCTCCGCCTTCGCGGTGGAAGCTCTGCCTTCTCTTCCTCAACCCCCATCACCATCACGTGCAAAAGCCAAAAAAGCCAGCACTCACGCGCTCGCTCTCGCGCCGCGCGGAACGGCACCTCCAAAGCAGACCAGGTGGACATGGCCTCCTTCCATCGACTCGCACGCTCACAGGCACGGATCGCGGCGTTGAACGGCACCTCGTTGGTGGAACTACCGGCGATCTCCTGCATGAGGATCCAGGTGGGAAGTTTGGTGCAGAGGTGGGTGAGTCCAGTAGTTCTTGAAAGAGTTTAGAAGACTTTTGAAGTGGTTCCAGGTGGGGGACATGATGAAATGAGTGGTTCCAGGATGCTTTATGTGCCCTTTCCATGACCAAATGCCACAAAAAACGCTGCATGGAGTTGGTTTCCGGATCTAGAAGCCCCCAACTGAACGCTCGGTGTCCAACGGCGAGACACCCGGCCTCCAGCACCTCCAAGGCCCATCTCCACTGGCTGCAATTCGCGCAAGCGCTGGCCGCAGCGCTCCAGGCGACCACGCGATGAGCAGTTGGTTCAGCGATGGTGCGGAGAAGCGTTAAGAGGTGCAGGGCACCTTGCCTCAGTGCATGTGGTTCACACAAGTGGCATGGCAACTGGTGGGATTGGTGGGAGAACAGCACGTTTCTGACTTTAAGAGTGCCACCAACGAGAACCCCTTACAATCTTCCAGCTCTCAGTATTCCAGATCCTGGGACCACCCCCCTCGCTGCCAACATTCAGAAAACATGTACCAAGCTCAGAGAGCTCCGCCATTGGTGGCCCTTCTCGCAGGCGGAGATCGCGACGTTGTAGCTCACCAGGCTGGGTTGTAGGCGGGATCGCCGGCCCAGCGCAGCGAAGATCTCCAAGGCGCGCTGCCATTGCGCGGCTTTGCCACAAGCACCTCAGCTGGGGCCGCTCCGGTGGGTCGGAAGGGTCCGAAAAGGGTCCGAAAAGTCCGGAAAAAGAATCCCTTTATGTCAAGAGTGAGGATCTTGATTGCATCTGGAGTTTACCTTTACGTATTAGGCTTAGGATCATCACCTGAGAGCTTTCTCTGAGCAGTTCCACAAGACTCATTGGTGGGTTCCACAAGGGTGAACCCAGTGAACCCAGCATCTTGTCTGATACCCTTGGCCCCTGAACCCATCAGGCCAATCGATCGGTTGGGAAGACGAAGCGCAATGCCGCGCCATGCCACGATGCGAAGAAATACCAACAAACCAAAGCTGGAAAACACATCCCTTGTTTCACCCGAACTCCAACGGGGACCAGCTTGCTGGAACTCAACTCGGACTGTTTGGAGGACCCACTGGAAGGCTGGCCAGCCGCTCCGAGAACCAGAAGGAGAACCAGAAGCCGAAGCACCGGATCCATCAGATTCCTTGAAGTGGTGCTTCATTGATGCTTCAGAAGGCAAAAAGAAGAACACACCCAGACATTCGGAGCCCCAACTCCAAACATTCGCAGCCCGTGGTTGGTCTCTGGGGCCCGACGCCTCCCCCAAAAACCGGTGGTTGGTGCTGGACATGTTCAGCGAAGTCCTCCGCCCGCGACACAGACCAGTGGTTTCGCGCAAGGAGCTGATGGCCGAATTGTAGGTGATCACATCGGGGCAACTCAGATCTTCCACTTCACGTAGCAAGCAAAGCGCTTCCTGCCACTTCTTGCCCCGTTCACAGGCAGCAATGGCGGCATTAAAGGACAAAATATCTGGTGTCGGCATGTCTTCTGCTCGAAGTAGAAAGAGAGCTCTTTGCCATTGTGCTCCTTTGCCAAATGCAGAAAGCATTGCATTGCGTGTAACTACAGACACCTCCAATGCTGCTGCACGGCCAGAACCGAGAAGATTCCATGCACCTTGCCACTGGTTCTTCTTCTCACATGCACTGATGGCCACATTCAAGGTAATGATCGATGGTTCAATCTTGAATGTATTGGCACTTTCAAAGACTGATAATGCCAAATCCCACTGCTGAGCCTTTCCACATGCGCTGATGGCCAGGTTTGGTGCGCTGTGTTGGACGTCCTTCACCCGAAGGAGCTCCAACTCTTCGAGCGCGGTTCGCCACTCGGCGCACTTCGCGGAAGCGCCGCCCCCTCTCGCACTCGGCGCCGTGATGGCACGCTCATCCAGCTGCAAATCCTCCGCAAAGAAGCACGTCTCCCAAGGTTGGGCTTTCGCCTTAGCACCAAGTTCCTAGGAGAAACAAATATTGAGACTTCTTGGAACTGGACCCAAATCTAAACAAAAAAGCAAGAAATCACATCATGTGTCTGAAACATTTCGCAGAGTTTCATAGGCGCGACTTGTGCCCGGAATGTATGCGACTTCCTTCGGAGTGCGGCACATCTAGTTCCATCGTGGCGCGCACAGAAACACTTCGCCCAGCACCTTGATCCCCAAAGAGCCAGCATCCCGGAGCTCTCAGTCCAAAACAAGTGTATACACTCCCTGAAACAATCATGAAAGTGGAAAACCCCCCCATTTGTAGAGGAACGCAGGACATTATCCACTTCCATGTTTCTTGGAGGAAGGGTATCGTCCTTCCTTCCAGTGGCCATTTCCGGGCGACCGAGCGACCGAGTTTGACTGATGACTGAGTTAACTCAGGTGGAGAAACCATGCAAACCATGAGGTGGAGAAACCGTGGACTGTTGATGAATAAAACCCTCCAGGCCTGGAGACGTAAAACCATCCTGGTACGGCCGGAGGTTTTCTTTTTAAATTCATCATCAACAAGCACCACGACTCCCAACCGAGTCGCGTTGGCTTGGGCAATGTACCGGGACCTGTGATATGATGCGATGGCTTTTTATACTGTCTCGGTGGAAAAGTCGCTCAAAACCCCCGAACCAGCCTGTGACGGTGCACTCACGACCAGCAGGGCAATCTGCGGTGTTGTTGTTGAAGGGACCGGTCACATCCAACCTTGAAAGAAAGGGCACAACATCCTTCCCACTTCCAAAAAAATAAACTCATCCTATTTGATTCTGCCGACAGAAAAACATGAACAAACAATAACCAAAACCAGGATCTGCATCAGAATCTGCATGCAACGACAGCAGTTACTCGCCCCCCAAGGGACACGTCCACGGTCACGGACACCGAGAAGTCGGAGAAGCTGCCGTCTCCGGAGGCACAGCCGAACGGCAAGGCACCGGCATCGCACGCCTGCGACGCCGCTCCCGTTCGGATGGGCCGCTCTGGGCGATGATGCGAAAGGTTCGGCGCCCGTCGCGTCGCACACGGCGAAACAGGAACGGCGAAAGAACGCCGTCAAAATCAGCTGGACACGAAGAACAAAAAGCGGGGGAAGGGCTGAAACTCTTTGCACTCCTTTCCTTCACTTCGAGAAGAAAAAGATCGATACGTATCTTCAGTCTGCCGCCAAAGGTGCGCAAAGCCTCACTGGCCCCAGTGTATCAAAAAGCACCTCGGATCGTCGTGCAAAAAAGGCACCCGGAGCCTCTCGTGGACTGCTCGAGCGACTTCGCAAACCGCACGGGCAGACTGCGATGGACGTCGGCCCACAAGATCATGCCCAACCAAAAGAGTCCGGCCAAGGCCACTCACTTTGGCCGAGAACTCCAGCCAAGCAATGGACCAGATTGACGACTCACCGGCAACTCAGGAACCAAACGGATTCAATTAGGTGTCGGATCGGTCGAGGAAGGCTCCGGAAATCCAAAAATGAACCGCAAAGGAATCCGATGTTGTATCTCTTCAGGCGTCTCCGGGAGGCCCTGCACCTTCTTCACCCGACCCCGAAGTGAACAGGTCTACTGTGCCAATGCCTGTTGACCAATCAATTTCTTGCAGGTGCGTTTCTTTTGCATCTTTTTGTTGCCTTGGGACATGGACAGCATGCATGGACAGCATGCTTCGCAGATGTTCACATGGTTGCTACTTGGTCACCTTTCTGTCCCAAAGTGGTTCCTTCTGTCAACAAAGGAAACGATAAATAATCTTCCTTGGCTGACATGCAAACCACTTCAAGTCAACATAACACCACTTGCCTTGGCTTGCCACTTGGGCTTTGTGATCCACCAATTCACAAAAAGGACCCACGGAGCAACCCGTCGGGGCGTGGTGGTGGTTTGGCCCTGGTTTGGTGAAATCCGCCAAAGGAAACTTGCTTGGAAAGCACCCCAAAACGAGAACACACCCCTCTGGAAAATCTCCAAGACATCTCTCTGGCAAAATGCAGTTCCGTTAACAAAAAAGCATGTCAAGTGTCGAATCAATCCAACCATCGAAGTTCGAAAAAGGTTGACTAGTCACAGTCGAATCCCTCAATCCATTTCGCTCCAAGAGTTCGCTTCTCCACTGCGTTCGCGCCACTTCTACGTTCGCTTCTGGGGCCTCCCGGCGGCACTGCTACCACAGATCATCAACTCCGGCGCGGACCCCGTGTCATTGCAGGGCAGCTCGCGCCACTGCTGCCAGGTGTTGGGCCTCGCGGTGCGGCGGGGCCCGGCGGGGTGGCAAAGGGGTCCGGCTATCAGTTCCAACGCAACTAACATGATGTTGTAAAGGTTCAGATCAAAAGTACTCCAAAAGGCAAGAATAGTTCAAAAAAGTTCAAAAATAGATGGATATAGTCTAGTCTAGTTGTTCTTTGGAAGAACCCAATCTGTCACCATAGCCAGATCACCTTCAAATGCAAGTCCTTCTCTCCCCACCGCGCCTGAGACCTTTGACGTCATAGGCACCTGGTGCCCCAGGCAGAAATGCACCCCCACACACGTAAGTGGCATCCACTGCCACGATGCGGTCGTAGTCCGGGTCAAAGTTCTCGCCCTGTACAAAGATGGTCACAGGGATCCTCAAAAGAGGCAGGACATCCGGCCGTTCCCGGCCGGAAACGGGCGATCTACGGGCGGTCGGAGAGGTTGACTCTATATAGCTGTATCCACACTACGTTGCCTGGAGTGTTGGGTACCCAAACCTGAAGCACTCTCGGTGATAAAAGTGAAAAGTGAGATATTGAAGATTGGACAAGAACGTGGAAACAGCTCTGCCGACCAAGGCCCTTCAATTGACGATGGGACCTCGCCAAAAAAGGATACAAATAACCCTAAGAATCCGGGCCCTCAAACAAATAGGGCTTGGTTTCGGGCCCGCACCCCTGCGAAGGTGTCGGGTCCGACCCCTTCCATGGAGAGCCCGTTCGGATTCTTAGGGAAGAATAAGTCAGTCGAAATTCTGAAGACCCCGCCACACGTGCGGATAGCGCTATCCGCCTCTGCCGAGTGTCCCTCGAACGATGGGCGTGGGTTCGGTTCGGAAGAGATTCCCACGGCCGTGGAAGTACAGCACATCGCCTCGGTCTTCGGCCCCGAGCGATCTCGGTGGTTTGGAGCGCCCTTTGGAACGCGCAGCGATGGGGAAAGCCCCAAGCGAGGACGGGGAGACAGCGAACTCTTGGGTCGGTCGATTGATGCCTGGCCATCTTTCACCGCCCCCGCCGCTTCTGTTTCTTTGACACCCCCGCCCAGTTCTTTCGTGGACCACGCGATCCGCCCGGAGATCCAACAGACCGCGGTCCTCGCGGGTCGAGGACCTCCAGCTGCAGCTGAGACTCGGCTCTCGCAGTTCTTGGGCCCCGTCACGGTGCCCACGTTCGGGGAGGCCGAGCCACTCAAGGGACCTGGCGGCGGTGGGGGACCAGAGGTGAGCTCTGGGCCGAAGAAGGGTTCCACCCCCAAAACAATGCTTTAAGGCCATGTGGATGAGGCGTTGAGAATCTGCTCTACTGCTTGGCTTGTTGTTGTGGGCATTGGTTGGTACAAACAAGATTTCTCCAAGTGCCAAGTTTGACTGAGAAAAATCCACCAAAAGAACAGGCTGGTTGTGCTTCAATGATGCCACTTCGGGTGCCCCGCCTGTTGACAACAGCTCGCATCGCTCAACACTGGGATCAGCTGTGTAGGTGAAACGGAAGTGAAGACAAGAAGAACCTCTCCGGCAGCAGGACCGCGGGTGTGCTTTTTCAGCACATGACTTGTGGCCGCTAACTTGCAAAGCTCAAAAAGCATCACTTGGATTTTTTCAGGTGGTTAAGTAGGAAATAACAGGGAACCCATTGCCAACTCCAGCAACCAAAGGTCAATAGAAATCTCGTCTTTCACGCAGGAAAAAGACATCTCAGAGTTGGAAGCCTTGCAACATTCACAGGACTCGAAAGCTCACAGGGTATACTTGTCTTTGCAAATCTGGAATTGATGTCACAGATGTCACAGCAAACATCTCAGCAGGTCTCACGGTCTCACATGGGTTGGGGCGAAGAGGCTTGGCAGCAGGTGTCTGAGTGTGACAATCTGTGGCTGGGTCTGACAATCCAAGCAGCTCACAAAGCAAAGGCTTTGGCATTCAATGGCGCTCGCAGCTGTGCTGTTGCTTTGCCTCAGGCGCGTTGTCACTTCCAAAAAGGGAACGGCGAAAAGGAAGGATCCGCGTCCTCCAGCTGACGGAAGCGGAAAGTGAAAGGGGCGGAAGATGGCGAAAGAAACGATCAGGCATGTGGGCGCTGCTACTAGTAGCTTCTTGTTACTGGTACTAAGGCCAGGAACTAGTAGTAGCGATGTCCTTGTTACCAGTAGCTTCTTGCAAATAGGTACAAATCAGAAATGCCGAAACCTGTTGATTGTCACAGATCCTGCAGAGTCAACGTGTGGGTTTCTCTATGTCTCTCTTTCACAATCAAGAAAGGCGAATCACCTCGGACCTTGAAAAAGGACACACAGTACACGTAAAGACATGCAACACATCATCTGGGTGCTCAAATGGCATACGGCACGCGTACTGTATGTCATCTTTGAGTTCTGCAGACAAGTCAGATCAGATGTTGTTCAACCCTTTTCCAACGCACAAAAACCCCGCCGTCGGCTTGAAGATGAAAAACCTGCATGACCAGCCACACTGTCGCGCCAGCGTAGTCGTAATCGATGTCGAAACCTGCCGTTTCGTCAACACGTCGTAATCGATCGGTGGCGCCAGTCCGAGTGCCTCACTTTGTGCCTCACTTTGGTGAGACCTGGATGAGAACAGACCCTCTGATCGTTCTAGATCCGCTTTCGGATCCATTGATTTTTGACCATCCATTGCGCCGCAAAGCGCAAATGGACTGCACATGTTCGAAGATGTGTCTAACACATCACATTCGAAGGCGGAGCAAGAATTGGGGGATCCCACAATCTGGGTTCGGCCAGTAATCTCATTTTTCCTCGGATGTGAGCTTATTTGCAATTGTTTTCCATGTCACACTGATTGCAGACTGTCCCACCGAGGTCAGCCTACCAACCAAGCCCACCAAGCCAGCCAAGTCGCAATATGGCCCAGGGGGCAAGGGGCTTGGCTCTGGAGGTACAGTGAAGTTGCTGCGGAGCAACCTGCGGGATAGCTTGAGGAGAGCTCGCTCGAGGGAATCAGTGAAACACGGCTTTTCCAGTGAGCAAAAAGGACCTGAACTAGTGGACTCCTTAGTGGACCATCATAGATAATCAAGCTATAAATCAATTCCTGGCGGGTCAGACTCAAAAGGAAAATCTATGAAAATCCAAGACCTTGTCCTTCACAAGACACGTCCTTCTTTGTCGCATTCTACAATTTACAGTATCCGGTCAAACTCAGGAGATCCTCCTGTCTATGCGCCTTGACCGAGCCTCTACACTTCCTTACTTCAAAAGAAAGAAACACATCTGAAGCCTTCGTTCTTTTTCTACTTCGCCGTACGTCAAACTGAGGCTCATGTACGTCACCTAAGGTTACTCAGAATTCCTGGCTGATGTCTGATGTCGCCGATCCGTCTCGCCCGATCCAACGGTGCGCCTGGTGCCATTGCCTTCGAAGAGAAGCTGTAAGGTGTAGCTTTCTCCCAGCGTCAGCCCACAGGCAGCCAGGCCCAAGTTCACGACTGAAGCGACCGACCGAAGAAGCGAAAGGCGGAAAGGCTGGCATAGGCTGGCGGCGGAAAGCGCTTGGAGAGAGCTTTTGAGTGAAGCACAGCCGAAAGGGACGAAAGAAGGGTAATAGTGCATGAGAGCAACTACCACTATCAGGAAATGCTTGGCAAGCAATGTCTGCCAGAGAATTTGTGTGGTGAAAACATATAAAAACCATCCGGAAATTCGCTTGGCAAGGTCTGTCAGGGAATTGTTTGTGTGGTCAAAACGTATATTATACCGGCATAGACCCCAGATAGCACTTCAAGAAAAGTTGGACACCATGGCAAGAGCGGGAGACAAGCTTGGGAGACATCCCCCTCAAAGCCGGGAAAAGGATGGAAAAGGTAAACAAGACGGACCTAAATCATCTTATAACAGCATCCGCGTCGAAGGCAGGCAAGAAAATGATAAGGCGGCAGCGGCAGCCAAGAGCGAAATCAGGAACAGAGACAAGCTTGGGAAACACGGCGGCAGCGGCAGCCAAGAGCGAAATCATGAAGGGAGACAAGCTTGCGAGACAAGCCGGCAGCGGCAGCCAAGAGCGAAAAATCATGAAGGGAGACAAGCTTGGGAGACAAGCCGGCAGCGGCAGCCAAGAGCGAAGTTATGAAGGGAGACAAGCTTGGGAAACACGGCGGCAGCGGCAGCCAAAAGCTAAATCATGAAAGGAGACAAGCTTGGGAGACAAGCCGGCAGCGGCAGCCAAGAGCGAAGTTATATGAAGTTATGAAGGGAGACAAGCTTGAGAAACAAGACGGCAGCGGCAGCCAAGAGCGATATCATGAAGGGAGACAAGCTTGAGAGACAAGGCGGCAGCGGCAGCCAAGAGCGAAATCATGAAGGGAGACAAGCTTGGGAGACAAGGCGGCAGCGGCAGCCAAAAGCGAAAAATCATGAAGGGAGACAAGCTTGGGGAGACAAGCCGGCAGCGGCAGCCAAGAGCGAAATCATGAAGGGAGACAAGCTTGAGAAACAAGACGGCAACGGCAGCCAATTTCCGCAATCCGGAACCCATCCATTGAGAACTAAGAACCCCTATAGCTTCCAGGGGAAAAAACATTGCTTTGTTACTCTGTCCCCCCCTCCACTCCACGGAGGACGTAGGAACACTACAGCCTCGTAGAAGTGATTGCCTTTGAAGGTATGAAGTGAAAAGAAAAAAACACGCTAACGTTTGCCATAAAAAGGTAAATAAATAACAAGAGAATCAACCACTCTACCATGCTGCTTCTATGCCTTGAAACGTGCTTCAACCTACAAAAGCCGCGGTATCCGACCACTCCCGGACCCGGCGCCTGTGGCCGTGATCGGAGTTCCCAAGTCGGTGCAACTGGAGAGGCCCAGGGCACCGAGACCTGTCTTCAACTCCTCGGTCAGATTGAGGACACGAAAGTCAGAAACTGGTTTCTTCATGTTTCTTCCTCCAACTTCGTCTTCTTTTTGGGGGGATATCCTAGATGGTCCTAGTACTAAGTAGAGTCTTATATATATATATATATGTAGAGAGAGAGAGAGTTCTTGAAGCAAAATGCTATCTCACCACATGGACCTGCTTCGCCTTTGGGGTGACGAAAGACCTTTGTCCCAGCGTCGCTGTCGGTCGGCTCCGCACCCAAGACGCTGAGGTAAAGCCATAAGGTGCCGGGAAGAGCCTGGCAGGTAGAGCCCTGAAGAGCACTGAAGAGTCCCAAGATCTTCCAGGCTCTTTCCATGTCCAAACCCTCATGCCGAACCCCTCGAACCCCAAAAAAACGAAGAAAAAAAACTGGTTGTTGAGCCAAGCACCGATCCAGGCACCTCTCCTTCCCAGTTGTTTGGATGAAAAGACTCTGGAGGATGATGCAGATTCAGAGGGTGGTGGATGACTGTAGAAGAACCTCAAGAAGGCTCACACGACAGACCTCCCGGAGCTTTGCACAGTTGGTATGCTTTGCCAGGTCGTTTGCCCACACTCCTCAGATTCTGCAGGTCTAGGGGGTACAGTACCTCTTCTGCCACCCATTTCTGCAAGTCAGGTGAAGCATCTCTCACATCAAAAGCACCATCCACTCCGGCAGCTCACTGAAACACCGTCACCGCACGTTTTCAGCCCACACCCGCATTGGCTCACCCGCGATGTTCACCCCAAAACGCCCCCCCCTTTTCCTTCGCCGAAACCGACATAACCCGCTGACCACGAGCACACTGACCACACCTCGCTGGCGATGGTCACCGTGCAGAAGACACTTTGGTCTTGGATGCCCACCTGACGTCTGGGGCCGTCGCCGGAAGGAGACATCGTCGCCCCGTAGGTCGGTGCCGTTTCCAGGTCAATACAGAGCAGTGACCGCAGGAGATGCTTCAGGAACTGGGAGTTAATGAAGAATCGTTCGGAACAAATGACTTACGGAATGCCAGGAGTGACGGAATGCAAAAGGAACGGCTTTCGTTCCTCACCGTGTGCGTGGCCAAAAACGGCGGTCGCCCCCGCAAAAGAAAAGAAGAGAGAGAGAGAGAGCGGCGTCGCACCCGTGTCACCCCAGTGGTGCACAGATCGAAGTTTGGCGGAGCTGCGTTGAACATGTTGGTTAGGAGTCTTGTCATGTGGAAACACACATACAAAAAAGAATAAATGTTCCCCCGTGTCTATGTGTGTTGCAGTTGCCTATGTCTTTTTTGTCACATCACACATCCCATGCCCAGACCATCGACGAGCATCATTGGGATGGCTAACCATCCCTGGCCAACAGCTCGGGCGCCGTCACACGTTGCTCACGGCAACGTCGCGGAGGGGTCGCGGGTTGTGGGTGTCCTATGGTGTCTTGGGACTCCCTGAGGATCCATACAGCTTGCTAGGTATACCCTCTGAGGTGCCATAGGTGCGAGAAGACGAGGAGTTTCAAACGAGCAAGGCAGGGTAAGCCTCTTGGGGCCAAGAAATGTGTTATGTCGCCCATGGCCCAATCAGCCCACCGCGCCAGGCGCGTCCAAGCCACCAAAGACACATTCAAATCGGCGTCTTGTGATTGGGCCAGGCTGAGCATCAACCTATGTGCTGGCCACGTTCGGGGGTCCATGAGTTTGTTGGTGCACACGGCTCATGACAGGTGAACGCACACTCACCATCACTCACCTCTATAGGCTTGAAAACCACCATTCAATGAATGGTGTTTACCGAAGTACCATTGTTTTACTAAGGATGTTGCACTACAACACCAGCACCACCATTTTTTTTGGTGGTCTTGGACCTTGGACTTCCAGGGTCACAAAAAAGGAGGAAAAGTTAAAGACAATCTCTTCAGAGTATTGAAGTCAAAAGTTGGCCCGGTCGCAGCTCTTTGCTGTCAATACAGTCTCCCATCTTCCCCTTCTTTGTCCCGAAAAGCAAACCCGACGTCGCCATCATTGCAGTCCAAGCATCATCTCTCCGTTACCCACTTCAGAATAACTCTACTGACTGGTGCGACTCGTGGCTGGAATGAGAGTGGCTGGATCCAAAGAACTCCCTCTTGGGGGGCGAGCTCGCCCGCTCCTTCCCTCATTCCCTACGACACTCCACCCGTCGCACCGACCGTCAGTCCGTCACTCCACCCGTCGCTCCAAGTCACCAGAGCCACATGCCCATCATCGCGCTCCATTGCCACAGGTCGCCCCCGAACGAACGGCCACGGTGTCTGGAAAGAAAAGAAACACGGTGTCTCCGCCGGGTTAGCCACGGTGGAGAGCCGCCGGAACCGGGGAGTCCTGGAATGATCTCTGGCTGCGGTGGCTGTTGGTTCAAGGGAGGATCA
Source organism: Durusdinium trenchii (assembly GCA_963970005.1). Taxonomy (NCBI): domain Eukaryota; class Dinophyceae; order Suessiales; family Symbiodiniaceae; genus Durusdinium; species Durusdinium trenchii. The sequence continues at coordinate 155,945 of CAXAMN010027195.1, read as the reverse complement.
AATAGATGTTGATGTTCTCCCTGTGCTGGCCGTTTTGATCTACATACTCAGGTTCTGGGACTGCACTTTGGTTTTCGTGATGTCTTTGCATTACAAAGGCCTAGAAGTTGAGTCTACCCTCCGGATAGAAGAGTATGACTACAGTATTCATCTTTGCGCGAGTCCCGGAAAGCATCCCTGTCTAAAGTGTTGTTCCAGCCTTGGAGCCGCACCGCGGCGGATGGAGTTCTAAGTGGCGCAAGTGCTGGCTAAGCAGCCAACGACAAAGCAGCGGCCTTGCTAGTCGTCTGCAAATGATCCTGTGAGCATACTTGGTGTGTGTTTGGGCACAAGTATTCAAAAGCATTCCACAATCTCAGATTCTGGTGTTAGCACACATGCAGTCACATGCATCACAAATGAAGGGTCCCTGTTAGACATGTCCGCGCATCTTTTTGTTCCCAGCTTCGCTGCGCCGCAAGCACTCTCCTGGAGATCGTTCCTTAAGCAGGACCGGCCGCCCTACGGCACCCCTCCAAGGTCCGCCCTACAGGCACCGAAGAAAGCAACGAACAAAGGGGGGACCGACACGTGAACTTGTCCTTTCCAAACCCACTGGTCTCATGCACTCACCGACCCCCAACCTTCCGAATCTTCCGAGCCGCAAGAGGCCCACGGCGCATGCCCCGGCGGCGCCCTCCAGCGCTCGAGCCACCGCGAAGCCGTAGGTGGCCGCGCTGCCGCGCGCGCCGCGTGGCCGCTCCAGCGCGAGCGCGAGCGCGTGGCGCCATGGTGTCATGGACGCGATGAGGCGCGAGACCTCCGTCAGCTCCGTGTCCTACAGCGTCAACGGTCAAGCTGGCGAGCGAGCGGAAGCGGGCGAGCGACAGCTCGAGCTAGGCGGCCCAGCTAGGCAAAATGCTCAGAAAAGACCTGGACAAAAAGAAAAACAGACCAAAAGACATCAAAAGAGAATGGACAGTTGACAGTCGTAGGTGACACATCTTGAGGGTGTTTGGTCTCGAACCAGAGGTGAGGTGCGTGGCCCGCCTATATAAAAAGGCTCCTCAGGTTGTTTTTGGGTGCCTTCTCCGTCTTGATGCAGTGATTGCTGGCTTAGTTCCCCAACATGCAAGCAGCTCAAAATTCAACCTGGGCACAAGGCTGGCGAACTTCCATGACCAAAGACCCTCAAACCTCCTGAATCCGAGGATCGTCCAGGGTCTGGCGATGAAGCTGGAAGAAAAGGCCCAAGCCATCTTGCCACTGGGCAAGCTTCTTGCATGCCCGGATGATTGCGGTGTACGCCACCACATCCTCTGGTTGCCGGACACTGAATTTGGATGAATTTGGGAGTGCAGTGCTATCCAAACTTGCGAGCAGTACATGTAGATCTGAATGTGCTCTTTTGCATGTTTTACATAGGAAGCTGGTATTTCCGAAAGCAAAGACATACAGGTCCGACCCTCACTCTACCCCGTCTTCCTCAACTCTTCGTTGGAACCCCTGGTTCTTCCCCTGAATCCAGGCGTCCGGCTGCAACAGTCTGGAGGCCGACTCAAAGAGCCTCCGAACGCTTTGGTTGCTGCGGCCGCCGCGGTGTTTGCAAAACGGCAGCGTCATGGTGTCACTGTTCTTTACCGTGCTGAGTTATGAAGGATGAAATGGTTCCTACCTGGGAGTCTAGAACTTCCAGTGTGATTGTTACTTTTTAACTCACCTGCTGAGCCGCAGTTGTTCAAGTGACCAAGAAGAAATATATCCCTCTGCTGGTTCAACGCTTCCTGACGCCCGCCTCAACGCCCGCTGCCACTGTGAGGACTTCTCACAGGCACTGATGGTTGCACTGTAGGTGATCGCAGTCGGTGCCAAACCTCAGCTCTACACAGCGAATCAGCATGGATAGCTATATCCAAATTGCCCCAAGAATGCAGCTCTTGAAAGTGACTGCTCGGTACAGAAATTTGCAAAAGGTTCAAATGATTGAATCGCGCTGTTCGAAGGACTCATCTTGACAAGCATTGCAGCAAAAACAGGAATCCAACTCGACAAACTGCTGAAAACTGCAGATGAAGAAACGCTGCATTTGGAGCTCCTTCAAAAGGCTCAAGGCTAGTTGCCATTGCAAGCGCTTGTCGCAAGAACTAATGACAGCATTGTAGGTCACTACCTCGGCATTGTGGTCCCATTAGAAGTACCACAGGCTCTCTTTTCTGGCTGCTTAGGAGGGAATGAATCGTCAGAATGAATCCAAGGCGATCTATCCACAGTGGGGGGCTCATTCCCTAATTCACTACTAAGCACCTGTCTCTCACCCCCCAGCCTCCGTTCCCTGGTCCGGTCTACCTTCGACGTCTGCGACACGTTCGTCCCAAGCACATCTGGATGCAAGCGCCGAGTTCGCGCTTGAGCAAAGAGATGCAAAGCCTCCTGCCACAATTCCGCTTTTTCACAGGCACTGATGGCAGAGTTGTAGCTCACCGTCGAAGCTTCAAGGCTGAAAGCCTGACGCAGACCACGGTCGACAGGTGTCACCGGCGGAGGTTCGACACGACGCACGTCGAGCAGCGCGTCGAGCAGGCGCACGTTTCGAGCATCCGGAAGGGGGGCGGGCGCTGGGCAGGGCGGGGGTGCTGGGCATCTGATGGGCCTAGATCTTCCAGTCCGGTGAAAAGAAGTTTTGGTTCCCAATACTGTAGCTTCTAGCTACTAGTTAGCTACTGGTAGCGTATGGTAGCGTTCTTGCTACCAGTAGGAATCCAATTGTTATTATATAGTAGCTTCTGTTTCCACCCTGCCTCTAAAAGCCGAAAGGAAAGCAAGGCTTCTTGCCATTTCGATTGCAGCCCACAGGCGCTGATGGCCCCATTGAAGCTCATGCGATCCGCCGTCTTGCACTCCAAAAGCCAAATGGCTCGCTGCCAGTCTTTGGCTTCCTGACCCAGCCAAAACCAGAGGGCTTTGGGGGGTCGACTGGATTTCAGCGGTTCATAACTCTTTTATCACAAAGCCAGGGCAAGGCAAGCTTGCCGATTCTTCCTTCCAGTAAAAATTATGATAGATTGAAAATTCGCCAGCACCCCTTGATTCTGCAACTCCAATGACTGTGCCTCTGATGCACTAACTGCGGCACTGCACGTCACACTTGTCGGCTCCAGCTGCTTGCGGTGACACCCTGCGAAAACGAGGACGGCAAATCGCCACTGTCCACCTCGGCTGAAATGAAAATAGATCGGGGACGGGCAACGAGGAAAAGACAAGTACAAACTCCCTGCTGCTGCGTCCTGTGTTTCCTCCCTTTCCTTTCAACACGACGTAACAACAGAACATAACAAACCAAAACCTGGAACCCAACATGACCTGAACGACTGCCATGAACACAAGAACACCTCGCCTTTCCCCAGACCGCTGATCATGACGTTGGCCGTGATGACGTCGCTCTGCAGTCGCAACTGTGGCATCTCCGCCTTCCGGGAAACCCGGCGATGTGGTACACTCCCTGAAATCATCCTGGAAGTGGAAAGTGGCACCTTGCATAACACGTTTCCCAAAAACCAAACAGGTGGTGCCATCCACCTAACCATGTTATGGTGTTCAGGGCATCCATGTTCATTGAGGATCCAATCAGGTATTCTGATGGATTGTTTGCCCCTGCTGGGATCCAATCGCCTATGATATCTGTATCCTCGGTGGGCCTCTGTTGGGAAGTGTCAATCACCGTATACAAAGACTTGATATTCATGCGAGCACCATCCTTCTTTGGTTATGGCACCTGAACTGGAATACAGGAGAAACAAAATCACCTCTCTTGAACCAGTACCGCTAGGTTTTTCGGCACGCAAGGCCCTTTGCCGAAATACGGAAAACCTCTTCACCACCGCTTCGTTTGGACCGAAACGATCGTGGCGAGTACCTGTAGAGCCATGGCCACCGGCCACTGGACATGCTTTTCACAGGCACTCAAGACTGCGTTGCTGCTGGTGGTGCTCAGGCCAAGCTGCTGATTGCACCGCGCACGCGAGAAGATTTGCAAGGCTTCCAGCCACTGGAGGCCTACAGGAAGAAGGAACCTCACAAGCTTCACACCTGGGAGTTGGGGGAAGTTGAGCTTCTTTTCGGCACCATGAGTTAAATGTATCTACATTATACACGTTACAATTAGTGTGTTTCCTCAAAAAAAACACATGGACTTCGCTGTTATCAGGAGTCTGAAAACACACAATGTCTCCACACATGACTCCACACGCCACCATAGGACGGACTGTTCGCCGAAGGCCCGGCCTTTGCCCGCGGAACTCATGGTGGCATTGCACAAAATCACATTCCGCTTCACTGGAGTGTCACGCCAGGACTCCACTTCCTCGAAGGTCTGCAGCGCTGAAGGCCATCGGGAGGATTTCTCACAGGCACTGATGGCAGCGCCAAAAGTAACAACCTGCAGCTGAAGGACTGAGCTCAGGTTGGGTTTCATTGAGTGTGACGAGGATTCTCTGCTAGTCGTTCCCTGCTGGCGATGGACGCGGTCACTCTTGCACTTCCCTGTTGCGAGACTCTTCACCTAGCTACCAAACCTACTTCCTACCTACCTACTGACCGACCGACCAACCCATCCACCCACCTACCTACCTACCTAACCTCCATTTTTGGACACCGAGTGACTGTTGGAGACAGAAGCTTCGAGTCCAGCTGCTTCAGCAAGCTGAAGGCTCTTCGCCAACCACCGCCGGCACCGGCAGCGCTGATGGTGGAGTTGTACAAGATCACGTCCAGGCGCACCCGGTTGGGCTCTGCCTCAATACGGCTTTGCTGGATCGTGTGACAAGGAAGAAGGAATGGTGAAGGAAAGATTTGATCAATTCTAGGGCTACTGAGCCAGGTGGAAACTGCGGAGACTCTGACGTGAACATGGCCATCGAGCCCCTGATTGAAAAGGCACGTGTATATACAGCATATATAATCATATATTTTATATATTGGTTTATCCATATACCCTAGAAGTCCAAAGGCTATTTTGGGGCACCACCCAAGTAAAGGAACTCCTTTTGCGGATCGGCTAAAGACTGTTTAAAAAATATCGAATTGGACTCCCAAGTATATACCTCGACCCAACTGACCCCTGCTTTTATAGGAAAAGGCCATATTTTGGGTGGTTGGTGGTCCAAAATAGAGGTCATTCAGGTTCTATAGGCATATACTATACTATACGGTATACGCGATATTGGATCGTGTGAACTCCCAATCAAAAGCACTACACAAGACAAGGGTTGTTCTGATGGGAAAGTGTCTCACACGGGGCGAGAGAAGATGGCAGTCCAAGAAGAGCGAAGTGATGAGTGATGATTGGTTCTCATGCTCCAGCCCACCAGCGTCCAACCCGGAACTCGCCGTCTTTCCGGCCCCGCGTTCGCCCGCGTTCGCTCGCCGCACCTGCTCGAAGAGCCTGTCGAAGGCCTCCCGCCACGCGGGTGACGGGGTCACCGTTTTGGCCCGGTCGACGTCCATGGGGCGCAACTGTTTGAGCCAGGGCAGGGCTGGAGCCGAAGGAAAGAGGCGGTCAAAGAAGGCGACGGTGACTGTGTATCCAATGTTTTGATGATGATGTCATATGATTTCTATTCAACATGGGACAGTCTGGAAAGCAATGGTACCCTTCTGTCTCCAGCGCGAAACCCGGCTGCAAAGTCTTCAGAGTGTGGTTGCTAGAAATATGCGCAGGCTGGAAAGATTGTTAGTAGTAACTGGAAGGCGATGGCTGTTCTCAAACTCCGGAAAGATTGTTTTCAGCTGTGTGGCGTGTCCAGCGTGTCTGTAGTCGCCACTGTGGCAGAGAAAAGCATCCTGGGCCTTCTACATGTTGTTTAAGAGAGTGTAAGTTTTAAAATGCTCTCTGGCTCAAATGTCTCTGGCTCAGCAGTCGTCGGCTGCAGATGTCTCTCCTTGGCCACGTCTCGATCAACATCACCTGCGCACTGAAAAAACGAAATTCACAACCCCATGCCTGACTTCAAGCGAAGTGGGCAAAGCACCTTTCGGGTCGTTTTGAAGGGATTCGTAGATAGTAGTACAGTAATCCCAAACTGCCTACCACGGGGAAGAGCTTTCACAATTCCAAAAATAACACCAAGTAACCATTCCATGCATTCAAAGGAAACCTTCATCGAAATCTAGCTGTCAGTCATGTGGCCGGTCCTCACTCGAATTCAAAAAATGTGAACCGACTCAACAAGAAGACATAACAAAGACTCGGATTTCTGCGATTTCTGCCCACTCTCTGTTCAGCACCTCTGCCCGATCCTGCAGCTGTTCCAGCAGCTTGGGCCCCAGCGAGGCGCGCGTAAAACGCGCGCCTTCCCGCAGCGCGCGGAGCGCGGCCGCCACACTCAGTGGCGTCAGAGCGTCGGCGGCGGCGGCGGCGCCCAGGAGTGTCAACGTGGCTGGCCAGGCTAAACGTTCACTGGAGACGATGACCTCGGACGGAAAGGATGGAAAGGGTGGAGAAAACTGAAAGACTGAAAGATGAGGATCAGGTAATACGTCGGCTGAGTTGACATGTGTTGCGGTTAGGCAGCTCTGAAATGCCAAAACATGTAGACACTGCTTCAGCCTTTTGCCTTTTTGATGCAGTCTTTTCGTCAAATGGACAACCTAGAGTGGACGAACTGAGAGCATTTGCCCAACAGCCAAGTGGCCGCTTGATAGGTGATCTCGTTGGGCTTTAGTTCGCTCTTCTCTGCTTGTTCCAAGAGGGAAAAAGCCACTTGCCACTGGCCAGCCTGCTGCAGGACGGCTGAATTTCAAGGTTCTCGGAGATGAAACTGTGCCGAAAAAAGTGCGCTCACCATTTCACCATGTTCGTGTTTAAAGCACCAAATCCAAAGCACCAAGAGCAAATCGAAATCTAGCTGACCAAGTATACTTGGCATTGGCCCCCACTTGTATCATTCTGCAGGTCGTCCCCAGTTGGCCTGTTCACAAGCTGTGATGGCGGCATTGTAAATGATCAGATCAGGCTGCATGCGCATCGTCTTCACCTGGACGCACAAACCATCCACCAAGCACCACATGGCCAACCACCAATCAAACGAGTTCCACATGGCGAAGCGATGCCCGGCAACTGTCCAGTCAGGGATTTTCACTCGAGGGCCCCTAGTGCATGCTGCTTCGCCACCCCTTTTCGGTTCTGTGAGCGTCCGTGAGATGCATGAGATGAGAAGATCAGCTTACACATCCTGCAAGACCTTTTTGAAAGCAACGGCTTCTGCAACAAACCTCATTCTTGCAGGGTTAACACCCACCAGCTAACCAGTGATAAATTTGATACATCTCCAAGCTGCAAGTCTCTTTCCGCACTCCCTCCGGCCTCGGTCAGCAGGAGGCCTGCCAGCTGCCACTTCCCAGCTTTCTCACAGGCGCTGGCTGTAGCGCTGCAGGACACCAAGGTGGGCTGAAGCGCGGCTGATCGCAGCAGCGACAAGACATGCAGGGCATGTGGCCACTCCTAGCAGTTCAGCAGTTTGTAGTTCTTCTTCCCATCTGTCCAGGGTGTCACACAAACGAACTCGTTTAAACTTTGACTATCTAAATCTAAGTTTTGGTCGAGGAACCAAAATGATAAGAATACAGGGAGATCAGAACAAGAATAGAGAAAATTGATCTCCTCCAAATACCTGTTTCCAACAAGTTCTGCTCAGTCTTCATGGATGGATTACAAAACGGTTGCATCCCCTCCTTCCCATGCTCCATAGAGATTCTTTTGTAAACACGTATCAGCATCATACAAGGAAGGAACTCGGCATATCCCCTTTGTATAAAGAATTCAGAAGTTGGCAGCAACTCTCACTCTCTCACCAGTCAACCCACTTGGCCAACTCAACCTCTTCACCCGCCACAACCCCATCCGGTCGTCCTCGGCCTTTTCACACGCGCTGATCGCAGCATTGAAGGAGATCACGTCCGGACGTAGCGCAACCCGTCGGAGCGTGGAAGTCGTCAGGAGTTCCAAGGCTGAAAAGGAGAGACAAAGAGTGGTGGAACATGGTGATTTTGGGGGTTGAGACACGAAGTGTGCATCTATTTCACTGTTCTTGTGGATTGTCCAAGCACTATCACGCAATGAACTTGGGTCCTTGCTGTTGCCATCGCAGTTCGACCTTCTAAAGGCCTTTTACAGGTCATATGGAACACACACCACAAATCGACCCCGCCCCAGCTCACCCGAAGCCGGTCACCGTCACCTCCGTGAAGAAACCTCCGGAAGAGGAAGGTCGGGTCAGGTCGTCCCCACTCGCGACCCCCGTCGTTCAGCACCTCGTGGCCATTGGGCGGCTTTTTCGAAGGCGCTGAGCAGTGCGTTGAAGGTGACCAAGTCGGGCGAAGGGCAGTGCCTGGCGTCCACGGCTTGGGTAGGGCTAGGGCCTCCCAATACGGCTGGGGTCGTTTTGGAGTGGCAAAAGGCAAAATGCATGTCATTGAAGGTCACTACATGGTGACCCACCTTCCACATGACCTGCTCTTTGCTCGACTGGCTGTGCACCCGTGCATATATAAGTTGTATTCATGTGAATGTATTTCACAGCATCCCAACAACCAATTGCCATCGACCACCTGTAGCCGAATACAAGTTTCACTGAAGTCACTAAAACTGGAAATAGTTTATCTGCAAGTCTGCTTTAAGCAAGTCATGTTGCACATGCAAGCCTGAACATTCTGAAGTTTTGCGTGTTTCTCATTTCTAGGTCGACCGTGTGGCCCTCGCAAACCGTCGCAGTTCGACCAAGGTGCTCCAGGAGGCCAATCGCATGGCGCCAATTCTCGGCCATGCAACTCATTGCTGCATTGTAGGCTGCCGTGCTGAGTGACTGAGGAGCTTCGGCCAAAAGCTGTAAGCCTCGGATACAGGTGCCGGAGCGCGCCACTTGCGAACCCACAAGAGACTGAAGGTCAAAACGCCCAGGCACGGAGGATCTGTTTTTCACCGAGTCACAGAGTCGCCACTTGCCATGTTGCCGGCAAGCTCCGAAAAGTGAGGTGTAAGTGCTAGGTGTGGGTTGAAGGGTTGCATCTTGAGCCATCTGGAGCAAGAAGATGGCATCTTCCCAGCCCCTGGACAGAGACGAGTCAGGGGAATTAACCCCCCCACAGTTGGGGATCGTGAATGCTTGCTCGACGGGTGAGTCACTGTGTTCAGAAGCGACCTCGGCGACCCGTTCGACACCTCGACGCCCGACGCAGCCAGCACTGCCGGTGCCGTGCGACGAAGCAATCGCTTGAATCGACTCCGGCCTTCCACTCTTTTGACCCACGTTCATCAAAGCATTGTAGGTGACGATGTCCTTGGGGGGCCAAGGTCAGCATGTTCCAGAAGACATGACGTATATAGGGACGTGTATAAATAGAAGCATGTCAGCCCGAAATGCTGCATGGCTCCGAATTCTGGACTGAAAACGTATTTGAAAGTCCAAGTCTCTGGTTGCAAAGATCTCTTGAGACATTCATTGAAAACCCCCAGAGCCTGAAGCCACTCCCCACCGCAGGCACTGATCGCTGCATTGTACACGATCACCATCGGTCGATGAACCGACTCCTCGGGGTGGGTGGGGGGAAGGTTGCCCATGTGAGGCGGTGGTTGCACCGAAAACCGTCCCAAATCGGTCACGGTTGGGGATCTCTCCCAAAGAACACTCCCTCTTTCATGCGGAACATGGATCTTCCAGGACGACCCAAACCGTCAAGTTCCGTCGCTCCCCTCGCTGCTCCCTCGCGTCGCCACAGCTGCTCCCCAAACCGTCGACAGGGCAAGGCCGACATTGGCGACTCGCACGTCGCCGACCGTCGTCGCCTTGAGAGACACGACTTCTTCCAGCTGGAGCGTCTGATGACACCTGTGCCACCTGTAGGCTTGAAGTCCCCCCTCTTGCCAGGTGTTCTTGACTGCATTCTTCTGTTTTGGCAGTATATATAGGTACTATGTAATCAAGCGTTTGTGATTATGTCTAGGATCCCCTCACCACCTTGACCATGACCTCCCAGGCTTGCCTGTGAGCAAGTAAGACCACGTCTCCCCGTGGGCGACGAGGACCGTTCGGTCGACGTCCGGATCTGTCTGTCGCCTTCGATCTGAGCGAGCCACCTCCGAAAGTCTGACATCCGAGGCTCGAAGTCCTGCAGCAGCTGCAATCCTCGTCTCCACTCAGCTGCTTCGCCACAGGTGCTGATGGCCACGCTGTAACTCGTCATATCCAGACGATGACTGGCCACCAGCAGCAAGGCATACTGCCACTGGGCTGATTGCCTATGACAGGTTCTGAGTGCGAGCTAGAACCCCAGCTATGTCTTGAGCGAGGCTACCTGCTCTATCCTTGGTCCTTGCTAGCCTCAAGCAATACAGGAAGGAGGCTAAGCCAGGATGTGCTACCACTTCTTCCCCCCTTATGAAGAAGTATCCACAGAAATGTGAAGAAAGCAAAAGGATTGAACTACACTGTGATTCTCAGTTCAAATGATCAACGCCGGACTCATGACCCTGCCTGAAGGCGTCCAGCAGCGAGCTGCAGGTGATCATTGTAGGGGAGATCTTCTGCGGGAGACTCGACCACAATGCAAGTGCACAAATCCACTGGGCGCCATTCGCGCAGGCATTGATCAAAGAGTTGTAGGTGATAATGTCCGGTTTCAGGAGACGGTCCTACCATGGAAAAAGAACGCCTAGAAACACCAAAGAGATTTCAAAGTGTTACAGCAGTGCTGTCACACAGACAAAGCCCACCTCTCTCCTCCTTTCCAACACGTTGGCTAACTTTATGAAACACTTTGTGAACCCTATTTGCCGTTCAAAATCATTCTATCCAAGCCTTTCAAGCATTTCTTTGGTCTCCTCCAATTTGCTCAGGACCTGCAAGGCCAATTGCCACTCCGAGCCCTTCGCCGCGGCGCTCGCTGCGCTGTTCAGCGCCACCAGCGAGCAAAGCTCCTCGCTGCAAAACTGCGGACACGACAGTTGGAGCAAGTACCAGGCGGCGTGCCAGGCGCTGGCACGTTCACAAGCACTGATGCTTGAGGCCAAGGTGAAGGCATCACCTGCGGTGAAGCAATCAGACGATCAGACGATCAAGTCCCAGGATCTCCAATGAGTTGGCAAGCTGTTTCACCTTCGCATTGAAGGAAAATGAAACGGCTTCGCATTGGGGGAGACAGATTCAACATGCATCCATCTGTGTATAATATATCATATATATGTATATATATATATATATAAAGATTCGGTCACAGGCCCTTCTTTTCCATCTCTCTGCAAGTGCGG
>CAXAMN010027195.1:82058-112715 GCA_963970005.1 Durusdinium trenchii | reverse complement strand
GGACTTCGTACTGGCATCAGCTCTTGCGAGCAACAATCTAAGTGTGTGCTTCTTTGCTCGCCACGACACACTGGTCCTTGGCGGCATCATCCTCTGCTGCTTCCATACAGGCTCGCATCTTTGTTCCCAAGGCTTTACCCATGGCCTCATCCAGCTTCTTGCGCAGCATGCTATCGCCTGAGCTGGACATGTAGTATGTCGTAGGTCGAAAGAGATGCCTCATCATCGCTCTTCGACAAAAATATTCCAGCACCATGGCAGTTAGTTTATATGAGGGGGGCCATTGCGATTTGGCAATCCAAACAGGACAGGCACAAGAAGCTTCATGTTTTTGTTCAATGGATGGTGACGATCTTGGCGAGATCGACTGAGTCCTTTTGCCGAGTCGGCCAGATTTTTCCATGCAGGGATTTCCCTATAGTTTCTCTTCCATTTTTACCACATGAACCCGACCCCTTTTCACACTAAAACAGCTCCCCCTCAAACCTCCTTTCTTGGTGAAACATCAGAAACACCCGCCAAATGTAAACCCCACACAAACCGCACGTCTCGTAGCGCAAAAGAAAGCACTCGTCTGGCTTCGTGGTCAGCCCAGAAACTGATTTCCTCCTTGGACTTTCCCAGGGCATCGGCCAACAAGCCCTTCGCGGTGTCCAGGCATTCGGCTTGCTTGTCGGCCTCGCAGTTCTCCATGAGCGACCAAATGTCCTCACACCGCTGGGGCAGCGGTAGGGCTGGGGGGCGGGAATCCGAGGGAGGAAACGCACGTTCGGAGCTCAGGACTGTGGTCGGTGGAGGCAGGTCGGAACATGGACGCTGTGGAAGGCTGGTGTTCGGTCCAACGGTCCCTCCACTCGGACCCACCTCTTTGGACCTGGACCCCTGTCCTCAAGAACTCCCTTCTCAATGAACTCACCTTGGCTGCAAGGTGAGTTCAGGTCAAAGCCGCTTGGATTGCAGCAACGATGTAGCTGGTGAAGGGGAAGGCGAGCATCATCAAGTGTTTCATAGTTTTTTCTAGCATGCATGATCTGTTTTGAACTTCATCTTCCTACGATGCAAGACCTCTTCCTTCAATAAGCAAGAACACCAGTGGATGCCTCAAAGAGAATATGACCCCTGGCTCTTAACCAAGAGGAAGTGGGGAAAAGCAGAGACGGTCTTCTGTCGATGCGCAGTGCCTTGAGTAACCTTCCGCTTGGTCGGATGACCACTCGACTAGCAGTCACTAGCAACAGTCCAAGGAACGAATAACATCAAAAAGAGCTTCAAAATGCCTTCAAGAATGATCAGGAGTGTCAAGCTCAACCCATGTGCCCAACCCGAGCAACCACCTCTGATCTTGCTGTTCCTTTCGAACGAAGGGTGGCCACCTGTGGCCACCCCTTCGGTGCCACCGATGCTGAGAGCTCCCTTAATGGTCCCCCCCGCTGGTCACAGGTTTCATAGAACAGCAGGGCTCCAGGTGGGGACAAAAAGCCCATGCTTCGCATGCTGAGTGTCAGATACGAAAACGGTGATACCCAGTGGTAGCTTCTATTCACTGCTCCACTCCGGGCAAGCTCAGGAGATGCTTCTTGAACATGTAGACAGATTGATCCTGCCAAGTCTGACTTCATGGGTAGCGGCGAGAACAAACCAAAGGAGAAAAGGAAAAGAAGAACCTTTCTGTTTGCATGTTGTTTGGCGTCGTGTTCTTTCAAGACGATCTGATCTGATCCCCCTTCCCCCCGTGTTTGTTTTTGCGTTAACATGGACTAGCGGTCCTTTCCATCAGGCTAGCAGTCCTCACGGAACTGTGACCCAAATCTTCAAACACAAACAAACTGTTTTGTATCAGGTCTCCCTCTTCTAACTCGCAAAAGCCACATAAAACATCTGTGAGGACTTTCATGATCCAATCAGTCGGCGAATTGAGCCTCTAACCCCCAAGAATCCGAGGTCAAGGGAAGTACGCATCACCAGCGGATGCTCCGGCATCTTTCTTCCTCTGACCGCATCACCAGCGGCTTCGCAAGGTGGGTTGTTCGTCTGCTGAAACTCCATTGTAAGCACCTTTTCCAGAGGGCCACGCGCTCCCACAGTCCGGCCACGTCCGGAAAAAAGGAACGCCCCGCACACCTCGGTCCCCACGTTCAACCCACGTCAAGCACGGCAGCTAAGCCTTTGCCGTCCGCACCGTGGACCGACGTCAGACCACGTGGACCGACTTCACGCCAAGAGGCGAACCTCAGAGTCCTTCACATCGCCGCTGCCTTTGCCTGTCGGCAAAGCCGTCGGTCCCGGATGAAGTCGTCTGACGGCAGGTGTCTTCGTCGGTGGCCCGGTGGTGGCCGAGTGGAAAGAAGGAATGACCAGGTCGAGGAAAAAAAGCGCATCGGCCAACTCAATCTGCAAATAATCCACAGAATGTGTGTCACTCTTTGTTGGTCTTAATGCTAGCTATAATACCAGGTCCAGTCCAGCACAAAAATAGAGAAAATATATGTGTATATCGATGAATGTGGAGACTGAGGTGGCAATCATGCTGATAAAATGACTTCAGGTAGGAGTCCAGGACGAGGAGAACAAATCAATGCAATGGACAGCTCCAGCTTGCCATGCCTTGGCGTAGGCATCCATCCATTTTTTAGCACTTTAAGCAAAAAAGAACATTTGTGTACCACACAGACCACTGGAAATTGGATGACATCAAAGTTCCTGCACTCAGCCACATCCACAAAAGAACAAAAGCACCTTTGCATCACCTGAGCGAATAAACTCGCAAAAAGATGCGCCCCTTGTTGTCGCACTGAGTGGAAAAGGACCCACCTTGGGTCCTTGTTGCATCCACGTTCGGGCGTGTTCAGGCGACGAACGCGGATGAATCCGCGCGGTCTCCCCACGCCGCCGGCCTCGGCTGTTGCCAATTTGCTTCTTGAAGTCGTCTGATTTCATGCACTCCTCTTCTTCAGGAGGGCTTCAAGGGTTTGGCTGGAAATGTAAAAACACCCAAGCAGGTATGCAGGTATGAATTGTTTACAGCTCCTGCCAGCTCTAAGTTCTGAGCTCTTACATTTTGCTTTTGAACCGGTTGCTGGCAGAATAAAGGAATTCACCAAATCTATGTCTTGAAGCAGACACCTCTTCATTGATCACTCTCCAAAGACACAGTTCTTTCAAAACATTCACATTCGTCATGTCTGTTATCTCCCATTCACATTCGTCAGTCTTTGGAAATCCGTTCGCTTTCCGGTCCTTCTTGGCGTCCTCATTGGCGGCCTTCGCGCGACACTCCTCGACCGCATCGGCAATGTCCCGCGCGGCACCTTCTCGCACGGCTTCGCGCAAGTCATCCACCTGGCGACTGGATGCCCAGGTGGGCGACTTCGGAAGCTCTCACCGCCAGGCTGTTTGTTTTTGAGTTGAAATCTTGAAAAATGCTAGAGTAGAGATTGCGTCCCTTCACGGTTGAAGCAGTAGAGCCGTTGCTTTGGTCTTGCCTCACAATGACCAATCTCCGGGTGAACCCCCGCACCCTGGTCTTCACGGCTTTGAAGAAGCGGTCCACTCACACCCTCTGCGGTCCGAGCCATTCAAAGCTTCAGGTGACGAACCCAGAGATTCCGAAATGCTCTGCAGGGCTATGTTCCGGTTCATGCGAAGGTGGTGACTCTGGCAAACTACTATAAACGCCCGCATCAAACCATGAACTGCAAAATAGCAAGACTTAGTAAAAAGTATATAAGATTCCAAAGAAGCCACTGACACTGAAAAGAATGCAAAGAAGAAAAATGAAACACAATCTATCGTTGATATGAAGAACAAAAAGGAATGGACTGTCGAAACGAGTCTTCGCCCACCTTGAACTCTGAGGGATCTTTTCCAGTGAGCAAGGCAGCTTCCCTCTTGGCTTCATCACTGTTGAAGCAAGCCTGTGAAACACGACGAAAAACAACTCAGCAAGCGATTTCGCCTCATGAAAGGGCGAGGCTGGGCTGTGTCATGTCCACATGTCGCCAGCCAATGTCGGCAGAGAACCATTGCATCCTTGCACTCTTTTTCGGGCACACCTGGTGAATCTGGTCAACTCTTACCACACCACACAGTGCCACACCACACAGCGCGCAGCGCTCCTCACCCACCACAGTGCCACTCGTTCCCGGCCTCCTTGGCGGCGTCCGTGGAGGCGCTCTCGAGACACGCCTCGATCAGCTCGCGGACGCGCTCGGCGGCGACCTTCCGCAGCTCCGCCTCGAACTCCTCGGGCGTCACGTCCTGCGACCGCGACGCGACGCGATCAGGGCGGGCCCCCGGCGAAGGACCGGTGACCCGTGGGGACGGCGGAGAGTGACGAAGGAAGCGGAGGCTTCTGAGATGTGGTTGGGAATGTACACTGTACTAGAGATAGCTACTTAAGAGATACAAATTGTGTTTATATAAACTATATCTTCACTGGAATTAGTTCATGTAGGTCATCTTCGGCTAATAAAACGCACTGATCGTGATTCCATGTTGTTTGGATGTTTCTATGTGTGTTGTGTCAGCTGCTTTTCTGTAAAAGGTCAACACCTAAGAAAACAAAACAATGTTTTGCATTCCAGAGTCCAGATGAATCTTTGACAGGGCATGCTTGGAAAGAGGGGCCGGGTGTATCCTTGAATACGAATGTGGAATCTTCTGAAGTGGCAAAAGAATAACGAAAACAAACCAGAATCAAAAGAGAAAGGTTGCAAATCTTGGAAACACCACACCCAGTGGGTTGCCAATTCACCTGGAGATGATGTGGGATGTCGTCTGCGATTTGCTCCACGCGTCGCGTCAAAACCGCGTGGGCTTCGCGTGGCGGAACGGCCTTGCCGCGGAGGAGCTTCAAGGCGTCCATCACCTCCTTCCGGCAATCCTGGCCGAGTGGGGCCGATCCGAAGGGCCGGGGGATCGGAGTAGGGACCAGAGGCGTTCGGGGAAGACCGAGGACAATGGAATTGCTGGAAAGTCAACGAAACAGGTCTCGCTGAAGAAGCGACTGACCCAGAGCTTGGATCCAGTTCAGCTCGACTCGTCCTGGAAGGTCTTGTTGGATCCGGTGGTATTCATTTCCATCGTGCAATTCTTGAGCAGCTCTCCCAGCACCAAAGGCACTCCTGACCCACCGCGCAGCCACGGTTCGGTTCGGAGCCGGGAGCCGGGAGCCGGGAGCCGGAGCCGGGGACCGTTCGGCCGTCGGTTGATGGGCGGGACCTCGGAAGCGGCTCGGATGGAAGAAGCCTGAAGAGAAAGGGTGGTCATGAATGACGTGGTCATGAATGATGTCATGGAAGTTTCAAACATCAGGCTTTTGGAAGCGCCAAGCAATCTTTGAAACCGTCCGACCTGTCCTTCGTGCGTCTTTTCTTCCGTCTGGCGGGTCTCAGGGTGTTCGAAGATGTGATATATAAGAAAAAAACAGTTGAAAGCCCCCAAAACACCATCACACCATATCACACCCATCCACCCTGAAATCGTATCTGTCCCTGATATCCTTGAAATTCACTGGAGGGACAGCCTTTGTGACACCATTTTCGACGCCAGCTGCCACCTAATCCCTCCCGCCCCTGATGCCCCTCCGCTGTTCCCCCTTCGGTCCTTTCTCCTTCTCGAGACGTTCACGGACCTCGTCGCGCGTCCGGTTGCCCTCGAGGAGGGAGCGGCACTCCTCGTTCGTGGAGCCTGGTCACCCACGCGCGGCGGGCGCGCCTTTTGTTGGCCCGTTGTTCTTGGCCGGTTCACTGAAAAGCAACTCGAGGTTTGGCATCCATGCATTCAGTTCCGGTTCAAACATCCAAGCAAACATCCAAATAGAGAAGGGTCGTTTGGGCATCTGAAATCGTTCCGCCCCAGAACCGAACTCCGCCTGTCAGGAGGCACTCAGCGAACTCCTTTTGTGCTTCTCTTCTTGGAGGCCTTTTCTGTGCCAGCACGGAAGTGCAAAGCACAAGGGCCAGAATCAAGCGCACCATGGCTGTTTAGTGAATACACACGACTCGCCTGCTGCACTGAAATGGCTACACTTTGAGCCGAGCTTGCGTCCACGAGTCCTGCTCTTGCAGTTTTCGTTTAAAAACATGGAGAATGGAGGGTTTGCGGTTTGTTCAAAAAGAAAGAGGCCTTGAGTCATGTTCAAATTGTGGAACTTGAAATTCATGAGTGTGTCGCTCTAAACAAACACCTGGACAGAGGCATGTGTCGCATAGTTCTGCGACGCACGAACCCCATCGCATCACGTGCGTGGACCCCAATGGCACGGCATGGAGGTGGTGCTTCTTAAACAGACTGCCTGCGGCTGTGGAGAAGCTGGGCATGATCGTTTCTGGTGATTTTCTTCTCAACTGGGGCTCTAGGACTCTAGGCAAACACCGTGTCGCCAGCCACTCCGCCTTTTCGTCATCGACGACCAAGTCAAATTGCATTGTCCAGCGAGCTAAGATTCTTAACATCATCGTCGTCATCATCGTGATAAGTCAAGAGCATCGGCACAAGGGAAAGCCTGGCCCTGAAGGTCTTCACACATTCAAGATCTACGTGTGGGTTGCTCCGCAAATCAACTTCCAGGTTGGTGAGCTTGGTGAGCTTCTCCAAAGCCTCTCCCAACACATCAACAGCTCCATCGTTAACACCACTAGCCTGCAGATTCAGTTCTAAATTCGCGAGCCGCACAAGAGTGCTGAAGCCGTTCGCAAGGGCTACAGCACCAGCTTGACCAACACTGTTGCGTTCCAGATTCACTTGCAAACTGGAGACCCGGACAAGTTTGCCCAAGGATTCTGCCAGAGCTACAACCCCATTGCCACCAACAACGTTATCTTCCAAAATCAGCTGCAAATTCGTCAGCTGCACAAGATTGCCAAGAGATTCAGCAAGAGGATTGATGCCTGTGTCACCAACATTGTTGCGAGTCAAATTGACCTGTAATCTAGTCAGCTGCTTGAGACTGCCCAAAGATGTTGCGAGTCCTTTTGCGCCTTCATCACCAATGCTGTTGTCTGCCCAGTCCACCCACAATTCTGTCAGCTGTGCAAGGCTTTCAAAGGCTTCTGCAAGATACCTTGCATCTGTAGAGTCAATACTGTTGCTTTTGAAACGGACTTGCAGATTGGTGACTTGCTTGAGATTGCCAATGGATGTGGCAAGAGCCTCAGCAGCATCATCAACACTGCTGCGTTCCAAACTCACTTGCAATGTGGCAAGCTGCATCAGGTTGTTCAAAGACTCTGCCAAAGCTGCAGCTACATCTACATCACCTCCAGTACCAACTCCGTTGTCTCCCAAATTCACTTTCAGACTCGTCAGCCCTTTCAGAACGCCCAAGGATCTTGCAACATCTACGGCACCCTCAGCTCCAAGCATATTGCCCGCTAAATTCAATTCCAAATCGTTGAGCTGCACAAGTCTTTCCAAAGATGTGGCCAGAATTTCGGCCACCTCGTGGCCAACGATGCTGCCCTGCAAACCACCTTCGGCCACCTTATGTCCAATGAGGTTGCCCTGCAAATCAAGTTGCAAACTCGTCAGCTTAACAAGTGTGTGCAGGGATTCTGCAAGAGCTATGCCACCTTGGTCTCCAACACTGTTGCCGAGCAGATCAACATGCAAGCAAGTCAGCTGTTCAAGCTTGCTTAAGGATGCTGCAAGAGCTTTGGCACTGTCAGCACCAAGTCTGTTGTCTCCCAAATTCACTTGCAAATGTGTCAGCTGCACAAGCTTGCCAAAGCACCTTGCAAGTTCTGTAGCATCAAGAACACCGTTGTGTTCCAGATTCACTTGCAAATTGGTGACCTGAGTGAGGTTGCCCAAGGCATCTCCCAGAGCTGCAGAACCCTCGTCACCAACACTGTTGCTTTTCAAACTGACTTGCAATTCGGTAAGTGTTTTAAGATTGCGGAAGGATCTTGCAAGAGCTTTGGCACCTTCGTCACCCACACTGTTTGCTGCCAGATTCAGTTGCAAACTGGTGAGCTCCAGAAGGCTTTCGAATGACGTCGCAAGAGCCACTGCACCTTTATCACCAACACAGTTGTGTTCCAAACTGAACTTCAACTTGGCGAGCTGAGTCAGCTTGCCCAAGGATCCTGCCAGAGCTACAGCGCCTTCACCTCCAACAACGTTGTCTTCCAGAATCACTTGCAAATTCGTCAGCCGCGCAAGATTGCCAAGACATTCAGCAAGAGTTTGGGCCCCTTCATCAGAAACATTGTTGTGTGCAAAATTGACTTCCAAGCTAGTGAGCTGCCCAAGGCTACCTAAAGACTCAGCAAGAGCTCCTGTGCCTCTATCACCAAGACTGTTCTCTGCCCAGTCCACCCGCAAGTTTGTCAGCTGTGAAAGCCTTGCGAAGGATTTTGCAAGAGCTATTGTGTCACCTTCAGTACCAACACTGTTGCTTTTGAAAGAGACTTGCAAACAGGTCAGCTGCACAAGATTGCTGAAGGATGCTGAAAGAGCTTTGGCACCCGCAGCACAAAGTCTGTTGTGTCCCAAAATCACTTGCAACTTGATAAGGTGCACTAGATTGCTGAAGCACTTCGCAAGTTCCATAGCGCCCTCATCAAAAACTTTGTTACGTTCCAGATTTACTTGCAAATTGGTGACCTGCGTGAGATTGCCCAAGGCATCTCCCAGAGCTGCAGAACCCTCGTCACCAACACTGTTGCTTTTCAAACTGACTTGCAATTCGGTAAGTTTTTTAAGATTGCGGAAGGATCTTGCAAGAGCTTTGGCACCTTCGTCACCCACACTGTTTGCTGCCAGATTCAGTTGCAAACTGGTGAGCTCCAAAAGGCTTTCCAATGACGTCGCAAGAGTCACTGCACCTTTATCCCCAACACAGTTGTGTTCCAAACTGAACTCCAGACTGGTGAGCTGAGTCAGCTCACCCAAGGATTTTGCCAGAGCTACAGCACCGTCATCACCAACGCTGCAGCTGCCTAAATGAACTTGCAAGTTTCTGAGCTTGACCAGACTTGCCAGACCCTTTGCAAGGGTCTCAGCACCGCTGCCAAGAGTCTTGCATGTCAGTCTCAATGTGAACGTGGTCAATTCCAGCAGGTGCTCGGAAAAAAGAGCTTCTAGACGGTCATCACCGTCATCACCGAGGTCAGGTATGGCGGACTCGTCGAAGTCAAATTCCAAGTGACCTGAGGCAATCTTGCGGCCGTTGCGAGGTGCGAACCGTGCTTTCAGGGCGCGGATCATGGGCATCAAGTGCATCAGAGTGAATTCATTCGGCTGCAGAGATATCAATCACTGTCTTTTAAGGCCTTGACTAATGTCCCGCCGCCCTATCAATGGGCTCAGCAGCACGCCTTCAGCCTTCATTCATCAATTTGCTTGCAGTTTGCATGACTTTCTGGCCGCTTTAAATCCAAGAAGAATTCCAATCACCGAGAACAGAAGGACGGCAAAGAAATCAGCAGCACAAACCAAGATCTATATCGCTACAGGATCTACAATCTTAGCAAACCTGTGATTTCATCAGGGGCCCAACAAACGCTGCTTGAGAAACCAACAAACGCAACTCAGAAACTGGCCTTGAGCCCCAAGCAAAGAAACTTCACCATGCGATGCTCTACAGCAATGCCCTGCAAAGCTCGGACGACAAAAGCATTCAGAAACAAACATATCGAGTGAATCCGTGGCCGAAAGCCGTGGGACGTGAACGGCCTCGTGGGCCTTGACCGCCATGGCCAGATGCAATGCACCTGCACCCAAATCATTGCCTTCGAGGTCCACCTGCGTCTTTGCCGTCTTCGCTTCAGCAGCATGTAGAGCCTGCAGAATGGGCCCATCTTCCTCCAGTTTAGCTTTCAACATCAACCTCGCCTGAAGACTAAAGAGTGTTAAAAGAAGCTTTTCTGACGCACGGCGGCTGTGTACAATTTCAAGCTCCAAACATGACCAAGTGCCGCACCTGGGCGAGTGCCACAGCACCCTTCTCCCCCATCTGGGTCTTCTGCAAATTAATCCATGTGAGCCTCCGGCCAGTCGTTCCAGTCATTTCGAGGACCTGCACCAGAGCCAAACCAAGAAGGCCAAGAAAGACACACACACACACACAAATTGGAACACACAGAATTCCGCCCGGCACAACAGTGCACAAAGATCGACCGATTGACAAGGGACCTGACACAGTGCCGAAACCCAAGCATGATTGTCGAGGTTGTTCTGCGCTAGGCTCAAGTTGGTCAGCGAACCAAGGTCCCCGAGCACCTTCACAAGCAAACATTCGAAGACAAAATCCTGAAATGCCAAAGCAGCCCCAAACATCGCTTCAGGTTGCTGATGACAAGTTACAAGCAATTAACCGGACACATCCGAAACCTGTATCACCAAAAGAACTTCAGCTACACCAAGCTCATTCTCAGGGAGGCTCAAACTTGTGAGCGTCCTCTTGCCATGGAGCACCTGTGCGCCGGTGCGCCGACGGATGCAACTCCGAGCGCAACAAGACGGTTGACAAGCCTGTGACCTGGACACTCCACCCCAAGCCCATGCTTTGAAGAGCTTTCCTAGAGCCTCCTAAAGCCCTTGGACACTCCAAGCCCAGAAAGCCTTGGCCAAGTCTTCCATCTTGCCAGCCAGAGGTTTGCTCTTCTTGATCTCCAACTTCTGCAGGTTCGATAAAAATGGCAAGGCCTTGACCAGCACATCAATCTCATCCTTATTGACCAACTCATCAAAACAAGAAGCCTACCCAAGGGTGTGGATATGTGGCGGTACGTCCAAAGAAAACACAAGAAGTCAAACTAAACGCACCACATCGCATAGGTCGAGAAGCAGCTTCCAACTCGCTTAGACTCAATGACTCGAATCTGCCGCTGGTCTTGCGAAAGGCCTCGCTTTGAAGCCTTAGTGCTACCTCCAAATCTCCCGGATCGCTGAACCGCAGTTGCCCTTGCTCCGCCCGGGCTCGAAACACCTCTGGGGGCATCGGCACTTGGGCCTCCATGTCTTCCACGTAGACGTCCGGATACCGGCCGACGAGGCGCTGCGTCGGGGGTCGGCCGGGCACACCATGTCGACTCTGCGAGGCCTGCAGTTCAGCCACGCACCAGCCGCGGGAGTCGTAGGGCGTGTCGTTGGGCAACAAGCTGCTTGGGGCCACTTCGACGCAAGCGTTGGAGGGAAAATGGTAGATGCTGCAGCGAAAGTCTGGTGAAGAAGGGTGCGAGCTTGGGTCGTGAGGAGTGAGATCGATGCAAAGGGTCATAGTTCTCTCGTGAGAGTAGATCACGTGCATGTTTTGCAGTGCTGAGCAGAAACTGGACTCCTCTTCGCTGTTGGTTCTGAGGAACTGGTATAGGCAGCAGTAGTCGTAGAAGAGCCAATCCTCCGGCCGAATGGGCAAAACAGTTCTCGGTGAGCCCACAAAAAGGAATCGAAACTAAGCAAGAACACCGCGTCAGTCTGGTCTGGGCCACACATGGGAAATGGCGAAGATCCTTTGGCGCTCTTTTCCTGCTTTGAGATCTGCCGCCCATCCTTTGACCTCCTCGTGAGTCACCTCGGCTGCCGATTGTATCTCACAGGCGACGGTACTCGTCCCACCGGTGCTATGACTTTCCCTTGCGGTGCTGTGACGGCAATACTTTCTCTGATTGTAGCTGTACACAGCTTGTTTTGTGTGTGTTGCATTTGGTCTCATGTTTAAACCACACGACATAGCTTTCTGCCTACCAATCTGCAGAACCAGCCCAGCTCTATGCAGCAAGCGGCCAAAGCCGTCTGGGATCCGCAACTTGCTTGCTCTGCCTCCTGTCGCCTGGGCAACCCCAGCTTCTCTTTCGCCAAGTGCTTGATGAAAGCGCCACGCAGCAGCCGGATGTTTGCAAACGAGAAGAAGTTCGCCAAATCCATCGGATCTGTAAGGTCATAGTCTGGAACCACCTGAGCTGCTGCTGAGGTCGCAAAGCTCCTCGTCGTTTCGCGCACCGCTGCCAAGTGGCCGGAGCCGCCTCCGGCAACATGTCGCAATGGCCTTAATCAAGAAGTATCAGTAAGCAATAGTGCTCAATCGCCAAGAAACGGAGCACCTCTCGGTGTCAGGCCACATAACAAAAAGGCTTGTGTTGCTTTGGCTATGACCTGCACGCAGTCTTACCAGAATTCTGTCCATAAATCTCACAAATGCGTAGCGTAAATGTTGACTGGCTGTCAGCCTGGTAGGGCGAGTCTTCTTGAGGACACAGGGAAAGCTTCACCTTGGATGACCATAACGAGTCTTTACAAGCCAGCGACTCTGTGATACTCTGTGGTTGTCCTCAGGCCAGCACCAATTCATAGAGGGCGCTGTCTCGAGCCGGGTTACTCAACTTTTGCAGGCCTCCGAATTTGGAAGCCGCATAAAGAAAAAGCACACAGAAAGAAAGCAAAAGGCATCGTCGATCGGCCAGTCCTGTGGCTGAGGACCTCAACGCATCCAGCGCTTGCAGTTGGTCACCTCACGCACCCAAAAGCTTCTTCAGAAACAGAATCCACACAGTGCTTCATTGACATAACCACAGTCCACTGCAACCTGGGCGTTCATGGGCGAACCTCAGTGCCTCATGTGCCTCATCTAGGACTGGCACCCATCAGGTTCGGCCATCGATCCAGGAAATCCAGCCACTCCTTTTCTCCTCAGGTCTGCTGGAATGTCTCAACATCCACGTCGTCTCCAAATGAGAATCAACACAACAGACTCGCCAT
Source organism: Durusdinium trenchii (assembly GCA_963970005.1). Taxonomy (NCBI): domain Eukaryota; class Dinophyceae; order Suessiales; family Symbiodiniaceae; genus Durusdinium; species Durusdinium trenchii. The sequence goes on along the minus strand of CAXAMN010027195.1, from coordinate 100,013 downwards.
CCGTCTTACACTCTGTAACTAACTAACACGCCACTCAGGCCTGAGTCGATGAACTCTCCCCAATCTGACCTACGCGAAGCGGAAGGAAGTCTTAAGGCTGCCGATGGGCATCAACTGGCAATTCGTTTCATATAAGTTTAAGCACAACTAACAGCAAACTAAAAAGTAGATAGAAAAAAGAACAAAATCAGAATAGTCATAATAATAACAATAGTAAAAGTAACAGTTACAACATGTTAGAACTAACTGCACTTGAAACGAACTCTTCCGTTTTGTCCCAAACGGTGCAAAACATCATCTGGGATCCAGGCGAGTGGACTGGCATCGAGCCCAGTAAAGTCTTGGTGTCTGGGTTGTACCACTCCAGTACACCAGTGGCCATGGCCCGTACCAAGACTTTGCCTTCCTCAGGATGGACCACCGCACCTTCCTTCAGCACGAAATTCAGGCCTCATGCCATTCAGCACGATTCAACACAATTCACAAGTCTCTTCATCCAACGGAGCGAGCCGTTTGGGACCTAAACAGTCGCTTGAGTCGCTTCCTGTTCGTCCGTTTTCCCTGGGAGTCCCTGCTTGGCCGCACCTGGCGATTTTTCGACCGAAGCACCGGAGGAGCGTCGTTCAGGACCGTCACCACATGGAAAGGACCACGGGAGTCTGATGGCTTTTACATGTGAGTAGCGTGGATAAAGCTCGAACAACCTAAAGACAACCGAAGCATGAAAGAAAAGGAGATGAGCAATCACAGCAACACAAGGGATGTGGCGCCCTGGGAGATTGAGTTTGAGAGGCCGCTTGAGAGCGGCCCCAAAAGGATGGTTTTCTGGTCAAGCTTCTTGCGGCGCTTGGCCCGCGGGGCGAAGAAAAGAGGTGAGACGAACCGAAGGAGCTTCTATCGACGCTTTGAGGCTCCCTACTTAGACAAAGCGGGGACAGCGGGAAGACGAGAAAGTATAAGTTAAACACTACTTGCCACTGACCACGTGGGGAATCCTGATAGGGTGGCCTCAATTGTCAATTGACCGCTGGCCATGGAGCATGAAAGGCATTTCGTCATGAATCCGTAATAAGTGGCCGCTCGATCATTCCAAGTTAAAGAGAAATCAACAGAATCTGTGCCTCCTTTAACTTCTCGGCTTCGACATTCTGCTCATTCTGCTTGCTCTCAAACATGTCATCGTCGACCTGACAGTGCAGAGCCCACATGTACACAATGTGCACTGCTTGTAATCTTAAGACAACTCTTGGCATCGCACTTCCGGGCTGCAATCTTGGATAATTTTTTGGGGGGTTGCTAGGGTGCTCCCAATCAGGTTTTGACATTCATGTAGGTGTGCATGTGTCCATCTCATGGGTTCCTTCCTATGCATGTTGCGCGGTCCGCGCCGTCTTCGTCTACAAAGAACTTCCACGTCTTGGGACTTCGTAAACACAACGAATCGTTGGGCCCGACGCATTCTTCCAGGAACCACAAATGGATGGCTCAATGTCTTTGTCTACAAACAACATCCACAAAGACTAAAACAAGGGACCATGAACCAACACACCGCCAAAAGGTGTAGAGATCTCAGCCTATGAGCTCAGCCAAGCGTTTCCAGTGGAACGTTGAAGACAAACATTAAAAAATGAGAGAAAGGGAGAACCTGCGATAGAAAGCTAGCCAAAGCACACAGAAGCCAAAAGTAACAGAGCCACAAAGAAGACAGATTATAGTGCAAAAAACAAAAAAACAAGCCAAAAGTTGCAAAGCAACAAAAGCCACCAAAGCCCAAAAGCCAACGGAAGACCAAGAAGAGAGTGCTCTCTCAGGTCGCCTTGGTGAAAAGCAGGCTGATGAGAACCTCATAGTTGAAGCCTTGACCTAAGGAGCGAAGGAGCAACCCCACGCCGCTACAGTAAAAATGTTGTCCTAGTCTTTCCCCTCGTCCAAGCAGCTGTTGGAAGGAACATCATTGAGAATATCCTGCACATTTGCGACCAGACTGTGCGAGTGTGTGCCATTGATCACATTCTCCCAAACAAGGACAACTAGGAGCACCACGCAAGGTCTCCAACCACACAGGGTATTGCATTAGACCGAGAAGAACCTGCAAAACCAACGAGCCAATGGAAGCAGCTCCTGAAGCTCATCTGAAAAAGTGATGCCTTGGACACAGGGGTTAGTGTGATTGAAGTAAAAAACAATAAACAAGGCAAACAAGATCAAACAAGCAGGACGACGTCATCTGAAAAGCTTGGTGTTTCATGCTTCATCCGCTTCGGCACGGACCTTGGGCATGCATAAGCTGCACGAGGGTCTCCTGCGGAAGGAGGCCTCGGGTCGACGGGTCTTGCTGTCAAGAGTCACTGGTTAGTTCCCTTCACCTTCTCACGCTCAACCACACCTCCTCAGACCTCCTTGGCACAAGAAAGGAACGACTGCTCATGCCGCCGCCGCCGCTCTTCGATGCGTCCCAAGAGGCCGCTTTTTTCCGGATCGACACTCCGACAGCTGCGCAAGAGCTTTCGAGCCTTCACAGAAGGCGGACAGCGGACCAGACGACTGCGCATGACGGTGATCCAGAAGCCGTTTGGAAGTGAGAACACGAGAAAACTCCGAGTGAAAAACAACGAGATGCTTACAACGCAAAATTAAAAAACAAAAAACAAAAAACAAAGAATGCCCTTTCTGTGGATAGACCTGGGAAGGCCAAAGCTGGAAAATCCACCATGCAGAGGCCTCTTGTTCTGACCTGAACTGGCCCGTTCAGCTTCCACCCAAATGCCTCATTCTTCTTGTACCGTTCTTCGATGACCTCCTGGACGAGACCAAGACCAAGACGGGCTGACAAGGGCGCCCTCGGTGAGTGCTTGCGGACTCGGTCTACCGACTCCAAAAATGATGTATTAACGGAGTGAAGAGGGAGTTATACCTCATGATGGATGAAATCGCCCCAAATATGGATGAAATCTATACCCCTTCGACCCTTCGAATAATGGGGGATTGAAATCGAATCAAGAGTCTACAGCTGTAACTGCATGACTGTCCTGCATGACCTGAGTGAAACTGTCGAGGTTCAAGATCTCGAGCTTCCCGATGTTCTCCAAGACCTTGCAAACCTGAAGCATCGAATCACAGCGGCTGAAGAGCAGCCATCAACTGTCCGAAAACAGGATTCTTCAGCAGCCATCCACAGCATCTTCGTTTCCGACTCAGGTACATCATAGATCTACTGCCACATATTTGATCTGCCAGCTCTTTCATGTCCCTGTTTCCCCTGCCTCCGAAGCCGTCGGGTCCAAGCCAGCTAGCCGCATGGCATGTGCCATGTTCGATGCCTTCACCACGGGCTCCACCTCCTCGTTTTGGCGACGCTCGATGGCACTGAAAATCGACACGGCCTAAAGAGCCCTCCAAGATCGAAATCGTCAAGACAGGTCCACACATGTCCACACGGCCCTCAGCCGTTTCTTCCGGGCTTTTGCGCACCGCCCATGCCTCAAGAGTCTGAAAGATCTCTTCCAGGCGAGAAGACTTAAACTCCTGGGTGCGTCTGGAGAGACACAGAGGGTGAGAAATCGATGCTGGTGGAAGACATCATAACGTCGAAAGCATCGATCTGATTGAGTGGGTGTGTATTATTCATTAGTGCCTCCTCGTGCCAAAAAGGGCGACCAAAAGCCAAGAAAGCGAAGGTACAATGCACATGCACTGACTTTGACTCTTATGGATCCATCAAACACTTGTTGGTGTTTGCCCAATTGATTTGAACTACACAAATACCACCTGGCTTTGCTGAATGGCAGCTGGAGAAACATGGTCTTGTCTTAAGGAGGGAGAACCACCCAAATCCATGACAACTCCCTCCAAAATATGGTTCCGTGTTGCCACGATTGCCATCCATTGCCACCATGCAAACACAAACAGCCGCGCCGTTCTCAAAGGGGCCGTGCTTTGGAAAACTGCGTCTTGTGAAAGCATATGGAACAGCCAAGCCACAAGCCCAACAGTGAACAGTGCTTGACCCACTCACCCTACTCACCCTAATTTCCGCCTGGACACTGGGCCGAGCCATTCCGTTGCCGAAGCATTCTGTGTGCCCCCAGCCAGCCGGTCATGGACGGCCTGATACAGCCGGTGCATGAGTTTCTTGAGCCTCAGCGCCTAGAGTTTTCGGCCTCAAGGGCCTCAGGGTCCTGAAGTCTTGGCGCAGCTGAAAACCCCAACGGGAACACTTGGGTGAGGCAGCTGTCACACCGCACCGCAGAACTCAAGACATTGAGAGATGGCAACAAGCAATCTATTTGAATGGGCCAATCATGTGCACGCGATGCCCCTGGCATCCCCCGCCTTCTGCAGTGCCCGACAGGTGTCTTCATCCAAGCTGCTAACAAAGTCGCGCAGCATTGCCGAGACCTCAAGTGGAATTTTATTGCCATGTGTCTTATTCCCTTATACTTTTTGCCGGCAGCACCCCAGTTTGCTCTCAAATTTCGCTTTGGATTGAAAAGCCACGCTGGAGCCTCATGCCCCAAGTGCTCTTGGGTTCAGCCAGGTCTCTTCATAACACAACAAAATATTTTTAAAAACATGATCCGTTGGAACCACAAAGATCAGAATCACCGCGGATCCCAAAGATCAGAATCAACAAAAACCTGCAGTCCACCGGACCGTCACCAGACCCTCTGCAGTCTGCAGTCCACCAAACCTCCACCTGGTGTGCTCTCCTCTCATCACCACCTGCCCCTCCACTGAAGCAGCTCGCCTGCACGGACTCGCCCTCCGCGGACTCGCTCTCCGTGTCGCTCTCAAAGCGCGACATGTTTCGGCTTTCGGGGCGAGACGACGACCAGCAACAAAGGACCCACGCGTGACCACGTACTTGGAGCGAACAAAGGTCCCGGAAAATGTGCGTGTGCGTGTGTGTGTGTGTGTGTGTGTGTGTGCGTGTTCATCTATCAAGTTGAGGGTTTGACAGCAATCTAAACACCCTGGTCAAAGCAGACTTCACAGTGGATCAGCACAATGAAGGAAGATCCTGAACTCTTGACGCACAAGTCTTCTGAAGTGATTGACCATGCTTTGTGCAGTCCTGCCGTGACATGGACATGTTGCTTGAACCCAGCTGCTGGATGTGTGTTCCTGCTGGATACATGGACGACAAACGCCGAATCACAGAACTGCGGGATGCGCCATATGTCAGTCAAAGATTTCGACATAAATGGCATTAGATCTGGCGATTGCGTTTTCTGACTTTGTAGCTAGGTTTCTTAGCTTTAGGATTTATGTACGGAGACAGAGACGGGAGTATATACTTTGTTTGCGCGTGGCCGGCGGCCGGTCCGGTAGCCGGAGTCCGGCCGATGGCCAACGACCGGGCCGGTGGGCGGTGGCCGGACCGGTGGTCGGTGTCCGGGTGTGGAGTCCGGTGGCCCGGCCGGTGACCGGTGACCGGGCCGGTGACCGGTGGCCGTTCCGGTGGCCGGAGTCATGCGGCCGGTCGGCCGGTGGCGGTCCGTGGCCGGGCCAGTGGCCGGTGGGCCCGTGGCTGCTGGCGGGTGACCAGGCCGGGTCGGTTGCTGGCTCGGTTGCGGGTTACCTGGAGCCTGTGTCCGGTGTCCAGGTCGATGATGGGGCGGAGGCTGGAGGCCCTAAGAGTAATGGCCTCCAACCTAGAAACAACGGCCTCCCACCTAATAGCAAGGCCCTCCGGACAAAAATCACCGTGTCAACCTACGCGGTGGCCTCTATAAAATCGCAATGGCCTCCAACCTACTAGACATGGCCTCCAACCCAATAGCAATGGCCTCCAACCACTAGCGATGGCCTCCAAAGTAGTAGCGATGGCATCCAACCGAATAACCATGGCCTCCAACCTGTAGTAACAATGGCCTTCAACCGAATAGCAATGGCCTCAAACCTAATAACAATGGCCTCCAACCTAGTAACAATGGCCTCCAACCTACTAGCGATGGCCCCCCAACCTAATAGCAATGGCCTCCAACCTACTACCAACCCAATAGCAATGGCCGCGAACCTACTAGCGATGGCCTCCCACCTAGCAGCGATGGCCTCCAACCGAATAACAATGGCCTCCAAGCTAGTAACAAAACTCCAACCGAGTAGCAATGGCCTCCAACCTAGTAACAATGGCCTCCAACCTACTAGCGATGGCCTCCCACCTAGTAGCGATGGCCTCCATCGCTAGTAGGTTGGAGGCCATTGCTATTAAGTTGGAGGTAGAGAAGGAAGTGGCCCTTCCAAGTTGGCCCACCCTTTGGTGAGCCACCCGAGGGTAAAGTTTAGAGAAGGATGTTGCCATTCCAAGTTGACAACTTTTTTGTGGGCAACACAGGTGTAAAATTTAGAGAAGGAAGCCAACTTGGCTCACCCTTTCGTCGGCAATGCAGGGGTAAGTTTTAAAGAAGGATATTGCCGTTGCAACTTGACTCATCCCTTTGTGTGGGCAACGCAGGGGTAAAATTTAGAAAAAGGAAAATTCATTCCAACTTGACTCACCCTTTGGTGGGCAATGCAGGGGTAAATTTTAGAGAAGGAAGTGGCCATGATGCCAAGTTGACTCACCCTTTTGCGGGCCATGCAGTTGTAAAATCTAGAGAAGGAAGTGGCCCTTCCAAGTTGACTCACTCTTTTGTGGGCCATGCAAGGGTAAAAATTCGACAAGGAAGTTGTCCTTCCAAGTTGACTCACCCTGTTGTGGGCAATGCAGGGGTAAAAATTGTGAAAGTTAGAGAAGGAAGTGGCCCTTCCAAGTTGGCCCACCGATGCACGGAAGATTCTCCATTGACAGTTGGATTTCAGGACCAAATGTAATTCTGTTGATCGTTCTTCACTCGCCTGCAAGCTGTCTTGGATGAGATGTCTCCAAACACAGCTAGAGGTCACGGCCCGTCCAGCCTCATACTGAATGGCCAGGCTCTTGACACATCGTGCACGCTGCGTTTCCAAGGCCACTCTTCCTAAGCTCGCCTCCCGTGGGAGACCCGCGTTGGGGCCAGGGTGGGGCTGTAAACCAAAGCCCTTGCATTGGCTTCGGGTGCGGAATCCTTCCGCGATCCAGTCGTACCGAACCTCAGGTACGGTGAGGAAGGAGACTATTTATGTTGGTGCCAGGAGGGCCCAGTCGTACCTCCTGACGTTCCGTGCGACTGGATCCTTAGGGCTTAGGGCATATCTCGGCGTCGATCCCTCCATGAAGAAAGCAGCGACAAAAGTTGAGGTGCGGCAAAGCCTTTCTGAAGTGTACTTTGTTGCGTGAAGTGCATGCACGCAACTCACAAAACAAAAGCTGGAACGACATGGAGAGGACCATGCGCTGAGAGCAGTGGTTTGACAAATGCCATTAGTTCGACACCAGAGTGTTGGCAGTGGAGGGCGGATTGGGCTGAAGTTTTTTGCGAGGAGCTGCGCAAGGACCTTGGAAGCTCAGGCTGACACCCAGCACCAGTCCTTGTCTCACCTGGTTTCTTTTTTCGTTTTATGAATTGCTCAGCAGACACTTCCAACAGGTACCTCACACCCTTCATTTTGCTCTGACTCAGGGGCTGCCCTCACTGGGTTTTCCTGATTGATCGTAGTGTGGTTCCAGTTCTCGCTCTTCTTCGAAGTCATCATTCGCTTGGTAGCAGCCTTGATAGATGGCTCTTGCAATTGTCTTCTCCCAAGTGGCAATGCAAGGGCTTCGTTTCTTTCTCATTAATCAGCTGGCACAACCAAAACCGGCACCAGGAGGCTTGGACCATGTCACCGGCGTCGCCAGAATGAGTCCATGACCCCTGACTGTCGTGCCAGTTTGCACAGACCTGTGATGGCCCCAGTCGAGAGTTTTCCTCTCAGGCAACATCCCTAGATGTTGTCCTGGCTGTGGTGTGTGGGCATCAAGGGGGTCAGGCCACTTGGCTTTCGCTGAGACCCAAGCACCAACCATTTCAGAGGGTCGAAGGCGTGATTGCGCGGCTCAAAACCATGGTAGAATGAGCGTTTAGATGGAGGTAGCAGCTTTGCTGTCCCTCTGGCTCCTGCAACCACAAAAAGGCATGTCCCTGACATGCAGGGATGATCACGAATTTGAGGGTAACAGCTCGCACTGCCTTCAGCTCCATGGCAGGTGCCGCCATTCGGATTGAAGTTCCAGTGAGCATCCACCATACGTGGGACATGCTTGAAGCACACTTGATGGAAAAACTTGCCTGCTGTGAGTACTCTGGATACCTTTGGGTGCGAACTCACCTTCTTTGACGTAGAGACGCAACTGGCATTGTGTGACTAAATTTTTTTTCACGGGTGGAGGCGCTGTGTGTGCCGTGTGACTCCATGGCGAAACACGCAATTCCGCCTTGTGGTCCAAGACTGCTTGCAGCTGTTTGACTGCAAAGAGCAATTCCAGGCGGAGGAGTATGATCACCACTCCAAAGCCATCAGGGTCCCCGGAATGACACGAGGGCACTTGTGGCTAAAGCCTTTCTCAGTTGTGCGACTCGAGCATGCCAAAGTGGACTGGGGATTTCACATGATCGACCGACAAGCCTAGCTGCCTTGTGGCTCACCCCTCAGCCAGAGTGCCCACAAGTGCCGCGGCCTCCGCCGCACTTTCAGGTCTTCCGCCCGCATCCCGCAGGACGGCCAGGCGTCTATGCGTCGCAGGCCTCACTCCAAATTGTCAAACTTTCTAACACTGTACTGGCCATCGAACATGCCGCTTTCCAGGGATGTTATGCCCTGGTTTATGGTCGAAATGCCTAGATGCGCAGATTTGGGTGTTCGACTCTTCTCGGAGTGCTATGCTCTCGAGAAAGTTGGGGTCACAACTGAAGGGGTGCAGGTTGGCCATGGGAGGAGATGCAACTTTCCTTGGCGATAGGGCGCATGAAAATTGCAAACTGCTCACCCTCGTTGACCTCAGCACCGAAATGGTCATCCTCCACATGCACACTTTTCTCACTTGACATGGGCCAATGGGTATCGAAAGATTTTGGAAGCAATGGCAGAAGGCCGGCCTGGTCAGAATTTTTGCCCACAGCTGTTTCCAAGTTCCATGCGCTTTCCTGACGGCCAAACCCCTTCCAGCAACTCACGCGGTCTCTTCCATACCTCTGGCAGAGGCAGCCATTGCCCAAACCCCTCTTATCCACCGTCATGGTGATTGGTCTCGAACCCTGAAAGCGTGTGCTTTGATCACCTGTCGTGTTCCTGTGCCATCCACGGACACTGGACACACCGAAAAACTTTCATCTGTGCAAACCAAGATGAGCGCCAAGAACTAACCTCTGTCCAGTTTGTGCATAAGCTGGTTGCGCGCATGAAAACGGACTTGCTCTTTTTCCACGAGTACGGACGCCGTGTGGGCATGGTGCCCAGGTCATCATTGAAGGAAAGGAAAAACAATCAGATGGTGGAGAAAAGGACAAAGACAACACAACAACAAACCAAACCAACCAAAACAACCGCAAACCACAGCCCACAGGCCGAGTCTCCACCATCTTGTAGTCTTTCCTCTGTGCTAAGGTGAAACAAGTGAAACGAAAACTACTAACTATCAATGGGCCTGAATTCTCGAACGAAGAGCATGGCAGCGTGGGTTTGTGCTCTAGCAAAGTTTACGAAAAGCCTACAAATGAGCTTCACTTCTCAATTACCAGTGACCAGCGGCCACTGCACGGTGTGGCAAAAACATGGTCACGATGCAGGTCCCGAGCATAGCTATGCTCCAGCGTCGGTTGTATCCATGTCAAAGTGGATCAGTGGTTGCTATGCTTCATGCCGTGGAAAAAACCTTTCTTGTAGCACAACCCATTCAACTGATTGCACTTACAAGTCCAGAGGCATATTGGTTGGTGGTGTTCGGACAGTAGCGCCATAGCAAACGACGAAAGCCTGCAGGTAAGGGTGCGAAAGGCACACCCCCCCGAAGGGAGGTCATCTCAGCACCCTTCGGCACCCAGAGGTGCCAAAACGGGGTGTCCCCTATCTCCGTGAAATGCTGCGTCATTGCAAAAAGTGGTCTGTTGCATGCAAGGCCCGTGTGAAACAGGTGAAACGTTGAACCTATCCTAGCATGGTATCTGTACCTCTTTGTACAAAATTGGAAATGTCGGACATCAACAGAGGGAACTAAGGTTCCCCCTGGGCATCCTCCATTGCCACTCTCTACCACCCGCCTGTTGGGAACGAGGAGCTAAGGCTCTCATTCCTACTGGCTCACTGTCTTGCGAATGGCGAAGAGAGGTTGACGGTCCTACTTAGTGCTTGCGCATTTCCCTTGCCGTAGCTTGCTGGCGGTGTGCCTATCCACCATTCCCGCTGCGAAAGCTTTGCTGATCTTTGCATTATGGAAAGTCTTCTCTCCATTGATCACTGGCATCTGCCGACCTCTCTCGGCGCTGCTTGGACTAGACGAGTTACCCACCTTTGTCAAGGACATCTGTCCTTCGCCATGCGCTGCTTTTTCTTTGCTGGTACTTTGCTCGAAAGTGCGTACTGCCTGTAAAGGCGCAAAGCGCCATGTAAAGTAGGAGTAGACACCTCCTGTAGAGAGGTACGCTGCCGGAAGGCTTCTTTTGCCGTAATCCTCAGCTCTACTCATGGTATTTGGCCTGCTGTGGCTTGTGGCCTACTCTGGACTCGAGCTAAGGCGCGCGCCCAGACTCTTGATGAGTGTCAGTGAGACTGCGCTAGCTGTGATCCGAGAGGCTTGTCATCATCCTAGACCAGGGATGTATCCCATGTCCGGGATCATATGCAGCCAGGGTGGCCATCTCATATCGGGACAAATGGCGAAAGCATTTTCTTCAGCATAGACTCCTCGCCATTTGTGCTTGCCTGGCATTTTGGCGAGCCTCTTAAAGGCAGTGCAATCCAAGAAAGCCCTACTTCCTATGTATCTTAGTGAAGGCGGGATTGCAAGCTCAACTAGGGCTGCACAGTTCATAAAGGCTTTATCTGGGATTGTATGGAGAGTAGTCGGAAGGAGAACTTCTCTGAGGCTAGTGCAGTGCACAAAGGTGAATTCCGGAATTTCTTCAACTTTGGTGTTGCAAAGGTCTACACTCTTAAGCAGTCGACAACTGTCACTCGCATGCGCTCCAATAGCCGTAAAATGCTTCGTGAGAGCGAGTGCGGTGATTCCCGTAGAGCTGAGACAGCCCGGTGCCAGCTCACTGGTCCTAGCTTGCAGTGTTGACCCTCGGGGGGATGGAAGCTCACTCAAGGTAACCTCAGCAAGGTTAATACACCCTTGAAAGAGGTATTGCCCGAACTTGGCTTCATTGCTGAACTTATTTGCAACCCCTTCCGACGCATACACCCATTGTAAGGAACAGCATTCCGCAAAGGCCTTGTATCCAAAATCTCGGCAACCAGGAGCCGAGACACTGTTTAGTAGCTTGCAGCCACGAAAGGCGTTATCGGAAATGCCTACAACTGTGGCCGGCAGTTTGACAATGCGGAGCTGTCGGCAATTTTGCCAAGCCTCTGCTCCAATGAGCCTGATACCTGCCTCAACACTGACATGTCGCAGACGCGGAACCCCTGCAAAAGCCCCTTCTGGGACGATTTCCTCCGGGTTCATAGGGACATGAACGGCAAGCGGAACCTGATGGATAGGGCAACCTTCGAGTTGTTCCTGTGATGGCAGGATGACACTGCTATCCTTGAAGACAACGGTGTATGCCATGCCTTGCTGTAGCCTGTCCCAGATTGGGTCCTCAAGGTATGTCTGTGTGGCAGTTTGTAGAAAGTCGATGGAGCACCCAAACACCTTGAGTCAGTAACTGAGGCCAGATAGTCCATAACCTGGTCCTCTAGGTCCTCAAATCGGTCAAACTTTGCCACACTGAGAGAGACCTTGATAGTCACCCCCGAGAGCGTGGTCAGTACCAAAGAGCAGTCCATGACCGGCTCCATTTCAGGGGGAGTGCTAAGCCTGGATGAGTCGTCGAGCTCCATGTATAGCAGACTACTTTCATTTACTACTTGAGCCAAATGCTTCTGACTCTGCTCATGGACTGTTCCTAGGGCCAGGGATGTTTCCTGAAGACAGGTGCTAAGGCACCCACCTTGGACCTCACATGGACTGGCCTGATGTTAGGAGAACTCGCGGTATAGCTCTTCGTCAAAGGCGTCCGAATCGGGCCCATCCGCGGGGAGCAGCTCTACCCACAGGGGTTTTTCAAATTTATCACACATGAAGAAAGCATTGTGCTCTGCCTGCACCCACTGTTCAATATCTCCCCAATCCAGGGGAGTAAATCGCTGCAGTTGCTCACACCCGCAGAAAGCACGGTTGCCTATGTCACTGAGCTCTGTCGGGATGACTACTTCTTGGAGCGCAACACAATTAAGGAAAACTTCTTTGCCAATTTGCGTGAGTCGTGGTGGTAGCCATATGCAATGTAAGGCTACACAGTGGGCAAAGGTGGAATAGAGCAGGGCTGTGATTTCTGTGCCCATGAGGTTGACCTCCACGAGTCTTTTGCAGTTTTCACAGGCCCGCGGCCCGATATTGTGAAAGTCACTTGGCAAACAGAGCTGTTCAATGCCTGCTCCACAAAAGGCACCTTCAGGCAGTGCTCGAGGTTTGTTGGTGTGGTCCATGTCAAAGGTGATGGTTGTAAGCGTGAGGCAACTCTCAAATGCATATTTGCCTAGCTGTGCACCTGGTGCTAGGACGTTGCTGTCCTCAGTTTCGTGACTGACACCAACTCGACCTAGGGAGCAGCACTCCGCAAACACTCTTCGGCTGTACTGGACACACCCCGGGGCGGCCACCTCTCTCAGTACATAGCACCCCTGGAAGGTCCCTTCTGCAAGACTTATGACCGAGAGTGGGAGCCTGACAATTTGCAGTTGCTGGCAGCTCTGCCAGGCCGCAATTCCTACATGTTGGATGCCCATTGCCACTTCTACATGCCGGAGCATGGGCGCAGCATAGAAGGCTCTGTCAGCAATTTCTCCACGTGGGTTGGTCGGGACACGTACAGCTTTGGGGTAGCTTTCCCTTCCGTCTTCCTGGAACTGCCAGATGGAGTGTCCATCTACCATGCAGGGACGAACTACAATTTGTAGTTGCGGCCGTTGCAGGAGCGCCGTGCGGAATGCTTCTGGCAGGGGTTGCTGCGTGTGAAGGTCGAGCAAATCCAACTCACAGCCGAAGACATCCAAATCAGAAACTGTCGGCAGAAAGCAAAGAATGTCATCTTCCAGCTCTGCCTCATCCTCATACTGGGTGAGATTTGCTTGCATTGTATATTCCGTGCCTGCTATCGTAACCAAATCAAGACTGACCTCATAACGGTCTTGGTTAGGCAGCATTTTCGCGTAGGCGGCAGTCCGAGTGTTTATGCTCGCGTTGAACAACTGAGGTAACGGATATGTTGTCGTTGCGAAAATCATGATAGCATTTAGACAACAAGAATTAGGGTGGCTAAGGCTACCCATCTCATGGAGGAGGTCGAATTACTAGGAAACGGTCACTGTGTGGGGAGACTCTTACTGGAGGCCGCCCTACTGCCACCACCCATAGGGAGGAGGGGGTGGGGGAGGAGGAAGACCAGGTGCAGACGAGGAGCTTCCCGCTCCTGGAGGAGGGACAGTACGGCGAGCTTTACTACTTGGGTCAGAGGCTTCCTGACTGTAGCCCATGTGGTCCCTAAGCGCCTGCTTGTGGCCTGCGAGCTGACTTCTAAAATTGGAATTCCCAGTGAGCCATGCACAGAGCTGGTCCCATCGGCCTTCCGAGTAGAGGAGTGGGCCATATTGGTTATATGGGCGATCTTCCATTTTAGGAGTGAAGGGATATCCATGGCAGTAGTAGTTACTGAGGATGGCACCAGGAACTTTGGTCAGCATATAGCGGGGAGACAGCAGATTCCACCCTGTGCGGGACATGGCAACTCGTAGCCCGGAGGTCAGCCACTGAGCGACTACTGTACTTTCTGCTTGGATGTTCCCTTGCTCAAAATTGCCAAGCGCCGTTGCTAGCCTAGTGTAACCTATGCCGAAACGTCCGTATCCCTTGGCAAAGGCATAGTTGGGTTCTGCTACCATGTCCTCATCCTCAGTAGCTTCCTCAGTGTCAGCTTCTGGTGGTTCAGCAAGCCCCACTGGCACCGGGAGCGCAAGTCTGGGCGATCGCTCAGCTGACCCGGTAGCATCACAGGCAGAGTCTTCTTCTGCAGGCAGATCTGCAGCGGGGTGTCTGGCAGTCGCCAGGTCTCTCCACAAGGGGACTTCGATGCGCAGCCTCAGCTGCAGAAGGGAAGGGAACGAGAAAGCTTGTCCCAAAGACGGGTCAAGGGCACCACTAGAGTAAGCTCTTTCAGCCCAGGAAGTATCCGGCATTCGGGGGTATCGGTCGTAAGCAATTTCTTTCGTGTGCACTCCCACCACGAGCAGAGGGTTGTCTTCCGCTCCTTCTTCTTTGGGTCGGTAGCCATAGCCCCCTTTCACTTCCGCGGGTGTGAAGCCCTGCCGCTCCATGGCTTCAACCAGGTCGGGCAGGATCTGTACTGGGAGATAGACAAAAAGGTCATTGGTGGGTAGCGTCTGCTCGCCATGCTCCATTCCCCTAACAAAGGACATAATGACTGTTTGCATAAAGGTGAGGGCATCAACATCTTTTTCCTTTGTTTTCTGTGGTTTCCCTTCCACTGCTTGGGCTGTTCCTGTACCCTGGTGTCTGTGTTGATTATCAAAGGAACAGCACCTTGCGATGAAGGCAAGTAAGCCATACTGCCAGAAACGGGGGCTTGCATAAAGGGCGAGCTGTTTGTGAGTGATGAAGGGGCATGCTGGGTGTCCATTCTTCACGAAGGTGAAGAGGTTGGACAGGGGAGCAGCAAAGGCTTCACTTATACGGAGGAGGTCTCCTATGTAGGCTTGGTTGATTTCATCTGGAATGTCCACAAAGGAGGAGCCATGGAGTGCTTGCTCTGTTACCCGCCTCCAGAGGAATGTACGGACGAGGCGGTTAATTTGCTTGTTGGAAATTGCAAGCCTCGCCATCGGCCATTCTCTAGGCAGGTCACTGTAGATCTGTAATGAGGGGAGCGGCACACTTTGTCCATTAGCTTCTTTGGCCGTTCGAGCCGCATGTTGATAGTCGTATAGGGCCTGCATGGCTCTCTGCTCAGATTCCAGTTGGAGATCAGTGGCAGCAGTGCCTCCACGCTCTGCGTGTTCTTGATCACTGGCAATGTCAATTTCTGTCATGGTGTGTGGGCGCTCTTGCGTTGATCCAGGATGGTCAGGTGGCGTCTCAGGGTTCCTGCAAACTGGAGCCTCCTGCCTTTGAGCATTCCGACTGGCCAGGTCTGCCAGCGTGGCCGGTGGTTGTTCGTGTTCGGGGATGCTACCGAGCGGTTGCCTGGATGCTGGAGCAAGTGATTTCCGTAGCTTCTTGGACTGAGCTCTCCCTGCACTAGCCTTAAACCCCGGTCTTCGTTTGATAGGGGACTCAGAGAAGTGCGATGTGGGGCTGCTACTTGGGGGTTCCCTGTCCTGTGGGGGTAGCATGCTCCTTGCTTCATCTTCTGCTTCCAGCATTTCGTCTTGTGCTGGACATGCTTCACGAGGGGCCGGACGATTGCTAAGGCAATCATCCTCGCTGTCATCATCTTCCATGTGCGCGTCATCTTCCTCCGGCTGCTCTGTACTCGGGATGGTGGGCGACTCTGAGGAGGAGCTGTGGACAGAGACTGCTTCATTGGCTTCTTCGTCCGCCATTGTGGCATCTGTCGCCGCAGGAGAGGACAGCGGCTGTCCCTCTTGCACTTCGTGTTCCTCCTTTTCTGTGTCACGGTCAGAGACAGAGAGGACATCAGGTGTTGCACTTGGCTGAGGCCAATAACAGCCATGCACTAAAAGTCCTGGTTGCGGTGGCAGGACCAGGTCAGATCCGGGGGCATCGAGGACTGGCTGCACTCTCCATGCGTCATAAAAGTACACTCGGTGCAACGCTTCGAAAGTGTAATCTTGTGCACTGCGTTGTTCACCCGTGCTTGGCGTTGGTTGATAGCGCAGGGAGCTTCCTACGCTGCACCTTTTCCCTGGGCCAAAGCTATTGTGGAGGAGTCGCCAACGTCCTGGCTGCTGCCCATCTGTTATGACCAACCACTCCGGCTCAAGCGAAGCATCAACTGCATAACCATAGACAAGGTCATGCAAGACCGTTCCACCAGGCAGGTGGGGTCCTTCTCTCAGGCTAGCAATTTCCGCCTTGGTCAAGTGCGTTATTGCAGCTAAGACGAGACGTAAGCGCCTCACCTTGCCTTGATGGTATTCTGCGAGACAGACCGGTAGAGGGCCTAACCACATTGGGTGGGGCAAAAGCGCTTGCTGGAAGAATATCGTGGCTTGCGCTACCTGTGCGGCTGTAAGGTCCAGCGAGCCAAAAATAGCGGCCTCTCTGTTGTTGTCATAGGTATATATCGTTTGGACACCATGCAAAAGGGCTGCTAGAACCTGCAGGGCCCCAGGCATTCCTTGCATGTTCAACGGACAGGCTAGGATGGTGAGGTCAGTGGCTCGGCTGTATGCCACATTTGCTCGTGTGAAGCGCTCCTGGTCATAATCCAGGTTGTGCCCTTCGCCACTGAGGAAGGTTGACACCCCGTGGATAACGATGCAGTGTTTGGCCGTGGCACCAGCAACTTTGACTGCAGTCTCTGCATTAGCCTTTTTGTCGGCAATGGTGAAGTAATTACGTAAATTCGTTGCCCCCTCTCGGGTGGTTGTAAGGGCCAAGATGTCATCAGTGTTAGGTCCTGCCTTGGTAAGTTGGTCTTCGAGGTGTTGATACACTCGCACTGTAGAGTCATTCTTTGGGTTATGCCTTGCATGCACATTGGGCGAAGCATGGCACCAGTGGACAAATCGTAGGCCTGAGGCAATCCGGTGATCCTCTCGAATGGAGGTGGTCCCTATTTGCCAAGTGTCTCCCATTCGGCTGCACAACATGGGATACTGAATTCCTATTAACGGCTCGTACACTTCTTGGGCAACCCTTGCGCTCGTTGGCAACATTAAACTCCAGCGGTGCGGGCTTGCTACTCCCGATCTCTCGGCAGCATTCTGCGCCTGTCGGAAGTCGAGCGGGCTGTCCGGGCTGGTGGCTGCATATCCTAGACCAACAAGTTCAAGAAGTCCTTCCGGGAGATCCAGATCCACTCTGGAGAGGTCTTTGTAGGTGGACTGTAGCTGACAGGCGAACGAAGACTTGGCTTTGACCTTCTCCGGGCGAAACCAGTTACTCCCCTGTGGCCCACAGCATTAGCCGTTTCTTCTAGATCGCTAAGGCCAAAGCCTCGACCGTGCCGGAGGAGCATGTGAAAGACACCTGGTAGCTCATGTGGCATGTACCAGGTAGTGGGGGCCCGTAGCCCAATACGAGCTTTGAGTAAGAGCGTGCGATGGGCTCTCTGTCCATCACCCTACGCTGAGGCAGTGAGCGGACGACACTGCCAAGGCAATATAGTCCATTGCAACCCATTTGTAACGCGGGCGCCTCCTGAGTAGTGTGTGCATTTCCTGGGGAGTAGGGGAAGGGCACTCCGTGAGGACGAAGGCAGGGACTTGTGATGCATCTCCTTGCTGAATGATGAAACCCAAAGCTTGTGCTAATTGAAACGGCGGGAGCGCCACGTGATGCAAGGGAACAAGTGGGTTGCCCTCTGCCTCCTTAGCTGCAGCACTGGCCTGACCAGCAAAATAGTCTGCTAGACGATTGCACTCCCTTGGTAGATAGACAAGGCGGAAAAGACAAGGCGCTCGGGCAAGCAACTGCTGGCATTGTTCTAAGATGGCGACAACAGCAGGTTTTTTGATTCTTCCTTTGAACTGAAGATAATTAATGACAGGTAAGATGTCTCCCTGCACCACAACACTGTCAATGGGGATGCCTCTTGACATGCAGGAGACATAGTACTCACATGCAAGGTTAATGGCAGCTCGACAGGC